>VONZ01000827.1:0-322964 GCA_012976165.1 Labeo catla | reverse complement strand
AAACATGTTAGCAACTTTGCTAATCATGCTACAAACATGCTAGCGACATGCTAATCATGCTAGAAACATGCTAGCGACATGCTAATCATGTTAGAAACATGCTAGCGACATGCTAATCACGTTAGAAACATGCTAGCAACTTTGCTAATCACGTTAGAAACATGCTAGCAACTTGTTAATTATCTATCATCTAACCATTACTCTCTATCTATCTATCTATCTATCTGTCTGCCTGACAGACTGCATTCAAACTTTAAAACTTCTAAATATTTCAGACTGAAAACCATCCAAACTTAAAACTTAAAAAAATTAAACTTCTTAAACTTTTTAAACTTTTCAAACTTTTCAAACTTCTTAAACTTCTTAAACTTCTTAAACTTTTCAAACCTATCAAACTTTTTAAACTTTTTAAAACTTTCTAGTCCGGCTTTCTCAAGCCAACTTAAAGTTTGTCTTGACAAACTTTTTTATCTAGTTAAGTTGGCTTGAGAAAGCCAACTTACTGATATGCTACTTAAACTTAAAGTTATTATTATTATTATTATTATTATTCTTCTGAGACTAAAATTTCTGACTGCTACTCCTCCTAGACCTTTAACTCTACAAACTCCAAACTCAGCCCAGATCTTCAGACTTGTCTCACTCGAGTTGCTATATCTTTTCTAACTGATTGGACTTACGGTTTTCCTAAAAATGATGTTTAAAACTGGGAAAAATCCCATAGACTTACATTGACGGAATGTTCAAATGAGCCAGCACTTTTCAAATTTCAACTGTCAAAACTCCCAGAATCCTTTGAGGCTCAATCAAACTTCCCTTCTATGTACTGTATTTCTAATCCATTTAAACTCATTCCAACTCATCTATCTATCTATCTATCTATCTATCTATCTATCTATCTATCTGTCTATCATCTAACCATTACTATTTATCTATCTATCTATCTAGCTAGCTAGCTAGCTAGCTAGCTAGCTAGCTAGCACCCTAGTAACCCAAACCCACACAGACATATCTTCAAATCTGAATGTCATAGAGACATGGGGGTTGCTTTATATCATTCATACTGGCAAGCAGCCTTTAGTGTGTCATCATTGGCAGCTTTTAAGCCACTCCCTAGCAACCAAACAGAGTACCCTAGCAACTATTTAGCAAGTCCTATATCTCTACATCAGAACATCATAGAGACATGGGACTTGGTTCTTTTGACTCATGCTAGCAAATAGGAATCCTTAAGATGCTAGTCATGCTAGCAGTGAATACCTACATGCTAAAAGTGATTAGCTAAGTGCTAAATCAGGTTAAGAACATGCTAAGAACTCTACAACACTCCATAGTAATGATCTGTGACAACTAGTAATGGCCTAGCAACCACCCTAGCAACCACCCCAGTTACTCTAGCAACCGCATAGCAACACCCTAGCAACCACCCTGGACACCCTAGCAACGGCATAGCAACACCTTAGCAACCACCTTGGGTGCCCTAGCAACCACATAGCAACTCCCTAGCAACCACCCTGATACCCAGGCAACTGCATAGCAACACCTTAGCAACCACCTGGTACCTTAGCAACCTGCCTAAATCCCACCTGCATCCTAGCAACCGTGATAAACACACTAGCAACCACCCCTATTACCCTAGCAACCCTGCGATAGCAACAACACCCTAGCAACCACCCCAGTTACTCTAGCAACCGCATAGCAACACCCTAGCAACCACCCTGGACACCCTAGCAACGGCATAGCAACACCTTAGCAACCACCTTGGGTGCCCTAGCAACCACATAGCAACTCCCTAGCAACCACCCTGGATACAATTCTAGCAACGTATAGCAACACCCAGGCAACCACCCCAGTACCTTAGCAACCGCTCCATAAATCCACCTAGTATCCTAGCAACCGAGCAGTAAACACACTAGCAACCACCCTATTACCCCAGTAAACTGCATAGCAACACCTTAGCAACCACCCTGGTACTCCCTTGTAGCAAAGATAGCAACACCCTAGCAACCACCCTGGATACCCTAGTAACGTGCATAGAAACACCTTAGCAACTACCCTCGGTACCTTAGAAGCAACCGCCTAGCAAACCACCCAGAGTACCTCCCTAGCAAACTGCGATAGCAACACACTAGGCAACCACCCTGTTACCCCTAGCAAATCACAGAAAGCAACACCTTAGCAACCACCCTGGTGTACTCCTAGCAACAGCCCTAGTAACCACCTCTGGTTACCATAGCAACCGTGAGCAAGAACACCTTAGCAACCACCCTGCAAACCTAGCAAACGTGATAGCAACACCTTAGCAACCACCCTGGGTACCTTAGCAACCGCCCTAGCAACCACCCTGAGTACCCTAGCAACCGCATAGCAACACCCTAGCAGCCACCCCTGTTATCATGTTAATAAAATGGTAAACATGTTAGCAACATGCTAGTAAAATGCTAATCATGCTACAATCATTCTAGTAACTTGCTAATTGTTATCTATCATCTAACCATTTCTATCTATTTATCTATCTATCTATCATCTAACCATTACTATCTTTCTATCTATCTATCTATCTATCTATCTATCATCTAACCATTACTATCTATGTATCTATCTATCTATCTATCTATCTATCTATCTATCTATCTATCTATCTATCTCTGACAGCCTGTATTGCTTTCAAAACATTCAAACTTTAACCTTTTAAAAATACTTCAGACTTCAAACTATTTCAGACTGAAAACCATCAAATCTAAAACTTTTTAAAACTTCTTAAACTTTTTAAACTTTATAAACTTTATAAACTTTTCAAACTTTTTAAAACTTCTTAAACTTTTTAAACTTTATAAACTTTTCAAACTTTTTAAAACTTCTTAAACTTTTTAAACTTTTTAAACTTTATAAACTTTTCAAACTTTTTCAAACTTTCTGGTCCGGCTTTCTCAAGCCAACTTAAAGTTTGTCTCGACAAACTTTTTTATCTAGTTATTATTCTTCTTCTGAGACTAAAATTTCTGACTGCTACTCCTCCTAGAGATTTAACTCTACAAACTCCAAACTCAGCCCAGATCTTTAGACTGATCTGAAGTTAGTTGCTATATCTTTTCTAACTGATCGGACTTACGATTTTCCTAAAAATCCCAATTAAAACTGGGAAAAATCCCATAGACTTACATTGACGGAATGTTCTTTATTTGGACGTGTTAAAGACTTGTAAATGAAAACACTCCAGCAATAGCACACAATAATAGTAGAAGAACTTACTGAACAGGTAAAATGAGCTTGTCAGATATTCTGTGTATGCAATGCAACGAGTCACGGCTCGCTGCCCTCCGTCCGTGCTCACAAAACTACATTATTTGCAGCTTTTAAAGGCTTTTAAATGAAAAGCTAGCAACTTGCTAATCATGCTAGAAACGTGCTAGCAACTTGCTAATCATGCTAGCAACATGCTAACAACTTGCTAATCATGTTAAAACATGCTAGCAACATGCTAACAACTTGCTAATGATGTTAGAAACATGCTAGCAACATGTTAACAGCTTGTTAATCATGCTAGAAACATGCTTACAACTTGCTAATCATTTTAAAATCATGATAGCAACATGCTAGCAACTTGCAAATCACGTTAGAAACCTGCTAGCAACATGCTGGCAACTTACTAAACATGCTAGCAACCTGCTAATCTTGCTAGAAACATGCTGGCAATTTGCTAATCATGTTAGAAACGTGCTAGCAACATGCTGTCAACTTGCTAATCATGCTAGAAACATGCTAGCAACATGCTAACAACTTGGTAATCATGTTAGAAACAGACAAGCAACATGCTAGTACCTTGCTAATCATGTTAAAACATGCTAACAACATGCTAGTAACTTGGTAATCATGTTATAATCATACTAATGACATGTTAATTATCTATCTATCTATCTATCTATCTATCTGTTGAACGATAATCTGACCATTTCTATCTGTCTGTCTGTCTGTCTATCTATCTATCTATCTATAATGTGACCATTACTGTCTGTCTATCTATCTATCTATAATCTGACCATTACTATCTATCTATCTATCTATCTGTCTATCTGACAGATTGCCTTCAAACTTTAAAACTTTAAAATACTTCAGACTGAAAACCATCCAAACTTACAGTTTTTTTCTACTGCTTACACACATTTTCAAAATTTTGCCTCTTTTTTTCAAAACTTTACACAAATCTAAGAATTGCACACACAAAATGTAAAATGCCTCAAATATCTTGCAAAATGAAGCACTGCATTCAAAATATCACAAACACGTCTCAAAAGCAAACATTTGTCTTACGTTGGAAACACCTTTGCCATAATATTATATTTTTGTATATATCATATACACACAGTTATTCAAAACCTAAAGCTCTTCTTTCATGAGCTCCTGTGTATATTTCTGTACAAGATTGAAAGTAATTGGCAGAGAGATGTTGAAAAATATGGTAAACATAAAAAAGCAAGATGGAAACCAAACTGTTATTATTATTATTTTTTACTGTAAGCATTTGTGGTTGTGAATACAGTATTGCACAGTACGAAAGAAAATAAATATTCTACCAGTCAAAAGTTTTTAAACAGGAAGATTTTTAATGTTTTTTAAAGAAGTCTCTTCTGCTCACCAAGCCTGTGTTTATTTGATCCAAAATACAGCAAAAATAGTAAAATTTTGAATTATTTTTACTATTTAAAATAACTTTTTTCTATTTGAATATATTTTAAAATGTAATTTGTTCCTGTGATTTCAAAGCTGAATTTTTAGCATCATTACTGCAGTCACATGATCCTTCAAAAATCATTCTAATATTCTGATTTGCTACTCAGAAAAAAAAACAAAAAACATTTATTATTATTATTATTATTATTACTATTATTATTATTGTTATTATTTTGTTGAAAACAGCTGAGTAGATTTTTTTTTCAGGTTTCTTTGATGAATAGAAAGTTCAGAAGACCAGCATTTATATAGAAATTTTTCTATTCATCAAAGAATCCTGAAAAAAAGGTACTTAACTGTTTTAAATATTGATGATAATAATAATAATAATAATAATAATAATAATAATAAATGTTTCTTGAACAGCAAATCAGCATATAAGAAAGATTTCTGCAGGATCATGTGACACTGAAGACTGGAGTAATGATGCTGTAAATTCAGCTTTTTGTCTGTATCACAATATATTACATATTTACAATATATTCACATAGAAAACAGGTATTTTAAATAGTTTAAATATTTCACAATATGCATTGCATAATTCATAATTTTGAAAACTGTGATTATTCCAAGGTCTATTCTAAAACATGATTGGTTGGTGTTAAATAAAGCAATGAGTGTTTGCACAAGTGAGGTGTTAGTATGAGGCACTGACGAATTAGTGTGGCATTTTGATTGGTTGTGTTTGAAAAAGAAAATCAAGATACTTCCTGTTAGATTCTTGTGTGTTACATAAATAATTGTGTGTTGTGTTTTGCAAAAAGTGTTTTATGAAATTGAAAACTGAGTCAAAGGCCAAGAATTAGTGTATGGTTTTGCAGATTTGGTGTGTGGTTCTGGTGTTTGAGTGTCAGGTTTTAGAAACTGTGTGACAAGTAAAGATTTTGTGTGTAAGCAGTTGAAAAAAACTGTAAAACTTCTTACATTTTTTAAACCTTTTAAACTTTTCAAACGTTTTCAAACTTTCTGGTCCGGCTTTCTCAAGCCAACTTAAAGTTTGTCTTGACAAACTTTTTTATCTAGTTTATTTATTTGGTGTTGGTTGGGGGGGCGTGGAGTGGAGTACCGTCACTTCTTTTTTTTCACTTCAAGCACTGTATATATATATGTACACGCACACACACACACACACACACATGTTGGGTTTACATGTTTTATGGGGACATTCCATAGGCGTAATGGTTTTTATACTGTACAAACCGTATTTTCTATCGCCCTACACCTACCCTACACCTAAACCTAGCCCTCACAGGAGACTGTGCACACTTTTACTTTCTCAAAAAAACTCATTGTGCATGATTTATAAGCCTGTTTCCTCATGGGGACCTCACAAATGTCCCCACAAGGTCAAAATTTACTGGTATTACTATCCTTGTGGGGACATTTGGTCCCCATAACGTGATGAATACCAGGTGCACACACACACACACACACACACACACACATATATGTATACATATGTGTTTGTATATTTTTCATTTTTTTTAGTAAATTCACCAAACTTAGGTGTGATTTATTTTGAGTGTGTGTGTTTATGTATCTTTTTTATGGCTAAATAATTGCTGTATACAGTAAACATTCTTTTTTTTGCAACTACATGCACTGGACACTATGTTCTCCATTTTTTTTAATGTAGTGTCTAATGAATGATCTGTAGTGTGTATAGTATTGACTAATGTGTGTATGATTTGAAAGCTTTGTTTGATTTTGAGTGCAGGTAAAATGGTTTTGAAGTGATTGTTTTATTTTGCCAGGGGTTCTGTGAATTTAGTTTGAACATTTGGATTTGTGTTTAAGGTTTTGATAAAATGAGTGATGGTTTCAAAAAATGTGTTTTAACATTTCAGAAAAATAATAATAATAATGTAATCGAATTTCTAATCGTGATTACAATTACAGATGCAACAATTATGTAATTGGTAAAGGCACAATTACAAAAAAAAAAAAAAAAAATCCACTTTATTCTGCTTTCTTAAGATGTGTGTGTGTGTGTGTGTGTTTCTTACAGGTTATCTTAAGGGTTTTTTTTCTCATTGTTTTCATTTTTACATTTTTACTTTTTTTATATAGAAGAAACCATAAAAATGTGGCATGCAGTTGCATCAAACAATAGAATAAAGCTATTAAAAATATAATTCAATGTAAATTGTGATGATCGTAATTATTAATCGCAATTACAATTTCAAGAAAATAATCGACAGTTATGATTTTTGTCATAATGTGCAGCCCTACAGTTAGGGTAGGTCAAAAAACTCCCATCTCATTTTCTCCCCAACTTTAAAATTGTCCTACATCACTGCAGAAGTACTGACCCAGTGTTTACAAAGTGAATGGGCAAAGAATATCAAACGGCCTTTACAGAAAAAATAAAAAAAAGGTAAACCAGTGATGTAGGATGATTTTGAATTTGGAGAAGAAAATGAGATGGGAGTTTTTTGACCTACCCTAACTGTCTTCAACTGGAATACACAGAGTACCAGTAGAGCTAGACAAGATGAGCATTTGAGGTTAAAAAGTATATCAATTGTAATTTGTTTTTTAAGAAAACAACTGATCGTTTCGCTAGATAAGACCCTTCTTCCCCGGCTAAGATTGTTTAGAGCCCTTTGAAGCTGCATTTAAACTGCATTTTGGAAGTTCGCAGGCACCAAAGAAGTCCACTATATGGAAAGAAATCCTAAAATGTTTTCCTCAAAAAACACAATTTCTTTACTACTGAAGAAAGAAAGACATGAACATCTTGGAGGAACTTCTCCTTTAAACTTAATTTGTAGCCTTTTTATTGTACTTTATTTAACAATTTTGAAGTCATGAAAATGTTTTAAGATGTATCGTATTTTCAGTTTTCCAATGTTAATTTTAATTTTTATTTCAGTTAAAGAAAATGTTTGTGGCTAGATTGGTGTAATGAGTGCAGTTATCTGTTTAAATATACTTCACTTTAAAATGTCACATTACTGATCGGAAACCTCTGTAGATCTGTCATTGTATATTCATAGGTCCTCACTGGAGCATTCATCTTATCCCCTTCTTTCTGTCTTTGGGACTGTTGTTTTTTCAGGAGACACTATCCCAAACATTTACTTATGTTATCAATGAAGAGGAAAAAGAATGAAATGACAAAACTTGTGTTTGCCTGAATATTATGTTATGTGCATATGTACTTCCCGTCACTGTTGTCCATGCCACATCCCGACACTCATCATGGCCTTGATCCCTGGTGCTCACACTCATGAACAAATGTTCTGTTGAACCGTAATGCCCTGCGGACAGGATCTACCCCTGCTGACCCCTGGTGAGGAGCACAGAGCTGTATTACAAGAAATGGTTTCACTTACTGAGTTTAGCGTGCTCTCCATTTGCGAGGAACAATCCAGCTGGAGAATCTCATTTATGAGAACACTTGCTCATCCCACACTAATACAGCTCTGTTTTGTGCTTTCATATGAAATGGGGGAAAATAGTGGATTCTGGATTGGTAAAGATTGAATTTGATAAATTAGGCAAGAATGTTTGTCACATGATGAAAGTTCTTTGCCTGCTGTTTAACAACACAATTTATATGGGCTGAGTGAGTACTGCTGTTCCACATGTTTATGTGAGTTACGTCATGCTACTCTCTTTTTGAACTTGCGCACACACAAACCCCTCTGTGTATTCAGGAACAGCATGTTCGCTAGCATGGCTATCAGTTACTATGGGTTAGCTTAGCAAACAGACGCTTGTGTGTTAAGAGAGATGTCTTTGTCCAGACTTCTGATGTTGATGACAGACTTGTTATACCCGTCTTCACCAATATCCCTTAGAGCTGTTCACAGTTATGGCCAATGGCCATCCAAACCCTGCAATCAAAGTTCAGCAGGCTGGAATGACAGCAAAAACCACCCAGTGCTCACATAGATAGATTAAATATTCACTAGCTATACACAGTGGAGGGGTGTTGTAAGGTTGCACTTTCAGCAGACTCAATAAAGAGGAGCATGAAAATGGGTCAGGCTCATTTGTGTGGACACTTACACATTTGCAGACATCTGTTAGTGAGCACTGCTCCAATAAAACATAATGAACTCGTGGGATAATTGCATTAAAGCGTACTGTCTAAGCTTATTAAACCTGTGTTGTGTTTGAGAAAGGGGTAGTGGGATTCTTAGTCTAACTACAATAAGTTTTGAGCTGAATGCCTTGGCAAAAGTATAGCTTGTATACATGCTCAAGTGTTTTAGCTATCAGTTAGAGTGTTGAACTCTCAGAACACATTTTACCTTTGTGAAATATGTTGTGCAGATTTTAATAGTCAGAAGTCTGGCTGTTGTACAAGAGCCCCCAGTATGTTTTTTTTTTTTTGTGGAGACAAAAGGAAACATAGGTTTAAATGCCTTGTTTAGAATAATAATTGGTATCAGAATTAGAATTGGTATCAGGTGGCACACAGGAACCTGCTGAATGGATAGGAGGAGGAGTGGCAACAAGGAAAGGCACATAAAAACACATGAATCATTAGTGCAAGATAAATACATTTTTGTTAGTAATAATGTGTGATAATGTGTTTAGTCAGAAAAAGGAATTTTGCTTACAGTGATGAGTTGAATAACTGTAGTGATCTAGGGTTAGTAATGATAAATAATTATTGCTACTACATACAGTTGAAACCAGAAGTTTACATACCCCTTGCAGAATCTGCAAAATGTTAATTATTTCACCAAAATAAGAGGGATCGTACAAAATGCAGGTTATTTTTTTATTTGGTATTTGCATTGCACAGTTTTCTGAGAATTACCCAATGACACTTGCAACCTCGGTTTAGTCAGTTTTGCTCACTACATGATTATATCTCTCTCTCTGTCCACATCTGTCTTTAAGTAAGATGAAATCACTCCCCCACTGACCATTTTTCAGACACAACAGCAACTCTCTGCGTGAATGTTTTCTAGTCAGTGGATCAGTGTTTTCTTCTGAAGGACTGGTTTGGCGGGATGTTTGATGATAAGGCTCATTTAACTCAAGCTGTGCTTCTGAAGAACTGGTGTGTAAACACTCCAATAAATCTGATGCTTACATCCTAAAAAGCAAGAAGTCTACTCCATTCAGAACCTTGATGTTGATTAAGTATAAATTAGACCCAGCTAGCCACAGACAGACATATTGAACTGTGTTGTAATTGCTTTCCCTTTTTACTGCCATAATAAGCATCATCAAGTGTTGCGTTTCAAATAAACAAACACAAATACTCATTGATGGAAACCTAAAACAAGGACACCCAAGAGTTAGTTAATTTGTCCTTTCGTCTTTATGTAACTATCATTGGCATCTAATGTGTGAGAAGGAATTAGTTGCAATGATACTGATGTCATCAACGTTGTCCTTCAATGTGGTTGAATATATAGTGCACAAAATAGAACTTTCATTCTGTGATTCCCGAACTGAAAAATGACAGATGAGTGAGATAGACACTGGGCCTGCGATAAATGACAGACACACAGATGAACATGCACAGTTGTCATGATTCTGCACCAGAGCAAAAGTGCTAAGCATCCCTGAAATCCCTGCTGTATATGTGTCCGTGTGAGTGTGCATGTGGATTGGATTGTGTGATGGATTGCTTGGATAACTCGGATTCCTTCGCTGTGGCTCCTTGTATTGCTGTGGACCGAGAGACTATTGTAAGTGAACACAAAAATTGATTTCGCCACACAAAAAAAATACATGCTGACACGGCAGCTGAAATTAGTTTTCAGTAACAGTAACAGAAATAGATGTTTGCTTTTTGCAAAAACATTGTTTTTGCTGCTGAATATGTGTTTAATAGTTGCCCCTTGTGCAAATTTATTTTTAGTCCTGTTCATGTGGAGTGCATTGGATAACTCTTTTCCCTGTGAAGCTGTTAGGGCTCCAAACACCTGTAGGAAGGTCCTGGGGTCACGGCTCTTGTGCTAACAACCTGACTGACATCACTTCCAGATTTAGCATTCAAGTTGTGTCTTTCTGTGGTCTATTGTGAGATTGTGAACCAGAGGTCATGCTGGGTTCCAGCACAGATGTCTCTGAGCTGCATCCTCTGGATTACTGGAAAATCGAGAATACTCTGCGACTGGTCGTGAAGTGTGTGTCCTGTCAGGAAGAGCATGTGTGTATGATTTTCATGCTGCCGTCCTTGGTTGCTCATTTGAGGGGCTTTGGGACATCCTGTGCTCTGATGTAATCATAGGTTGGGAAAGGAGGTGTTAGAACAGCTTCCTGGCTTTGTGTTGCATGTGTATGTGTGGGATGTGTGTGCGTGTTCATGCATGTGTAATGATTAAAACAGGGTGCTCCCTGCATCGGCTTTGACTCGTGTTGATGTTATGTGAGGCATGTCATACATGTTATTGCTTTCATGCAAGTGTTTTCCTCCTCTTTCTCCCTCCAGGTTCTTTAAGGAACTTGAGGATCGGCATCAGCAGAACATCGTAATCGATGATATAAGCGACATTGTTATAAGGCACGCCCAGTCAAACTTTGACCCCTATGTGACATACTGCTCGAATGAAGTGTACCAGCAGAGAACCCTACAAAGGCTTCTGTGAGTACAGCACAAATACACACAGACTCTGTCACTGCCTCAACTGAAAGTCATGTCTGACTTTTACCCTTTAGCCCAGAGGATATGAAGCTTTTTTAGACAGAGATCAAATTTCTATGGAAGCCCTTTTCTGCCTTAGAGTAAAAATAAAAATGGTAGTTGTGAGATTGTTTAAAATGAGAAAAAAGTTTGATTAAATAAGAGAGAAAATAAAACAAGACATATTGTGAGAAATAAAAGTGTTATTTGCGAAATCACATTGTGTGAAATTAAGTTGTAATTACAAGAAACAAGAAAATATTAAGTGAAACAAAGTCCAAGATGTAAAGTCCCAGATATATTGTAAGTTATAAAGTCAAATGAGATGACTTTGCATGTGAGGTGTGACTAATGCCAGGTTCATACTGCATGATTTTCAAAGTTGCCAGATAGCTGCTGTTCTCTCAATGTACAACTGTCTGGGGTACCATCTAGTTGCTGTTGTTTGCACACTACACAAAGGTCATAGGGTCACACATTACACAACTTTTCAGTAGGAAGAATTGCAGACAGCTTTGCGTTGTCTACAAACTACTTTTTACAACCAAAAACACATGAGAATTTATGCAGGAAATAACATGCATTTATTCTTGTCAAAAACGATAGCCCACAAAAACTTGTTATCCAAGTTGTCTGTACAATGATTTGCAATAAAAAAACAAAACAAAGAAGAATTAAACTAAAGAAGAATTTAATTAAATAGGTATTTAGCATATTTAGCATCATCTCAGGCATCGGCGCTTCACTTAGATTGCATCTTTGATAAAACACTGTGACTTTTTGAACGAGCGCCGATTTGTCTCAGATTTTGGGTATATGTTGGTGATTTTCTGCATTAGAGGAACAGTCACAATTACAACAGATTTTGTCACAAATATAAGCGGTAACACTTTCTATGAAGCCCGTATTTATAATACATTATAAGGGTATTCTTAAGGTATTATAATGAATGCATAATGCATTATAAAAAACCTTATAGTATGTTGTATCGTCTCATGAGTATTCATAAGAACAGTTTTAATGTATTATAATTTTTACTTATTTGTGTTTATAGCTTTTACGAGTATGATTACCTTCATAGTTATAATGTATTATAAGTCTCATATCTTGCTATGTTACGCGTGTCACTTTACTTAAAGCATACAAAGACCACTTATAAGCAATAATAATAATAATAAATATAGCTGCAAGCAGCAATTGCGGGGCCAAGCACCAAAGAGGCAGAATGAGGAGCTAAGCACGGCAAGGAGCAGCAGACCGACTACAACAATGAGTAATTAAAGCCATTTTAGGATGATATCAGTTGAAATGGCTGAAAAATCATAAATATAGCCAATTTAATGGCTTATAACTTTTGACCAACAGGTGGTGCTGTTTTCAAATTGATGTGACGTGTTCTGTGTGAAGGGACAATGACATACACAAAGTTTGGTGTCATTATGTCAAAGCTTTACAGAGATACAGCCTCAGAATCATTTTGGCATCATGCCTCAAATGTGTAGTGGCGCTGTACAAAAACTGATTTATCTATCGACATGAAATCCATAACTTTGTGTAAGCACAGTCTGAAGATGATTTGAGTCAAATTTGGTGAAAATCAGACCAACGGTGCAGGAGGAGTTCAAACAAGTAGGTTTTGTACATTAATCAAAATGGCGGAAAGGAAGTTCTGCCATCTATGGTATAATTGGTATGTATGTTGTCGGCATGTCCCAAGTAATATTTTGAGACCAGTTTTATTACGTTAGGCTAATGCAAACAGAAGTTATTAGCATTTTTGGAAATTTCATTATTAATGTTTAATAAATGGTGTATTACTTCTGACCAGTAGGTGGCGCTGTTACCAAATTGATGTGGCGTGGTCAGGGTGAGGTGACAATGGCACATATAAAATTTGGTGTCAATATGTCAAAGCTTTGCAGAGATACAGCCTCAGATGTAGTTTGGCATCTTTCCAGCAAATTCGCTGATGCGCTATATGAAAACTGTTTAATATATCGACATAAAATTCATAACTTTTTGTCAGCACAGTCTGAAGATGATCTGATTCAAATTTGGTGAAAATCGGATTAACGGTCTAGGAGGAGTTCGAAAAAGTAGGTTTTGTAAATCAGTCAAAATGGCAGACAGTATATTTGGCCAATATTGGCATAAAGGGTATCAATGTTCTCGGCTTGACCCAAGGAATCTATTGAGATCACTTTCATTACAATAGGCTAATGTAAGCAGAAGTTATTAGCATTTTTGTAAATTTCTTTATAACATTTGGCCACAAGGTGGCGCTGCCCCCAAACTTTTTGAGTACTGTCAGGGCATAGTGCCGAAAACACATACCCAGTATCGTAACGATACGTCAATGCGTTCATAAAATATAGCATTTTTGGACAAAATTCAATATGGCCAACACCCAAAATGGCTGACATGGGAAAATTGGTTGGACTCGGCATGATGCACCAAATTTAAAGAGACTGGTTTTGTGATTTTTGTAAAAAATAGCCATTTTCTATATCGCCTGACCACTAGGTGGCACTGCGCCGAAACACTGCAGGTAGCCTCAGGTCATGCTTGTTATAACACACACCAAGTTTGGTCTCAATACGCCCAACCGTTGCGGAGATATAGCCTCACATCCATTTTTGCAAACTTTTCGTAGAAATTGTTCGCACGTTATTCGAAAACGGTTTGACTAATTAACTTGAATTCCATAACTTTTTGCCAGCATGGTCTGAAGATGATCTGAGCCAATTTTGGTGAAAATCAGACAAACCGTCTAGGACGAGTTCAAAAAAGTAGGTTTTATGAACAAAAATTTATAGAAAAAAAACTAAACCTTACGATTTTTTAAATTTGGACAAGTGGTGACACTACAGAGTTTGAGTTGGAGACTCCAAATTTGCTGTGGTTAATGTTGAGACTGTCCTCTATCAGTGTGCCAAATTTCACAACTTTCCCACAAACCATACTATGGGCTGCCATAGACTCAAGAGCGGAAAAAGAAGAAGAAGAAGAAGAAGAAGAACACTAACGAATACAATAGGTGCCATCGCACCTTCGGTGCTTGGCCCCTAATAATATGTCTCAAAGAGCCATAAGATCAGGTATCAGATCAGATGAATATGTAATATGATACATTTGTATTATCAGTTTGATTATTTTGATGGTACTTCATGTCAGCTAGCGGTAATTATTATTAGTAGTGTGCTAAATATATGCTAACACTCTATTTTGATGGTTCCCCAAAAGACAAACTGATTATAAGTAACCTTTCAAGTATGTGAACCTGCTACCTAGCCTAACCTTAACCTAAGTCTACTACTACTCTAAGGCGGTGGCTCCCAACCATGTTCCTGGAGGCCCCCCAACACTGTACATTTTGCATCTGTCCTTTGTCTGAAACACCCATTTCAGGTCTTGGAGTCTCTACTAATGAGCTGATTATCTGAATCAGGTGTGTTTGAGGAGAGTGGAGATATGGAAAAAATGCAGTGTTGGGGGGCCTCCGGGAACGTGGTTGGGAGCCACTGCTCTAAGGAAAGTTGCTTATTGTCAGTAGACTAGGGGGACCATCAAAATAAAATGTAGTATAATGTAAAAAATAAATGTAATATGATATAGTCCATTATAAATTAAGTAGATTTTATACGCTGTCCATTGTGTTATAAATAATCAGAATCTTAAAAGTTATAACCTCAAATACTTAAGTATTATAATGTATTATACTTGTTGTTATGATTATTCATGAGATGATATAACATATTATAAGGTTTTTTTATAATGCATTATGCATTCATTATAATGCCTTAAAAATACCATTATAATGTATTATAAATAGGGGCTTCATAGAAAGTGTTACCCAAGATATAAATTTACAACAATGAGGAATAAAAGTTGCAATTACAAGAAATAAAGGTGCAATTAATTTTTTTTTGGTTGCATAGTAGGTAACAATATTATCAATGTCATGGTATCGCAATAGCAAAACTGTCTTGATATTATCGTGGTCAATTGAAATGATATCTTGATATCTTGAGGTCTTCCAGACAAGAAGTGTAGAGTTTTAAAATATTCTGACATAAAAGGCCATTATGCTTTGGCACATTATCTGTCAAATGAACTAAAACCGAAAGCAATTATCTCTTAATTCCTTCATCAGGTCTGTTTTTGCTGTGTGTTTCAAAGCGAAGCATGCACTTCGGTAAGGCAGTCATCTCGTGATCTGGTGTTTTCCGCACTTCAGAACGGCTCAGTTCACTGCGAATGATGCCCGTTTATTGCGTGTGCTGTGAGTTTAGCACACATTTGTGAACGCAGTGGCCACCAGTTATGCTTTATTTTCACATTTGGGTAATTCCCAACATTTTATTGGGCAAATGATTACAGCATTTCACTAGATTTGTAGTAAGATGTATTTTTGTATGTTTTCACTGAAGTTTTCAGTCAAAATAAAAGCGGTCTAAAATAAAAGTGCAGTATGAATTGCTGACAGCTGTCAGTTTTAACAGGTAACGTTACTGAAGTCCAAATTCAAAATATCCCTTTAAGTGTAGAAATTAGGAAAGAAGTATTAATTTCCCTACTGTAGTGTAAAGCATAATATACCTGTGAAATATTCATTTTCATTTTTTTTTTTTTTACAGTGCAGTTGTTTTACAATATATGGCTATTACTGTCATAGAAATAACAATAATATAAAATTGTTATTATTATTATTATTATTATTATTATATTTTAGTCTGTTTGGCTTCTAAGACACCAGTGTGAATATAAATTAAGACTGAGACAGTATAATCACAACTAGGTTAGCCCCCTTTAAAGTTCATGTACAAGTCAATTCACTATTTTTCTGACTTTTTCGTAGAAACATTGGTTTGAACTCTTAATTTTTTAACTCTCAGTGCATTAGATAAAAGAATTTAACTTTTAAAATGTACAAAATTTTCATTTTTTTTTTCATATGACAATAAACATCATATCATGGACTTCATATAGAGATAATTTCGTATTGTGAGATTTTGATATCGTTACACCCCCATCGCATAGTGATATCGTTTATTTAATAGGGATCACATGACACTGCATCCAATCACTAGTTTAACCGTCCATTTATGCCTTCAGAAATAAAAGCCCATCCTTCAAGGAGGTACTGACACGGATCGAGGCCCACCCAGACTGCCGGAACCTTCCCATGATCTCCTTCCTCATCCTTCCCATGCAGAGAGTCACACGGCTACCCCTGTTGATGGATGTGAGTGCCATTATCCCTCGACTTCTCCTTGCCTGACCTTTGCAAACATGTCTAACACTGACATAAACATCTAGCTCTCTTGTACTGTAACTGCATTTTCAGTCTTCTGATATGCATCTTGTGCTTTGATTATAAAATTAATTTGGCCTGGAGGATGTTTACTGTTACATTGCACATCAAATTAAACCAACTGAAGTCTCTTGCTACTTCTTGTTTTCTTTCTTTTCTTTCTTTTCTGTTCTGTTCATTCTGTTTCATTTAGTGTTAGCTTTCAGGGTCTCTATATTTAACAGTAACAGTTCTGTTTAGATTTATTTATTATTGCTTGAGACTTTTCTACAGCATTTCAGCATAAGATAAAGGGATTGAGTTGATTTGAGGCACTTTTACTATATTTAAAAGATGGTTTAAAAGGGTTGGTGTTGTTTTCTCTCTATCGCCTTTTCTCTCTCCAGAGGATTGTGTTTGGAAAATGAAATGAGGGAGTAAGCTGCACTGAAGATGACCTAGAAACTTCTCCATGGTCCCTATCCTCACAACTCTTGTTTTCATTTGTCACCATCTTTTCCTCCTTCCTGTAGACCTTTTCTTGCTTTCTCACCCTCTCATCTTTCCATCTCTTTGTCGCTTTGTGGGTCCCCTGAGCTTGGCAGTGGGTTTCCTAGTTTAGGACAGTAGAGATTGGCTGGCTGACTCTGAGCATGAGAATTTTGGGTTTGGTTTTCTTTCCTTCTTACTCTTTCTTCCCACAGCTCAGAAACAAGTGAAACTCTATCTGGCAAATATCAGACAAGCATGAGAAAAAGTTTGAGAGCACTCCATTAGAGATAGTGTTTGAAAAGCTAGAGGAACAATAAACCAAAAACTATTGAACAAACAGGAAACAAGTTCTGATGCAAGTCTGTTTTAGATTTACAGCATATTAAACTGTGTACTCAAGCACAAACAATTCAAAGATCATTTTGATTTTAAATGTTTTTTTGTTATAGACCATAGGCCAGAAGACGCCCAAAGATTCTGCCCCTTATGAGGCATGTAAAAAAGCTCTGCATGTTGTCAGCAAGGTGAGAAATGCTGGGAATTACCACTGCAGGTTTTTTCTAGTGTTGTCTGAGAGAGCCTTAGTTAATAATCACCTTTTCTTTTTCCTGTATGTGTGTATACACAGCTTGTGAGGAAATGTAATGAGGGTGCTCGTACAATGGAGAGAACAGAAATGATGTACACCATCAATTCCCAGCTGGAGTTTAAAATTAAGGTAAGAGAACAAAACAACCAGTAAAAGGAATTTAACGATTCTACTTAATATTTCCACTGCCTTGATGATTCTTTTAAAGTACCCCTATTATTCATTTTGAACGGTTCATGATTTATTTTGGGAGTCCAAACAACAGGTTTACATGCATGCAAGATAAAAAAAAAAAAAACATTTTCCCATAATATGCATTTAATTTCTCTCTCAGACAATTTGTTTGAACATTAAACTTTTCAGACCCCTCCTATGCATTAGGCTTCTGGTTGGTCCAATGACTCAGACTGCGTACAGCGCATGTTGGAAATGGAACGCCCATCACCAGTACTGGAATACGACTCAATAATACATCCTATTATAATAATGCTAGTGCTCCACTCTGTTCTAAAAATAAAGAATCAGAAGGGGAAAAAGTTGTTTTACACTTATGTTAGTAAACCGGGCCCACAGCTTGGTAGTAAAGACTCAAACAACACTGGTATGCTACAGGTGCTGAGCCTGTGGCTGATCTACATGCAAGCATCAATGTCTTGAACTTGATGTGAGCCTCAACCGGTAGCCACTGCAGGGAGATAAAGAGAGGTGTAACGTGGGCCCTTTTGGGCTTGTTGAAGACCAGTCATGTCGCTGCATTTCAAATCATTTGTAAAGGTTTGGTTGTGCATCATGGAAGTCTAGCCAGAAGAGCATTGCTGTAGTCCAGCCTAGAATTGACAAGGGCCTGGACAAAAAGTTCTGTAGCATGCTCCAATAGGAAGGGCCTGATCTTTCTGGTGTTGTGCAATGCAAACCTGCAAGATCGTGCAGTTTTTGCAATTTGGTCTTTGAAAGTCAGCTTGTCATCAAAGATTACACCAAGATTTCTGACCGAACTTGATGGGGTAATTGTTGATGAACCCAACTTGATGGTAAAGTCATTCTGTAGAGTTGAGATGGCAGGGAAGACAAGGAGCTCAGCCTTTTTCCAAGTTGAGTTGTAGGTGATGTTCTTTCATCCACGCCGAGATGACTGCCAGGCAGTCTGAAATCCATGCAGTTACTGTTGGATCGTCTGGTTGAAATGATAGAGCTGTGTGTCATCAGCATAGCAATGGTAGGAGAAGCCATGTGTCTGTATGATGGGTCCTAGTGTTGTAATGTATATGGAGAAGAGGAGGGGACCAAGAACTGATCCCTGAGGAACCCCAGTGACCCGTTGATGTGCTTTGGATACCTACCCTCCCCAGACCACCCTGAAAGACCTACCAGAGAGATAGGATTCAAACCAGCAAAGTGGAATCCCTGTGATGCCCATAGATGAGAGAGTGGACAGGAGGATCTGGTGATTTACAGTGTCAAAAGTGGCAGACAGATCCAGGGGAATAAGAACTGATGATTTGGAATCAGCTTTTGCAATCCACAACAGAAAGCACCCATTGGTCCATACTATATACCAGTGGTTCTCAACCTTTTTTTCCACTGGGCCGCACTATGGTCCAAGTGCAAGTCTCGTGGGTCGCATATCATTTACAAATTACGTTAACAATACAAACCAACCAGATTTATAATATTATAAATGTTATGATATCTAAACGATTACATTTTTTTAAATAAACAGTGGTGTAGTGGTGCCTGAGGAAGTGGGTATACGCATAATTTATCCCCTGGATTAAGTTATTCACTGGTTTAAGAAATTTCTGATTGTAAAAACCTGCTTCTTTTCATTTTTAAGGTATTGTTTTGGTTTTAATGTACTGACTCTAATCAATAATAATTATTATTATACCAGTCTGCACGCCTCCCCTGACATGCTCTCGTGTATGAACAGGCAGCATTTGGGGTGCGCATCAGGCGCAATGATCAAAGCCCTTGATGGGGCTGAGAGATATCATGTGATTTTGTCATTGTTTCCCGTGGTTAGGTCCAGAAAGCAGTTTTCGAATACAATAAGTAAATTATGGAAACTGTAATTTTTTTCAAATTAGTTGTTGTGTTTCTCATTTCACATGTCACAGTAATGATCAATCTACATGTTATTTAGTGCTGTAATACATCCTGAAGTTTGGCTTTTCAGAGTTTTTAGTACAGAAGTAAATTGGATTTAAATGTCAGGAGTTCCTGTCGGGACGAAAGTAACTTTTGTTCCTCTACAGTGACAGCAAGTGTTTCTTTTGTCCTGCAGCATGCTAATTTGGTGACTTTCTCTTGCATCTTGCATCATTTATTTAAATGATTATCATAAATGTTTATGTTGTATTATGCCAAAAGAATATGGCAAGAGTGAGGGTCAGAAAGACAGAGAGAGGTATGATTCAGCCAAATAATCATGAGAGGGCGTTTCTGTCAGGAATATCAGTCTCAGGGCTGTTGCTACTTCGCATTTACCTTAGTCATATTTAGGTTTTAGCCATACCTTAGCTTTTCCACCTCCACCTATAAATTTGCAGTGTTTCCAGATGTTTTTATGCACATTTTGAATTTATGCATACAAACAACTGGAAGGAAACATGAACAGGCCTACTGTTAAATTATGTTGAGAATTTATATTATGCTAATCTAATTTTCGTATTGTTCATTCTGTTAAAAAATGTTTTATAAAAATAAGTTGAATAAATAACTAATTAAAAAATTGAAGTTTGTACACTCAGGTTTTGAAACATTTCATGAAACTTAAATTTAAAAGGAAAATGTAATAATTTTTTGCAAAGATTAAGGACAAAATATGTTTGCAGTTACATATTAACAAGGTCATAGTCATGTATATTTAATAAAAACAAGAGTAACACGAAAAATCTAGCTTGTATTGTTGTCACTTTCGTCCCAACCAACAGGGTCGAAAGTAACAATGTGCAACTTATGTTCAAACTAAAATTATACTGAAGACTTTCTACATTTTTACAAAATACCACCTGGTATTAATAGACCACACTTCTGAGTTATAGGCCACAACTTTATCTTTTTAAATTATGTTTTTCTGAAAAAATGGTACTTTCGTCCCCACTCTCCCCTATTTGAACCGAATTCTGCCTAAGCGCACACTTGTATATGTTTGTTAAATGTGTAATTACGTAAGTCTGCTCATGTCTGAAAATAATATATGAAAAACAAAGTTATTTCATATAAAAACATCTTTAGTACATTTTTAAATTAATGTAAAAACAAAAATGAATGGTAAAACTGTAAGTTATTTTGTAATGTGTTCATCGCAATTGGATTCGTGATCCTGCCCTTCGGCCTGTCCCTGGCTCCCCATATGTTTACGAAGTGCATGGACCAATCTCTTTCCCAATCTCTTTTGGCCCAATCTCTTTCCCCTCTGAGGCAACGGGGAATCTGCATCCTTAATTACCTCAACGACTGGCTTGTTCTAGCCCAGTTGGAGGTGGAGCTGTTGTCCCACAGATCACTCCTTCCCAGCCACTTGGAATGCCTGGGACTCAAGGTCAGTTTGGCCAAGAGCGCACTTCATCCCAGCCAACGGATCTCGTTTCTAGGAGCAGTTTTCGACTCGACCCAGATGAGGGCAATAGTCATGCCAGATCGAGCTCTGGCAATACAGCGGCTTGCGGCCTCATTCAAAATCGGTGCCTCTCACCCCCTCAAGACATTTCAGAAGATGCTAGGCCTTATGGCCTCAGCATCCCCAGTGCTAAAGTTAGGCCTGCTTTGTATGCGGCCCCTTCAGTATTGGCTGAAACCATGGGTTCCATCTCATGTGTGGCATCACGGGTGCTTGCGTATCAGGGTGGACCAGGCCTGTGTAAAAGCCCTGACTGGAAGGACTCGCAATGGATGGAGAGAGGCGTGCCTCTGGGTATGGTCTGCAGGAGGAAGGTGGTCACGACAGATGCTTCCAACATGGGCTGGGGAGCTCTGTACGATGGCAAACCAGCTTTTGGCCTTTGGACAAAAGCACAGGAAGGAATTCACATCAACTGCCTAGAGATGCTGGCAGTGTGTCTGGAGTGGGCTCAGCTCAACCTGTGTTCGCTGAGGGCAGCGCATGTACCAGGCAGACTGAACCAGGGTGCGGATATGCTATCACAAAGCAACATCCCCTCTGGGGAGTGGATGCTTCACCCATGGACGGTCCAGAAGATCTGGGAGATCTTTGGCAAGGCGGAGGTGGAACTCTTCGCCTCAGAAGACAACTCTCATTGCCCAATGTACTATTCGAAGGACAGGGACGCATTGGCCCACGATTGGCCCAATCTCCTCCTTTATGCTTTTCCCCTGACATCCTTGATCCCTCAAGTACTCAAGCGAGTCAGGGAACAGAAACACAAGCTCCGTCTGGTGGTTGCTCTCTGGAGAAACCAGCATTGGTTCTCGGAGCTGTGCCAGCTGCTCGTAGCAGCCCCCTGGCCCATTCCCCTGAAACGAGACCTCCTCTCTCAGGTGAACGGGACAATATGGTACCCCCAACCCAAGCTGTGGGCCCTGCACTTTTGGTGTCTGGACGGGAGTCTACTCGTACTCGGTTACTGTTGTAACCTCAATTCCCTGAGATACGGGAACGAGTACTGCGTTACTGGCCGTGCCATGTCGCTGCACGACATAGTCGTCGCTTCAGTCGAAGTAACCTAAGGATCCCATGGCGAAACGGCCTCTTCTATAGCTTCGGCAGGCTTCCTCGCCAAGGGCTTGTGCAGCACCACTGCCAAGTCATTGGTTTGTTTCGTTTCTCTGCACGATCCAATGTCCGTGCAGTTTCACTGCGTTATTAATGGTACCGTGTTGCCTCCAGGCAACACAGCCTATTTTTGTATTTTTAAATAAAATGAGCCACCCATTTAATGAATCAATGCTTTCTTAGTAAAGAAGAAGTCAAATACTAACAAATTAAATTGCAAAAAAGTGGTCACATGACCCATAGGGGTCTATTTTGCTTCCTCTTTCAGGACATGTGCACGTCACATGACTCCATATTTTGTCCAGAGAAAGGTGAATTTTTCATCAATTTTCATTCGTATAATTGCCAACAAAAAATCTGAATCACCTTCACTGATAAGTAAAGTATTTTCAAAAACTTTTCATAATATATCATCAAATATATCGTAGGAAATTACAAACAACTGCATGTTGCCTCAAGGCAACATTGTACCGTAATGGAATCACATATGGCCATGTAACGATCAGGCTTATCGGTAAATGTTACAGTGATTTAAAAGGGGTCAGATTATACTGTGTGAGATTAAAATAAGTGTTTTAAAAAGATGAGACAACGACAAAAGTAAAGTGAATAAATAAGTGTATTTACAAACTCACAAGGAACTAAAACAACACAATAAAACTAGAAATCCTAGGCTGTTAAAAGCACAGAGTCCTTCAGTTCCATACCATTAAAACAGTCCTTAAGAAATCCAGCGTGCTGTAAGTTCCAAGTAAAAGTGTCCACTGGTGTATATACAGTCCAAAGAAGTGTAATCCAATAAAAGTGATGCTGGAAGGGCAAGTCCTTAAAAGAAACTCCTCAATCCAACAGTTTGTTTGGTCAATGACCCTGACTGTTTGACATGCTGCCTCCTTTATACTGTTTGTTCCTGATTCCTGTCATGTGACTGATTACATGACAGGCAGACCCAGCTCCTCCCAGGATAACATTGCACCCAGCCATGCTGGTCCGCCAGCCCCCCTGGCGTTTCCTCCTCTCCGGCTTACGGGTCTCTTTGGTGGATGATGTTGATGCTGATGAACGGGGATGAGGTGGACGATGAGATGGTTTCTTGGTAGGGTTGATGACAGCACACTCTTTGGACTCCACACCACATGACTTGCAGCTCTCGATGAAGCTCCAGACATCGCTGCGGACCGAAGGCCACCAGGCAACTTCCAGGATCTGCAGGAGGGTCTTTAGCCACCCATGATTTTTTCCTGCTGTCCTCTGGTGAAAGTGCTGTACCGTCTGCTGGACCAGGGTCTTTGGGATGACGAGCTGGAACTTGTAGGTGTCGTCCCGCTTCTGGATCTGCCGGTACAGCAAGCCCTGGTGTTCCCGCAGTTCGACCCTGTTGGTCGGTGGAGTGGAGGGAGAGATGGAAAGACCCTGGAGAGTGTGGTCATCACCGTGAGTGCTGTGGAGTTGCTCTCTGGAGAAGGGGAGGATGGAGAAGATGGTGTCGAAGTCTGGCCCGGTTGGAGTAGTGGCACAGAATTCTCCATCGATCGCTCTGTTGATAGTCCGTGAAGTAGTAGATGTGCTGGGATGATTGGCCGGAGGAAAGCCAGGGACTGACGTGGGAGGCACTGGGCTGGTCGTTGCAGTGGGAGGAGAGATGGCGGCTTCTGGATCGTTTAGTTGCTCCAGTTGTTTCGCCCATTTCTTGTCTCTCCTCTTAAAACAGTCGAAGACCTCTCTCTCTAGTGTCGCCACGGCATCCTTGATAGATTCCTCCATTTTGTCAAATTTAAAATCCACAGCGTCTCTAAAATACACTTCACGGTTAAGATTACTTTCAACAGAGTCTTTAAAATCTTTCTCCAGTTTTAAAACAATGTTTTTAAGAGCAACCACCTCAGCGCAAAGCTGTACACACTCACAACTATGTAAAACCCGTTCATCATTAAAACCAGTAGATGTATTAAAAGAAGCAGCATTAACGTGATTTGTCGTCATCTTAAAACACTCTTCTCAACACAGCTTTTACAATCTTTTTACGTTCCCTGTACGGGCCACCATATGTAATGTCTTTCATTAATGTATGTCTTTAAGAAACTATGGGTCTGCCTGTCATGTGACTCCTCACATGACAGGAAACAGGAACTGAACCCTATAAAGGAGGCAGCATGTCAAACAATCAGGGTCATTGACCAAACTACACGCTGGATTGAGGAGTTTTATTTAAGGGCTTACCATTCCAGCTTCACCCTCATTTTGGATTATCACTTGTTGGACTGTATATACACCGGTGGACACTTTCATATTGGAACTTTCAACACGCTGGATTTCTTAAGGACTGTTTTATTGGTATGGATTTGAAAGACTCTGTGTTTTTAACAGCCTAGAATTTCTAGTTTTATTGTGTTGTTTTAAGTTCCTTGTATATTTGTGTAAATACACATTATTTATTCACTGTATTTTTCGTTGTTGTCTCATCTTTTAAAACACTTATTTTATCTCACACAGTATAATCTGACCCCATTTTAACAAACGTAAATTCGACCAATAGGGCCGAACGTTACAGCCATACCAGGCATATAGCATAGCATACGTGTATATGATATTTGTAAGAAAAAAGTTAGAATTATCTAAATGTATTTGCATTTTTGCATGATATTGTAATGCATTTATAAGAATTGTAATTCATATACAATATCTGCACATATTCTGTTGAGGGGAAGTGCTTCCTCAGCTTTCACAAGCAGTGAGGAGTCATTAGTGAGGAAGGAAATTTTACATGCATGTGCTTGTGTGTTTATGTGCATGCTTGTAAGGATAAGTTATATATTAGCATAAGGTTATGATAAATTTATTTTTTTTTACTTGTTTTTTTACATAATGTTTTGTTATGATAACATACATTATAGTTTGGTTATACTTGTGATCCACGATGGTACAGTGTTGCCTAAAGCAACATGTGGGTATGAAATCTTACTTTTTGTTAAATATGAGATGTGCAAAACATCAGAAGTGTGATAAATCTGTTTGTTCAAATGTTTGATTAAAGAAATTGATATTTTAAATAAATTGATTAATTTTTCTGCATGAAAATATCAAATGTTTCATTTTGTCCGTTGTGGTAAAAATGTTTATTGATATTGTTATAGTGTCCAATTTTAAGGAGGAAAAACATCACAAATAATTTTTTCCTTATTGATATCATATTGCGTACCGTAGAGGGTTAAAAAAGGCTTCAGTCAAGGAGAAAAAATGACTTTTTCCCATAGCGTCTGGTGTACTCAGTACGAGGTTACGACAGTAACCGAGTACTTTTTGTTTACTATATGACATGAACGCACAAACTTAATCTTGCTGTGAGAGTCACTTCATATGAATTTTACTCGTCAAAATAAAAGTACGGTTTAACATGTAACAAAAGTATATTAGTCTTGTATGACTTTTGTACAGTATAATGTAGATGTTTATATATTCCTATTTCTGCCAAATTTAAATAAAACATTTAAATGATAAAAATAAATATTACAACAAGATTAACCACTTAACTGTAGAAAAAAAATACTAGAATTATTAAAACTTTTTAAACTAAATATTCACACAATTTTTCTTCCATATATTAATTTTAACAGTAAACCTTTTTGTATGCCAAAAAATGAAAGGGTTTCATTTGATTAAAAATAAATAAATGTTTAATGCCTTCATTTGATTATTAGAAAATTTAAAACACACAAGAATTTCTGGAAAAAAAAAAGAAAAGAAAAATATTGTAGGGCCCTATTGTTTAAAAGGTTGAAAATGAGAATTTTTTATTTACTTTTTCACCTAAATAATGTTTTCGTTATTACACAGAGAATACCGAATAAAAGTACCGTTGGGAACCGGTTACCGGTTACCACCAAAGACCCCCCCACCCCGGCAATGTAAACCTAGGGGAAACACTGGGTGGTTTTTAGTGGTTGTTCAACTGCATTCAGCCACATGAGTGTTTATACTACACTAAAGCATTCTGGTTAAAAGGGTTTTTGACTACCTATGGAAGTCGTCGAAAGTAGACAAGCTCAAAGGTTTCAGACCCTGTTTACACCTGCATTCAGTGTTGTCCATTTGTGATCAAATCAACAAAAAAGCATCTTAATACCAGGTGTAAACATTTCCATTTCGATTGCTAATCCAGTTTCACACACCTATAACTATCTTTATAAATGAGCAACCAGTGAGTCATTATACTGATTTAAGTCATGTAAGCCTAAAGTACAGGCAACAGTAACATGATTTATTGCATGTAATAAACCATGTTACGGTTTATTGCATGTAAGACACAACAATGACTTTCAGCTTAGTAAGTCAAGGACCGCTCCTATTGATTCAGTGAGTTATTTAGTAAGTGAGATGATTCAAGGTAATTCAAATTACACTTATACAACCAGCATAGACAGAAATGTCACCATACAAGCATGTTACTTGGCTCCCATAGGAATGACTTAAAAAATCTCAGCTCTGTTCTGCTCCGTTGACGCCAAAGTATACGGAACATACGTTTTGTTTTGTTTTGTTTTTAAACGTATTGACTTTTGAACGGTAGTGTAATTCTTTTTATATTATTTCACAGCAACCTGTCTGACTGCAAAAGAATGAGTTCAGTAACCATTTTCAAAAGAAAGTATCTAATTGACTGTAAAATCTGATTGACTATAGGTAAAATGTTGGATTGAAAAAAGAAGTCTTGATTTCCAGTCCTACAGAGGTGTATGCTGGTGTATGACATCTCCCAAAGGGCAGTTATTTGACTCTCTTCCTGCTATCCGTACTGTCTGACGTTATGTCGGTAGTATCAGCTGATGAGGAACATTAACTACAATGCAGCTCACCTACGCAAGAGTTACGTGTACAGTTTCACACATGCAGACTGTCTTAAGTGGAGAGGAAATATGTCCTTAATCATATTAAGCATGTGTATCCTTTTTGTGTTCCTTACTGTAAACACAAAGTGGTCTGTGGTAATGTCTATGTCACAGCTGAGAGTCTTCTCAGATTCTCTTCAAGTAGAGTTGCACAATTCCTAGTTACTTGGAAAGATTAATTCAACTGGGTAAAGCCAGAAGAGTTAACAAATCTGGTTAAATGTAAACACAACTATATGCTCTTTTATCTCAGTGATAAGCAAGAGTTTTGACTGTCAGCTTTTTAATCAATGGATTTAGCCTTTACATGCCTTCACCTTCATGTAGCAAGCAAACTTGTGGGTTTTTGCTGCTGTTTATTTTACTTGTAAAACTTGTTCACACATTCTTACCTGAAACACACATGCTGTTCACTCGCTGTGAGTTCTGTGTTCATCATTAAAATATTTTTTTTCTACGTTAATGTGCATGTTCATTTTAAACTTTGCATGTACACAGTAATGCATTAGACACTAAATATGCGAACAAATTTACAACCTGATGCTTGAGCAGTGTAGGAAAGTTCTGCTGACACATGTGGTATGAGCAGATGTCTAGAGGGTTCTTTGCTAAGTCCAGCTGTTAGAAGGTCAGTAGCTCTCAAAATTCTTTGTGACCTAATTTCTAGCAGTTTGACTTTATTGCAGTTTTAAACTTATCTCACAATTACTAGGACAAAATCAAGTTGGGCTCTACATTTTTTTTCTAATTTTCTAAGATACAAAACACAATTACAGCTTGTCAGCTTCAGTTTCACGCCAGATTTAAAAGGAGTTTGTTGTTTTTGAATTTGCTTTGAAGACGCCACGTTTGCCATTGCTCGAGGATCTTTCTGCAGATCTTCTCAGGTGTCCTATGTGAGAGTGTGGTTTGTTGAGACTGGCAAAAGGCTTTGAAAAAACCCTTAATATAGAAATGGTTTGGCCATGTTTTATGCAAATTTACTTAAACACATGGTCGCTAAAAAACATTAGAATGAGGTTAAAAGAACAAATAGTGTTGTGAAAAAGATGTCATCAGTGATCAGTAATGAAAATAACAGATTTTTTTCAACAAAAAACATTACATTTTTTATATTTGGATAAACATTACATTGCACGCATTTTAATTTTGACAATGATACATTGGAAAAACAACTAGGTATGAATATTGTATTTTTAGCTTTAAAAACTCCTAGTTGAAGCAAAACTCAAGCAATGAAACTGATGACAGAGATCTTGAGACTGATTTATTTTATTTTATTTTTTTAAGCGGTTAAAATTACTAAAATGCACATCCCTATCTAACTATTTATTTTTACTGTTCTTAATATCTGTGAATTGTTTTAAAAATGAGGTCTTGTTAACTTTCTTCATCTTAGTCCTGTTACACTGAAACATTAGTGATTCTGTCTGGTTCACTTTTTCTCCTTTCACACTTTCTCTCTGCAGCCATTCCCACTGGTGTCGTCCTCCCGCTGGATGGTGAAACGTGGTGAGCTAACAGCTTTTGTGGAAGAAAATGGCATATTTTCCAAAAGGACGTCTCGCCAGCAAGTCTATTTCTTCCTCTTCAATGATGTCCTCATTGTCACACGAAAGAAAAGGTGAGCTGGAGACCACAAAAAAGATCTCTCATACTGGGTCCAAATGTACCTCTGTTCTTCCCTTGCTGATATTGTGCCCTGGAGGATACTATAGAGAGCAGAAAATTATTAGGCTAGCTTAAATGGATTTGGAGGTAAAGTTTGCCTGTGCAGGTGGGTGTGGATTGTTGCAGAGGTAAAGTAAAGGTAGCTACCTCACTCATACCAAAAAGGAATAACAGAATCCAAATACATGTATCTATGATCATTTTTCAAGTGTAATATACAACAATTTTGATATTGATACAGGATTTTGATATTTTACCATTGGCCAGTGCTCAACATCAATATTAGAATCTTGTTGTAAAATAAAATAAAATATTGTTAATCTGATTTCATCACTTTCACCAGGCACTTCATGGTTCTCCGGCTTAAACCCTTCATTTTGTTGAATGAAGTAAGACTTTGCAGGTCAAAGTTTGTTCTGGTGCAATCTACAGCAGATGGCACACTAAACTCACAGTGCTCCTTATTTAACATTTTGTTATTTTCTTGTCAGCATTCAACAGCATGCTGTTTCCCTTGATCTTGATTCCTGTTTAAATTAAACAGCTGTCACTGTGACTCAGTTTTAAGCTTTTGTTGTGGTTAGGGTTGGGCGATGTCTACCAAATCGGCACCGGACGATGTCTACAGTGAAACATTGTGATGGACGATGACATCGGCTAGGGGGTGGGCGGTGGATTGGTGGTGTCTGTATTCAGAAAGGTGTGGAAAACAAACAACGCCTTCTAATAATCACAAATCTCGAAAGTGAAAGTAAAAAGCGATTGTGCATTCATATTAATAGCGGCTCCCTGATATCACAGTTTATTTACAGTATAATTAGGCAATAATTGAACTGAGAAATAGTTTTGAAATATATATTTTCCTCCCATCTCATATTTATTGTCTTTAGGGGTTCTGTAGAACACGTCATTTTCTTTGCGAACACGGTATTGGGATGCGGCTGATTGTGGGGGAATGGGGTGGCGGGAACACGATGCCGCCTTAGCATTGTGATGTCTGTTAGCCATCGGTGATGGATGATGCCATCGTCTATTGGCCCAACCCTAGTTGTGGTTGTCCTAGACAAGTATTGTGCTTTGTGTTACCTAGCACAAAGCAACTAAAATAGAAACCAAGTGATGAAACATTATCTTTATCATGCAGCTCTGTTGATTGTGGTGTCCGTTGTTTGCAAGTTAATTTGAAAATATTAAATGTTAATCATTTAAACAAATTAAGAGGGATGATGAAAACTTTTTAATTTAGTATTGTCCTGAATAAACTATTTAACATAACAGATGTTTATATATATATATACTCCACCAGACAAAATAGTAACTGAATTTATATAAATGACCCTGTTCAAATGTTTACACTTTAAATCGTAATACTGTTGTATATGATCCACTACTGTTTTTTATCTTTTGTGATAGTTGTTCATGAGTCCCTTGTTTGTCCTGAGCAGTTCATCTGCCTGCTGTTCTTCAGAAATATTCTCCAGCTCCTGCACATTATTTGTTTTTCCAACATCTTCTGCATATTTGAACACTTTCCAAAAGTGACTGTATGATTTTGAGATCCACCTTTCCACACTGAGAACAATTCAGGAACTAATACATAACTATTACAAAAGGTGAATACATTTACTGATGTTTAAGAAGGCAATACAATACATTAAGAGCCAGAGGGTGTAAACTTTTGAACAGGATGAAGATGTGTAAACTTTTCTTATTTTGTTTACAGATTTTTATTTTTTCCTTTAGTACTGCACTTCAGAAGCTATGTAAATATTTACATCTCCCAGAAGACTATTTACCCTGATCGTCTAATTTAAAAATTTACACCCCACCGCTCTTAATGCACTGTGTTGCGCTTTCTTGAGCATCAGTGAATGTTTTCATCTTTTGTAATAGTTAAAAGTCCCTCAATTTTCTCCAGTGTGAAAAGATGGATCTCAAAATCATACATTCACTTTTGGAAAGGGTTCAAATATGCTGATGCTGCTGGAAAACCAAAGAATGTGCAGGAGCTGGAGGATTTTTCTAAAGAACAGCAGGAAGCTGAACTGCTCAGGACAAACAAAGAACTCATGAACAACTATCACAAAACATAGAGGCAGTCCTGGATCATCCAGGAAACAATACACATTATTAAGATTCAAGGGTATGTTAACTTTGGAATGGAGTCATTTTTTATAAATGCAGTTATTATTTTGTCTTATGGAGAATATATAAACATCTGTTATGTGAAATAGCTTATTCGGGACAGTACTAAAAAAATAACATGAAATTTTCATGATCTCTCTTATTTTGTTAAAATTATTAACATTTTGCCTATTCTGCAAGGGGTATATAAACTTATGAGCACAACTGTAAATGGTATTGATCAATATATTGAGTAAAAATGGTATAGTAATCTTTGTTCGTTTGTCACAAGGTTTTTCTGCCCATTTGTATAGTGTCTGCTCCCTGCTGCTACACAGTGCCAGTTTTTTGTTCTGGTCTTTTTTTGGGAACATTCTGCACCCTATGACAAAGGACAACCTCCAAAAAAACAAGATGGTTTTCATTTTTACTTCATTCTGGCAAATATGGCCCACAAACACTGTCTGGGATTTAACTGAAAAATAAAACGAAAGGAAAAAGAAAAGGTTTATTTAAACAATGTGTGATGTTCACTCTGATACGCGGTCTGTATAGTATATGTGGGGAGTCACGCTACTCACTCAGATCTGAAACAAAACAAACCCACGCACGCCATCACACTCTCCACTCTAAACCTCTTTTCATTTTCTCTCTCTCTTTCTCTCTCTCTCTGTCTTTCTGCTCCACAGTTTTTTTTGTTTACTCTTTTTCTCTGGTTATGTAACTCAGACTTAAAAGCAGCTGGTTATTTTTCCTCCTTTTCTCTTCATTTATGAATCTCTCTTTCTCACACATACACATTCACACATGTACTGTATGGGCAGTCTTTGCTTTATGTAGCATGTCAATTTTGCATAATAATAATGTTTATCAGTGTTATAAACAATAGAAAAGGACATTATGTTCAGTACACTGCTGTTAGTTGTCGAATAATTAAATTATTGTATGTGTACACAGGGATGGTTATCAAAGTGTAAGTGTACAAGAAGTTTAACAAAAGATTCAGTATCATACAGCAGTGACATCATTCATCTATCGGATTTGTAATTATCCAAATACAGCGTTCCTTTCATACCAGCACGGGGGCCTGTGTGTGTGTGTTTGCATGGAAGTGTGTGAATGTTTTGTCCTGGTGCTGGAACATCTCTTGGCTGCTGGAGAGGATGTCATTACAGTGGTAGGAACATCTGATTGCTCAACTGATAGAAAATCCCTGCTGGATCCTATATGATATGTCAGGAGCAGTAGCGTGATTGTCCAGCACTCAGTTTGCTAATGGGAAAGCTGGTTAAAATTTGATTAGTGCCAGTCCAGGTGCCCCTTGGAGCCAGAACTGAGACAGGTAAATATGGTCGGTGTCTCTAACAGATTGCTAGAGCCTGTGCTAAATGGAAATTTTCAGGCAGCAGAATTGTTATATATTTGTGTTTACACATCAGCACAAACTGATGAACTTGTGGACACACATGCTGTCTCCTATGATTGAGCAATATGTTTAAAATCTTATATTGTGATAATTAAATATATCGCAGTACAGTTATTTTATTTATTTAATAGGACAAATACAACAAATCAAAGATATAAATGACAAAAACATTTGCTGTAATTTATTTTACATTAAGGTAAGAATGACTACAGAAATTGAATAATTAAATGTAAAATAAAACAATGCATAGTCTTAACTCTTCTGAAATAAATATACACTGATTTTTATTAAAACTGCTTAAGTCCGTTAGTGCCCATCCACTTTTTCAACAGCACAGTGTCCGGATGTATTTTTTTTTTTTCTTTTTCCATTTATTTTTTCCATAGAGTTTTTTTTTATTTTAAGTCTTGTTAAAACACTGTAATACGCCATGAACCAAGTCAACCACTTACAAGGAAAATTACATTAGAACCTTTTCATTTAAAGCAAAAAAGTAAATAAAAATTGGACAAAAAAGACAAAGGTACAGTGTGTACTGTGTACTGTGGCTTTAGTGAAGGAAAGAACTAAAGTAGTTGTGAGATGAGATGTCTCACAGTGGAAAAACATAATTAAACTTCAGTTAATTATTACATTTTTGTTGCTTTCCATGTTTTGTATTGGACCTTGTATTGTTTAATGTATAATAATGTTGTATATTGTGAATTATTTGCACAAATAATGATTTAGAAATTATTTTCAAAGTGTTAATGCAAAGGACAAAAGAGTCATTTTTTTTAAATTGCTGCTGAAATAGAGAACAGTGCTGCCTCGCTGACTAGAAACACTAGTATGAAAGAGCCCGGGTTTGCTGTGAACATTTTTTTGATTACATTGAGAAGACTTTTGTGTCACCAACAGACTTAAGCCTAAAGTTGGTCTGTTTGTTTTTATTGGAGCGAACCAACCGTGTTATGTAGACAGCTGTGTCACTCCAGTGTGGCGGCTCACAAGCTAGATGGCTAGGTAGAAATGCTAAAAAAGTATATATTTGTCATATCTGTTGTTTTAACAACTTTTAAAAATAAGATTTTAGGTAAAGCTGGTTTTCTAATATATTTGGGCATTATTGTTATCAAAAACATTTCACAAACGTTTTTTAAGTAAATTTTAAGACATAACTAACTTTAATTACTCAACAATTGAGTACTCATCAAGATGGGCATTTTGCAGTATTCTGTGTGTATCCAGTCATTCAAGTGCAATAAGCCATGAAAGAGAACTGAATTGGAGATTGCATGCTGTCTGAGAAAGGTTCTCTGTGTGTGCTCTTAGTTTTTTTTCTTTTAGGCTGAGCTGCATACAAAATACAAATGCTGGTATGGAGAGATTTCCTGTCTCACAGTTGCAGAACATACAGTACATTTGCTTTTTTTAAAGATGTGTTCCTGCACAACTTTTTGACCCAGAAGCAGATAATGTGAGGAGACACCACAGTCAGCTTCACAGTTGTTCAGTATTACAATTCAGTACAATAATACACCCCCCCCCCCAAGTATTATTGTAGCAATTTTAAATGTTATAACTGACTGTAGGCTTCACAACATTCAGTTTTCTAATAGCTTATTTTTGTTGGTCTTTGTCTCATTCAGTTAATTGTAATGGTCTGTAGAATCTGATATCCTCTGCCTGTGGAATGTAAATGGCATTGTGATTTTGTCGGGCAGAGCCCAGAGGTTATTCAGGAACTAAACAGGAGGATCTGACTCCACTTATTCAATTATCTCTACACAAACATAGTTAATTATCTAGCTGAAGACATGCTGACTAATGCCACACCACTAGCATTTATATGCTTTTATAAATAGCACTTGCATACATATGGGCATGCTAATTGGATAATAGAAAAAATATTTTATCCTTACTGAAGACAGAAATACAGTTTAGTATATTGTACAGATATGTCAGTTTCTTATATAACAAAAGTGACAGGACATCTTTCTGCAAATTTAAGTAGACAAATATATATTTTACTTTTTACGAATATGTCAAGAACATATTTCACTTCCTCAAAAAAAAAACAAAAAAAAAAAAACAAACATTAATTGGATAGTTAACCCAAAAATGACATTTCTGTTATCGTTTACTAACCCTCAACAAATAATAATAATAATAACAATAATAACTTGAGACATTTCTCAAAATATTTTCTGTTGACCTTTTTTCTCGACCATGCACTGCAAATTATTACTTACTTTATACAATAAAAATGCGAAACTTACAATTGTTTGTGTGTGATGAACTTGGAGTTCCATCACAAGTATATGTTCAATACAAGTGATTTATCCTAGAATATTTTTGTAATCTAAATCTCTGACTCTATCTGTCTTTTATCAGTGAGGAGAGTTATACAGTTATAGACTACGCTCTGAGAGATCAGATCCATGTGGGGTCGTGTCAGGCAGAAGACCCGAATCTCTCTCCAGTACGTGGCACTGCGGGAATGCTGACGTCACGACAGAACGTGGCCAGCCACCTGTTCCAGATCCGATTCCGCAGCGACCACTCTGGAGGCAATGTGACCATGATCTTGGGGGTGGAGCTACTGTAAGTATTTGCATATGAATTCAGCTGTTTAATAATAAGAGCGACAACAACAACAATAATAATAATAATTCCAAAAACGTTTTAAAATGTTAATTTTCTTATTGGTAACACTTTAGATTGGGGACCAATTCTCGCTATTAACTAATAATTAACAAAATAAGGAAATAATATATACTTCATAAGTACTACATTTGGGGTCAATTACAGTGAAAACAGTGAATGTCGATTACAATTAAAACTTTTTTTTATTTTAAAAATAATTCACAATATAATTTATTCCTGTGTTGGTGAACAGAAATAATTGTAATATGATGATCTTGTGAGAAACACTTAACTTTATTGTTATTATTATTGTTATTGTTATTACAGAACAGTGTTTATTTGAATCTTTTGTAACATTATCAGTGACTTTACTGTCACTTATTAATGTACCATTGCTGAATTTTTTGAGTGGTTGTGTAAATTCATTTGTCAAAGATCTGGGAACCCTGACTTGGTACATTTAGTTTGTTTTTCTCACATCAGCATGCTTACACATTAATTTATGTCATTTGATGAGTTATGTAAGTGATTCTATATCTGAGGTTACTGAACTACACTGTAAAAAATAAAAAAGCACAATTTGTTGAGTCAGCTTAAAATAATTTGTTACCCTGCTGCCTTAAAATTTTATGTTTAGTCAACTAAAATAAGTTTAGTCAACTTGAAATGTTAAGTTGTACTAAGTAACAACTATTATTGATATTTGTGTTTGCTAAACTTAACAGATGGGTAAGTAACCCAGCTGCCTTAATTTTAAGTTGATTCAACTCAAATATCTAAGTTGTTACTTAGTATAATTTAACATTTCAAGCTGAATAAACCTTTTTTGAGTTGACTGAATTTAAAATTTTAAGGCAGCCAGGTTACAAATTATTTTAAGTTGACTCAACAAATTGTTTTTTACAGTGTAGACATGTAGTGACATACCCTTTAATTAAAATGACATATTTTAACTGCTTCTTCAAAGAGAGTTTCCATGTGTTTTACCACCCCATCAGTCATCACACTGTGGGAGTGAATGTACCAGCACAAGATTTATAAGTAAATAATTGTCTTTCAGGCATTCACCCAGTGTACAGAACAAACATGAGCTGAGATATTGAATATTGATTTGCTGTCCTGATCTGCCTTACCCTTTCTCTTGTAATAATGGTTGGTGGTTTTGAATCAGGGTTTGTTTGAAACTGTAGCTGTAGGTGATATATTTAGTGCCAAGAACTGTTCATTAAATTTACTAATCATGTTAAACAGAGACATCAGCACATTTTAACATATGCTTGGTAAATAAAAAATCTTTAGAGGTGTTTTTGCTCTTGTTTTAAGGACTAGAATGGTGATTAAAAAATGAACAGAGAATAGCTGCACAGAAACAGCTACACATTTGTATCATTCCTTTACTCTCCATTTCCCAAAAAAAAAAAAAAAATTCTCCACTCTTCTGACCTTTAGAAATTAAAGTGGAAGTAAAGCAGTCAGTCAACTTTACATTATTTAGTAAACTGATTTCCACTTCCACTTTACAATAGAAAAAAAATACAAACATGATTAATGTAACTATTTGAAAAAATAAAATAAAATAAAAATAAAATTTTGGAGCAAAGATGCTGCCATATTGCAGTACCACAGCATGTGATGTCGCAAGGTTGGTTTGCTGAGTTGGCCAGTGAAGTAATTTAACCATTTCTTTACTTTTTAAACACATGATTAATTAATTGCTTAGAACACTTTAATGTTAAAACTGACAAGACTTTAAACACGTGAGAATGATAAACTTTCTTGAGAAAGCAACACTAGCCCCATCGTTCAGATAGGTGATTCGATTTAGCATCTGTTAACAACAGGTAAGCTAAATGTATTTGAACATGAAATATGTTACATACCACTACTGGTGAACGAAGCGGTGTAATGCAAATATGTCTGAATGGTCTGACATAATAAAGCCTGGAACACACCAAGCTGACAATCGGTCATTGGTCACCGTCAGCCAGCGTCTGTCGGGCTAGTCTGTGTGGTGTGTTCCACACGTCGACTCTCGTCGGGGCTAACCATGGCGGGAGTTTGCCGTCGGGGCCATCTGGAAAAAGTGAGAACCCTAATTGGATGTTCATTTTAACGAATGAGTCAGTACTGGAGAATTTAATCGAAAGTTATGAAAACAAGAAAGAAAATGAAGTCGGCACAAAGAGAAGGCTGGTCTCATGTTACATAATCTTTCCCCAGCATTCCAATATGCAAATATTTTCATAACAACATGAGCTTAAAATGAAGTTCTCAACATAATAGATATTTAAAATAGTAAGCAAGTGCTGCTTTGTGTGCTTTGTGTATCATTTGTTTCAGTTTTTCCTTTTGAATGGCGAATATATACTATTAAAAGCTGCTGATTTAGACAGATAAATCTTCTCGCACAGGCGCCGAACGCATGTGTAAGTTTGCAGTCGGCTGTAGTTTGAACATCCTTGTAAAGTGGTTATATTAATTGTGTTAATCAATAATCGTACTAAATAATGTAAACTTGACTGACTGCTTCACTTCCACTTAAAGACCATTATAACTTCTATACCTTTAAGACTTCTTTATGTGAATAACCTGTTAAGTTAAATATAGTCTGTCTGGCTTCGCTGTGTCTGTAAAGCTATTTGCTTTAAAAGCTTGAGAAATGATACAAGCCTTTAAAGAGCAGTTAAAGACCTTTGTTATCCAATTAAATGACTGATATGCTTTGGTTCTGTGCAGTTGTTTGATAAGTTCTCATTGCTTCGTTTTGAACAAAAAAAAGACCTTGAAATGACAGTTCAGAAGGACAAGAGTCATATCTTAATATCAGAATATCAGAGATTTAAGCCAGTAAGTGACCACCTAGCAACTACCCAGAACACCCTAGCAACATCATATCAAAATGAAAACCACTCAGAACACCTAACCAACGATTTAACTCCCCCTTGGCATCCACTCACAATTCTCTGAACATTGTAATGCCGAGTTTTGCATAATCGAGCAGCATACTTGTTTACCTCTCAATTTTTGCCTCGCCTCTCTCTTTCGCTTTCTCTCTCTGATAACATTATATTCTATTAATTAAAGAAAAGATTATAATCTCTTTCAACCTGAGCTTTTCAAGTAAGTCTTTCAAGGTTCACATAACCCTGAGTAGAAGTCCTTAATTTCGTTTAAAAATATAAACTTAAATGAAGAAATGCTTTTATAATGCCCAGAGATGTTGTTTGAGAGACAGCTGACTAGGTTTTGAAACACAGCCATAGATCGTGACTGTGTTCATGTTAGAGAGATAACATGTTATCTGTTGCTGAGAGTATAATTATAGCTCAGTACGTTGCCATTCCACTTACATAACACAGATGCCTATCTACTGTTGCTCTTGGTGAACCTTAAGGAACCTTTGTCAACACAAGACAAGTTCTCCCACATTTCTGGACCTCTGTTAGGCTCCACCCATTCGAGTGTCTAATAACACAATTTGATACTGCTAAACCAGCTCTTCTCTCTATAGTGTGAGTGCCACAATTCTCCCTCATGGTGGGTGTGCAGGAGTGTTATTGTTATAGAAAGCCCCTGACTCCCCATTTCTTAGAAAATGATTTTGGAGTCCATTGTGACGTCAGATACGTCTATTTGTGCTGCGCTCAGTTGACTGACTGGATGGTATATTGTTCCTTCCGTTGCTAGGCAGCCAAACACTTTTCAGGAGGTTGAGTTGTCTCGCTGCCTTTCTGCCTTCTGGCTCACTTCAGTATTCAGAAGGAGTAACCAATACTGTATTTGAAAGGTACCCTAAATCTGCAAGAGTAAATGCTGTGCACTCTCTGCCAACTATAAGGATAGTATAAATGATTAAGAAAATGTATTTTGTCTGAATATGAAAAAAGGCCAAATGTAGTCATATTTCTTGAAGATGTCTTCATAGATATTCTTCTGTTTCCTCACTGCTCCTCAGGATCGAGTTTGAGTATTTACTTCCAGATGTACCTTCTACTGGTGCTCTGATGTCTTCATTGACTTTTCACCTCATGTAAAATAATCTTGAAAAGTGATAGGTCTGGAATTTTGGCCTTCAGCTGTAGGAAGCATGTGGGAGCGTGCTGAAACAGTGCGGCATGCAGGATACCAGACAGTGGACATGTGAGGTCTTCCTGGTGCCTCCTTCCTGGTGCCTTCCTGGTGAAAATAAGGTTTGGTAGATTTGAGTTATTGAAGTTGGACAAAATCATGTGAAAAACAGAAATAGGCACTACAGTGGTGTTTTAAGGTTCTAACCTTCTTAAAATACATTCATACAAATTTTGAATATTCTCTAGTGGAATTTTGTATATCAGAACATCTGCCAGTTTTTTCAGAAGTGTTGAAGAAGGAATCAGTTTGCCTCTTTTCATTCCAAAACTGTTCACAGTGGTTTGATAATATTGAACTCAGGTGATAAAGCTGGCCTGGGCAGATGAATGATTTTTATGTTGGTGGTCCAACTGTCCAGCTTTTATGACCAGGACACAATTTTTTATTTTTATTTTTTTTGCATTCTGGTGTCTGTGATTTAGAGTTTTAGCAATTGCAGCTCTTTCATGAATGTTGATTTTATGCAACCTAGGCTCATTGGAAATACGTGCCTCTATATACATTTCTGCAAAACTGAAAAAAAAAAAGTGGGTGAAATGAACACTAGAGGCTTTAGAGAACACTAGAACTTTTATTCCTTTTCAAACAAAGTATGATTTACAGGTACAGAGTTTGGATTAATAAAGCCTAATTTTTACAGTTACTTGCAGAATATTATAACTTCAAAACAATTTTAACATCCTGCGTGATTTGAAAACTGGTACTCCTGATCGTTGTCATCACATATGTGATCCTGGATCACAAAACCAGTCATAAGGGTCAATTTTTCAAAATTAAGCTGAATAAATAAGCTTTCCATTGATGTATGGTTTGTTAGAATGAATGAATGATGATTTTGTGGTCCAGGGTCACATATATAGCTTCATATATATGAGTTCACTAATCCAGTAGGTTTGCTCAGTAGCTCATGCGATATGGCGGTGTACCTGAGAGGCGAAGAGCTCCGGTACGAACCCTGTGAAACTGCAGTTCAACAACACAGCTCAAATCCGCGTAATGAAGTTAAAATAGCAAGGCAGCATCAGTAAATGCGTTTTTATATCACATTTGTTAACACTATCAGATCAGTTTTAGGGTTGGGTTTGGTGTGGGGGATATTTCTAACACGACAGAGCATTAAACTTTAGCGACTCTCTCCGGATATTTGAATTCTGCACAGTCATAGTGCGTACCTCAAGCAGTGTAATAAAAATGCAGCAAGACATGCCTATAGCAACATAATAAAAATGTGCCATGGTCATGTATTGAGTTCGTGTTTTAGCACCACTCTCTGGACATTTCTTTTTAACCACACTGTTCAATTAATATTAAGAACATCATGTAGGGTGGAAGTAGAACCCCACCTAAACCAACCCCCCCCCCCCGCCGCAATGCTGTTCTTTCTTTCACTGGCTTCTGGGTGTCAGATAAGGAATTCAGCTGATGTAATGCAGAGCAGCAGGAAGGCGTTTGCTACCTGTTGTGATCATGTGTACTCAGATTCCAGGGATGTGAATAGACAGCTGCCCTTCCCATGCTAACTACACACCCTGCAGAGCGTGGCTAAGCGAGATGGTTCAGCTGACAACATACTTGTCCTCATAGTTTGCTTTACACATGTTGAATATCTGGACATGCACAATAAGTGTGTAAAGGATGACTTTGGTTGGCTGTCATTGTCATGTTGTTTCCTCATTGCAACAGTTCAAGCACATATTGTTTTATGAAAACAACAAAAAATGTGTGGTCTTATTTTTTTATTTATTTAAGTTTATTTTTATTTTATTAATTATTTTATGCTCAGCAAGACTGCAGTACAATACATGGTAAAAACTTAATATTATGCATATAAAATAATGTTGTACTGGTTAAGCCATTTTAGATACATAAATGCAGTTGAGGTCAAAAGTTTACATCCCACTTTTAGAATCGTTAAAAAATTTTAAAATGTCCGCTGTTCTTCAGAAAAATCCTTCAGGTCCCACAAATTCTTTGTTTTTTCAGCATGTTTGTGTATTTGAACCCTTTCCAGCAGTGACTGCATGATTTTAAAATCCATCTTTTCACATTGAGGACAACTGAGGAACTCATATGCAATGATTACAGAAGGTTCAAACATTCACTGATGTGCCAGAAGAAAACCATGCAGTACTTTTATTTATTTATTTATTTTTTTTTGCCTAAATATCATATTTTTTCATTTAGTACTGTCCTTCAGATGCTACAGAAGTTACATGATTCCCAGAGTAAGTTAAATGATCTTTAAATTCAAAAAGTTTTCACCTCCGGCTCTTAATGCATCCTGTGTCCTTCTGGAGCACCAGTGAGCGTTTGCACCTTCTGTAACAGTTGCATATAAGTCCTCACTGTGAAAAGATGGATCTCATCTTCATACAGTCATTGTTGGAAAGGGTTCAAATACACAAAAATACTGGAAAACCAAAGATTTTGTGGGACCTGACGGATTTTTCGGAAGAATAGCAGGCAGTGTAACTGTTCAGGACAAACAAGGGACTCATGAACAACTATCACTAAACAAACAAACAAAAAACAGCTGTGGATCATTCAGGTAAGAACACAATATTAGGAATCAAGGGGATGTAAACTTTTGAACCAGGTCATTTTTTATAAATACAACTATTATTTTCTCTTGTGGACTATATGTAAACATCTTTTATGTGAAATATCTTATTCAGGTCAGTACTAAATAAACAATAACATGCATTTTGTATAATCCTTGTTTTGGCAAAAATACATTTTTAATGATTCTGAGAGGGGGATGTAAACTTTTGATTTCAACTGTATATGTAATCAGTTACGTGTAACTGGAGTTTAGCCATAAAGATTTCCCATCTTCTTTCCTCCCCTCTTTGTCAGTGCCTCTATTAAACACTAATTACTCTTTAAACACTAATTAGTCAATGAATGAATCACACCACACTCAAGCTCATTAATGTTCCTGGTAATAGAACAGGCAAGAGGCCTTTGTGACCCCCAGCTTTAAATGGGACCAGAATGAGCCAAGCGTGACTCATGCAGCTGGTCAGCTGAGGCTGTCTGCTCAGATCGTGAGACTGAACTGGCGTCTGTGTACGCTACAGTCCCACAGAGAATCCCACAGGCTGGCTGACTCACTTCAGGTCAGCTCTGAAAATACCCTGGTTTTCAATATTTTTCTCTCACAACTTAATAGAAAATCTAATTTAACAAAAGAGCAGTTGTTTCTGACAGATGACCCAGTCGTTACTCAGCTCTCAATACTCTGTTATGTTTGTTGTGGTATATTTGTACTGAATACAACTCAAGTATGTCACAGCTCAAATCATGCAAGGATTTGATGGAATCCCTGGCCTCTTTCTTTCTCTTTCTTTCTTTCTGTAAAGGCGGTGGCATGTTCTCAATGAAATTGAACAAACACAAGGGAGCTTACAAGAATGAACAAACACTTCTTGTACTGAATGAAATAAATGCTTCAGCACCAAGGTCAAGTTTCTCCCAGTAACTTTACCTGCTGTTGTACCAGAGTCTGGAGGTGTGTCTCTGAATGTCCAGAGCAATAAAAGAATAGCTTCTGTTTTGACGGTTTTGACCCTTTTAGAAGACATCACATACACTTGTGAGTCAAAAAACTGCTTCAGTGGTTATAAGTTAATGATGTATGTTTTCTTTCTGACAGTAATGAGAGAGCCCGCTGGATCAGCGCTTTGGGACAGAACAACAGTAGCAACAAGAATGACAAAATGAGTGAGTACAACCAGTCTTAGCGAAACAGCACCATCCTCTGGCCATGCAGTGGATGACAGCGACACTATTCAGCTACTGCTTGTCAGATCACCTGTCAAAACTATAGACTTATAAAACTATAAACTTTTAACTCTAAACACACATGAATGTGAATGACATCTCAAGAGATGCTGCATGTTAAGGTTTTGCTATAAGCTTATGATTTAATAAAATGATAAATAAATAAAAAATCCTCGACTTACACTTGATGAAGCATATTTAGGTACCAGAGTGTTACAGTGTTTAGTGATTTATTTTTTTTAATTTATTTCTTCATTAGATGCCATGCAGGTTGAGGTGACGAGGACATACACGGCGAGGCAACCAGATGAGTTGTCTCTACAAGTGGCTGATGTGGTGTTATTGTCACAGACAGTAGACGGTAAGATCATCTTCCTTTCACGTTTGATTTGTCTGTTCAAACCAATGTGGGGAAAAAAAGTGGCAGACGAAAATACTGAATAAAAATACAGTTTCACTCTCTGATAGTAGGTGGCACGCATTGATACATTCAAATTGTTATGTTGGTCTGAAAAGAAGCAATTACTGCCGTTCATTTTTTTCTTTTCAGATACAGTTGAAAAGCAGCTAACAAATACAAAAATCAGAAAAAGAAACAGGGATGAACAGGAATATTTGGCGAAAAAGGAAATGTATAGAAGACAGTAAATTAGACTGCATGTGGTGACACTTATCAACTGATACTATGAAATACAAACATATTTCTGTTTTAGAGTTTATGACCATATGTAGGAATGCAATGAGGAATCAGGTCTCTATGTATAAAAAGAATCTGGATGAAGGTTTCAAATCTTACTGTAAGTTTTTCATATTGAATTATGTCGTTGGCAGACTTTCTTATTGCTTCTGCTAACTATATATAATATGTATTAAAAGTAAATCCGTTTGATTGTTTGGAATATTTATTTTAAGTGAAATAGGTCAAAGGTCATGAACAATTACAATGCAATTTTTAGACTGAAAATTCATTTTGGTATGAATGGGCCTTAAAGGAGAAGTCCACTTCCAGAACAACAATTTACAGATAATGTACTCACCCACTTGTCATCTAAGATGTTCATGTCTTTCTTTCTTCAGTCATAAAGAAATTGTGTTTTTTGAGGAAAATATTTCAGGATTTTCCTCCATATAATGGACTGATAGAGGGGGTCATAATAAGTCTTGAACTTTAGTTATGTAAAAATCGAATTAATCTACTGAGCTTTGGAGTCAAAAAGGTTGAGAACCACTTTTCAAAAGTCCACAGGCTTATATTTGGTGTATTCGATTTTCTAAATTCTCAAAACAAATCTGACCTTTCGCTGCTTGTGTTCAAGTTACCCAGAGAACAGTTCTGTGTTTGTGGTTATTTGATGTGTTATGATTATTGTCCCAGAACGTGCCGTCCTATAACCACAGGGATGTGTTTTAACGTGAGGCTCAGCTAAAGGTCTCAGTTTTGATGGTACTGGTCAGAGGGTCAAGCAGTGGTCTCGCTCTGGCTCTTTCTTGTTGGTTGGCTTTTATGTTGAAAGGCCAGGGCTCATGGGATAAAGCTTCAAAGGCCCTGTAAATCTTTTAATGGCCATTAAATATACAAAAGACAGTTGAAAGCAGGCTATTTTATTTTTGAACATTTCATTCCATTCAAAAGAGATTTTTTATAAGCTCTCCACAATACTTATCAAAGGAAAGCAGTTTGAAGTAGAAGATGTGTTTTTCAGCACTGCTTCAATTTATTACATTGTTACAAATTCACAACTCTTGTATCGTTCTTTATTTTAGTCCTTTTTGCCAGTTTTATGTTTATGTAAAAGAAGGGGGAATGGGAGTAAGAAATGGCAGAAATTACACTCATGTTACTGACCACTAAGCCATGGCTCTGACAGCAGATTGTGTTTTGTTGTAGTTCGAATGTTGTTGCTTTGTCCAGTTACTGGGTTGTGTATATAAGATGATGAATCAATGTCTGGCTGTGGTTTCAGGCTGGTATGAAGGCGAGCGTCTGCGGGATGGAGAGAGGGGTTGGTTCCTTGCCGAGTGTGCCGAATGCATCACCTGTCAGGCAACCATCGAGAAGAACATGGAGAGGATGGACCGCCTGCAAGGCCTAGAGACCAATGTCTGAGGCCGTTATTGGAATTCTTCCTCCTTCTTAAGAATGCACAGTATATGAAGACTGGATAAATCTAACCACTATAAAGCAGGAACAACTTTAGTAGCTTCAAAAGGTGATACAAAGAACAAATATACACCATATGTTTTATCCAATAGCTTTTATGTGATTATAAACTGAGCTCAGGGCTCATTTTGTGGACTTGGAGTCCCTGTTTAACGTGAAGGAAAGTTTAATAGCAGTACAGAGATGTTCACTCACTTGTTCACTCTTTGAATTGACTCAGGGAAAATGTAAACATGAATTATGCCAAATGTAAATATGTATTAGATTGTAAACTTTTATAATCAGCATATCAATTTATTTTTTGAGATTCTTTTTGTACATTGATATGTTTCACTGTTATTATATATCCCTTAACCTGTGTGTATATAGTGAGATTAAGAATGTAAGTCCTCTATACACAGGATTGTATCATGGCAAATTTAATGAATTGCTGTAAAAAGCATACAATAACTCAAGCCAATGGTAAAATAATAATAAAAAAACAAAATGACCAAAAAGCCGTTACTTATTTCTGACGCAATAGGTATTTACTCAAACACCTACAAGTACTGATAAAGAGTATTATTGCGTTTACATACAGCTGACACAGATCACTTTTCTATTACAGCTGAATGTCATTTAAATAAATAAGCTCTTATTGGTTGGTGCTCACTGGCTGCCCCTCCTGGGGCCTCCAGCAGGGGTTTCCTGTGTTGTGATGAGGTCGATTATAGCGGATAGAACAGCACAATCTTTAGACCCCCGGTCATTCCAGACTACAGCACGTGGACTCTTTATCTTCTCCTCCAGTAACACATCCAGCTCCTTCCTCAGGTCCTAAATTAAAACGAATAAATTTGACATATAACTGAAACGTCTCGGTTACGTATGGTAACCCTCGCTCCCTGATGGAGGGAACGGAGACGTTGTGTCGAGTAGTGTATGACACTAGGGGTCGCTCTTGAGAGCCCAAACACCTCTGACAGTTTTAGAAAGGCCAATGAAAATTGGGTGTGCAGATTTGCATAGCTGGCCACGCCCCGGACATCCGGGTATAAATAGGGCAGCGTGTGCATCTGCTCACTTGTTCTGATTCTGAGGTGCCGAGCGTCTCAGCTCACTCAGAGGCAGACCAGAGATGTGGCATGGGAGACACAACGTCTCCGTTCCCTCCATCAGGGAACGAGGGTTACCATACGTAACCGAGACGTTCCCTATCTGTCGTACACTCCGAGTTGTGTCGAGTAGTGTACGACGCTAGGGGTCCCCGTAAAAACACGCCACATGTCTGACCGCGTCACGAGAGATAAGTGCAGAAGTAACAGGGCAACGTGTTAACGTAAGTGCAGCTCACCTCCTCTGTGACCATCCAACGTCCAAGGACTGACCTGTACAGAAGGGTCCTGCAGCCGGGCCTCCCTCAAGGGCGGCTGAGTGTCTTGGGATCGTAGGGAAAAATGCCTGCTCCCGAAGGAAAGACATTACGAAGTTCACGACCTGCCCGACAGGGGGGGTTAGAGTGACATAGTTAGACATGGGACCTGAGGTGGGTCTCACACCCGGGAAGACGGCCAGACTCAGATCCTAGAGAACCTGTTTTCAGGGGAAAACACCGCACCACAAAAGTTATAGGTGGAAATACACATATGGGGCCACATAAGGAGCCACTACATATGGGGCACAATCCAATCCTAATAAGGGTGTTCATACCTTGTGAAGGGATTCCATAGCGAGTTTCTCCGCCAAACTCCACCATGAGCAGAAGTGCCAAAGATGGAGATGGTGTCCAGGGTTCGCATCAGGAAACCTACTGAAACTCAGAAGCGTAATCACCATTAGGGGAAGCGCTTTATGCAAGCTCTACACCAACCAGTGTGCCGAGTCAAGAATTAGCAATCAAGACTCTAGCTGACACTGGTTCTGTGCGCAAATTATAAAATCTGGCAAATGTGTTAGGTGTAGCCCAACCCGCAGCTCTACAGATGTCTGTTAATGAGGCCCCATGCGCCAGGGCTGCTGAGGCAGCGATGCCCCTGGTTGAGTGGGCTCTTACCTCCAGAGGGCAGGGTAGGCCTCTGGCCAGGTAGGCCATACGGATCGCGTTTACCAGCCAATGGGAGATCCTCTGTTTAGAGACAGCTTTCCCCTTCTGCTGTCCTCCGTAACAAACAAAGAGCTGTTCCGAACGTCTGAAGGGCTGCGTTCGTTCCATGTAGATGCGCAGGGCACGGACTGGGCATAACAAGGTCAGGTTGGGGTCATCTTCCTGGGAAGAGAGAGCTTGCAAGGTCACTACCTGATCTCTGAAAGGAGTGGTGGGGACCTTGGGCACATATCCAGGCCGAGGTCTCAAGACAACGTGAGAATCCGCTGGTCCGAATTCCAGGCACGAACTGTTCACGGAGAGGGCTTGGAGGTTTCCCACTCTTTTGATGGAAGTGAGCGCAGTCAAAAGAGCTGTCTTGAAGGAGAGAGCATCGAGTTCGACTGACTGAAGGGGCTTGAATGGATCTTGTTGTAGACCTTGGAGAACCACAGCAAGATCCCAAGAGGGGATGAGATGTGGCCGAGGAGGGTTCAGCCTCCGGGCTCCTCTAAGAAACCTGATTATCAAATCGTGTTTCCCCACCGATCTGCCTCCCACCAAGTCATGGTTAGCTGATATAGCTGCGACATGAACCTTGAGTGTTGAGGCAGACAGGTGCCTGTCCAGGCCTTCTTGAAGGAAGGATAACACTGATTTGATGCCACAACTCCGTGGGTCCTTCCCGTGAGAAGAACACCAGTTCACAAAGATGCGCCATTTTAGGTCATACAGCCGTCTGGTAGAGGAGGCTCTTGCCTGTAGAAGTGTGTTTACCACTGAAGGTGAAAGGTCTCTGAAGTCCTCCTGGTCGCGTCCAGGGACCAAAGGTGGAGGTTCCAAAGATCGGGGCACGGGTGCCAAATCGTGCCTTTCCCCTGAGAAAGGAGATCCTTCCTCAGAGGAATGCGCCAGGGAGGGGCTGATGCCAGGAGCACCAGGTCCGAGAACCAGGTTCTGTTGGGCCAGAAGGGGGCCACCAAGAGAATCTGTTCCTTGTCCTCCCTGACTTTGCACAAGGTTTGTGCGATGAGGCTCACTGGGGGAAACGCATACTTGAGCCGGCCCCTCGGCCAACTGTGTGCCAGTGCGTCTATACCGAGGGGGGCCTCGGTTAGACCGTACCACAGCTGGCAGTGGGTGGATTCCGGTGAGGCAAAGAGATCTACCTGTGCCTGGCCGAATCGATCCCAAATCAGTTGGACCGACTGGGGGTGGAGTCTCCACTCGCTTCCGAGCGAAACCTGTCGTGACAGGGAATCGGCCATACGATTGGCTTCGCCCGGAATGTGAGTGGCTCGTAGAGACTTGAGTCTGTGTTGACTCCAGAGCAGCAGGTGGCGGGCTAATTGTGACCTGCGAAAGGAGCGTACACTGCCCTGGTGGTTGATGTAGGCCACAGTCGCAGTGTTGTCAGACCTGACCAACACGTGCTTGCCCTGAATCATAGGTCGGAACCTCCTCAGGGCCAGGAGCACTGCCAACAACTGCAGACAATTTATGTGCCAAAACAGTCGGGGGCCTGTCCAGACCCCGGAAGCTGCCTGCCCGTTGCAGGTGGCACCCCAGCCTGTCTTGGAAGCATCTGTGGTGACATTGATGCGTCTGGACACCTGTTCCAGGGGAACTCCTGACCGTAGGAACATAATGTCTGTCCAAGGGCTGAGTGTCTGGCGACACGATGGTGTGATGTTCACTCGAAATGTGCCTCGATGCCACGCCCACCTGGGGACTCGAGTATGAAGCCAGTGCTGCAGCGGTCTCATGTGCATCAAACCCAGTGGCGTGACTGCGGCTGAGGATGCCATGTGCCCTAGGAGCCTCTGAACCTGTTTTAGGGGGACCGCTGACCCGCATCTGAGTGTTGCCACACACCTCAGAACTGACTGTGCACGCTCCGGGGAGAGACGCGCAGACATACTGACCGAGTCCAGCTCTACACCGAGAAAAGAGATCCTCTGTGCCGGGGAGAGTTTGCTCTTTTCCCAGTTGACCCGAAGCCCCAACTGAGCCAAATGGTTGAGAACCATGTCCCTGTGTGCGCAAACCAAATCCCACGAGTGAGCTAGGATCAGCCAGTCGTCGAGATAATTGAGAATGCGTATGCCCATTTCCCTGAGGGGGGAAAGGGCGGCCTCCGCTACCTTCGTAAAGACCCGGGGCGACAGGGAGAGGCCGAAGGGGAGAACCTTGTACTGATATGCCCGTCCTTCGAAGGCAAACCGCAAGAACGGCCTGTGTCTTGGGAGGATTGAGACATGAAAGTATGCGTCCTTCAGGTCTATGGCCACAAACCAATCTTGAACTCTGACACACGTGAGAATGTGCTTGTGGGTTAACATCTTGAACGGGAGCTTGAGCAGGGCCCGATTCAAGACCCTCAGATCCAAGATTGGTCTGAGACCGCCACCCTTCTTGGGTACAATGAAGTAGGGGCTGTAGAACCCTTTCTTTATTTCGGCTGAGGGGACAGTTTCTGATAATGGAAACAGCATCCGACTGTCGAGTAGAGGGTCGGAGGTGCTGTATATTGCGCCCAGAGAAGAAGGAAATTGCTCTTTTATTGACCATGTGGTGGCCGTCTGCCATGTGGCAGACAGCCGGGTAGAAGCCGAATCCAGCGCTCGTCCCCTCGTCGAGTGTGGATCCGGACAGGTCAGATGATCCTCCTTCCCTGGGCTGCCTGTCTCAGGAACGCTTCGAAGCCTGACGAGGGTTCTTAGTGGCCTGGGGACGGGCTGGCGGTGCCACCTTCCTACGAGTGCTGGACCGTTGGGCGGGTCTGGCTGCAGGACCGGCAGGTTGCGGGCCCTGAGCTACCCTCGTAGGGGGTCTTCCTCGGCGGGGGGCAGGCGGAGGTTGCTGCGTCGGCTGAGCTGGGCCAGCGCTCGCTGCACGCCGAGGCAGGATGTGTTTAATGGCCATAGGTAGCGCTCCTGGACCACCATAGTGGACATCGCCCTTCCCAGAGCTTGCGCTGTAACCTTCGTAGCTCGAAGAGCATAGTCGGTCGCAGAGCGCAGCTCGTGTAACAGCTCTGGGTCAGGAACACCCTCGTGCAGGTCTTTAAGAACCTTACCCTGATAGACCTGCAAGATCGCCATAGCGTGTAAGGCGGACGCAGCTTGCCCAGAGGCCGCATAAGCCTTCGCTACAAGTGCAGACGAAAACTCACAAGCCCTGGACGGGAGTCTTGGGCGGCCCCTCCAGGATGCGGCGTTTTGCGGGCACAAGTGCATCGCAATCGCTCTCTCCACCTGGGGGACCTCCGTATACCCCCTCGCTGGACCGCCATCGAGGGTGGTGAGGGACAGGGGGATAGCGTGCCGTGAACGAGCCGACAGAGGGGCTTTCCACGACTTCGTTAACTCCTCATGCACTTCGGGGAAAAACGGGAACGGGGAGGAACGTGGCCCTCGAGTCACGTTCACTGCCCAGGAACCAGTCATCCAGCCTTGAAGGCTCAGGGCTAGGCGGGGGAACCCACACAACCCCAATCTCCTTGGTTGCCCGTTTTAGTGCGGCGGCCATTTCGGCATCCGCCACAGACTGAGACTCTACCGCCGGAGCGGTGGGTTCAGCCGTGACGTCAGCCTCTGACGGCTCTCCCTCCGATGCTACAGATCCTGCCTTTTCCTCAGCAGGAGCCCCGAACAAAAGATCCAGCCCATACTGAGACGAGCTTTCAAAATCGTCCTGAGACTCCATCGGTGGACACACAGGGTGAACGGTTTGCGAGGACGTACCCGGCAAAGCGTCGTTCAAACCCTGTCGCTCTCCTTCAACGCACATCGCTGCGGCCTCGTACCCGGAAGTAGAAGGACCGGAGCGGGAAGCAGTTGAATGGCGCTGCGGCTTCTTGGAAAAGAACGCGGCTCGTGAGCGAAGCGTGCCCAAGGGCATGTCCTCGCAGTTCTGACAACCTCCCTCAGCGAACGCTGCATCAGCATGCTCACGCCCCAAGCATTGAACACAGCGATCGTGCCGATCGTTAGGGGAAAGGTGGAATCCGCAACCAGTTGGACACGGACGGAAAGGCATAGTGAAACACACAATCCGCCCGTGGAGCTTTTAGAGAAAATTTGCTCAATTAGAGGAAAATCTTCTCCTGAAGATCGCCGTCGACGCACCCAGGGGAATTCTCACAACACGAGCCGTGTCAGAGAGGGAGAGTCCGCTGTCTGTGCCGTAGATCCAACGACGAGAGAGGTGAATGTTGCCGCTTCTCACACAGAGACGCTGCATTCGGCTCCGAAGAACAGAACAAGTGAGCAGATGCACACGCTGCCCTATTTATACCCGGATGTCCGGGGCGTGGCCAGCTATGCAAATCTGCACACCCAATTTTCATTGGCCTTTCTAAAACTGTCAGAGGTGTTTGGGCTCTCAAGAGCGACCCCTAGTGTCGTACACTACTCGACACAACTCGGAGTGTACGACAGATAGGGAACTGAAAACATCTTTAATTTTTAAAGATGTCAAGTTAAAACCAGGGTTGGGAGATAACGTAATATTTAAAATACAAAATATAAGTAACTGTATTTCAATACAGTTACATTTTGAATGGGCGGTATCAAATTACAGGTATATCCGAAAAGTATTTTAGATTACCACAGTGGTTACTTTAATGTTAAAATTAAATAAATGACATTTAAGATTCAATGTAAACTGTAATGGCAGTTCTGCTCATAAGTTTCATACTCCTTGTAGAACATGCAAAATAGTAAAAATTTTAACAAAATAAGAGAAATAATAAAATGCATGCTTATTGCATGTTATATTTTAGCTATTTCGTATAACATGTTTACATACACTACACAGGACAAAATAATAGAATTTATAAAAATTGCCCTTGAATCCTTGAATTCTAACTGTCTATCATTACCTGGATAATTCTTATTATTTTTCTTTTTTGCCAAAAATAATTAGGATATTAAGTAAAGATCATGTTCCATGAAGATATTTTGTAAATTTTCTGTAAATTTACATTAAATTTTCAATGTAAATCTTATTTATTCAGCTTGATGTATGAATCTCAATTTAAAATACTGGTTTTGTGGTCCAGGGTCACTAATTATTATTACTGCCCTTCAGAAGCTAATGCATGTTTTCCAGAAGACAAAATATGCACAATTGACCTTGTTTATCCGATTCAAAGCGTTTACACAGCCCGGCTCGTAAAGCACTGAAGCATTAAGCATCCATAATTTTTTATTTTATTTTATTTTATTTTATTTTTAAGTTTGTCTGCCCTTTTTCCTTTAAGAAATATTGTGGAAAACTGATGTGCAAATATGCAATGGAAAAGAAAGTGTTATGTTTGGTGTATGTTATTTTTCTCTGGAAGACCCTTTTTGTTAGATACCTTAGTAAAATTTAGATCAAGTTATATAACTTGTGAAAAATAACAAAACAGGCTACAAATTACTTTTTAAAGAGTGTATTTTGTAATCCGTAGTGAAATACTTTTAAAAAGTAACCTTCCAAACCCTAGTTAACGCTCACCTTGACAAGGTGAGCAATGCGTGCCGGGGACTGAAACACAATCCACTCGTCCACTGCGATTGTCTCTTGGTCCTGGTCCCTCTGGATGGAAATATCCCCTCCAAAAAACAACAAGGAAAATGGAGACACTTCGGTGCAGTCATAGAGGAAGATCTTTAGAAAAAGGTAAATTACAGAAGTCAGAATTTTTTTTTTTTTAATCCAGACCTACTGTAAAAACACTATTTACTACATACAATTCATCCAATTGGCTTAAGTCAATAAAGTAGTTACAACATAAGACAGACAAAAAAAAAAAAAATAATAATAATAATAATCTCAAAAGGCTGAAGCCTCTGAAAGGAAATTATATTAAATGTAAATGTCATTTTCTTCACTCTGCCAGTGTTTTCTGCATTGCTATGCAGGAGCGCCACAACTGCTGAGAAAGAAAGACTACGAAAAGACTAAAATTACTCATTTTTGTTTTACAATATTAATAATAGCATAATTTGTCTGTCAAGTCATTTAATCAACATAACAATAAATCACTGTTATCAAGAGACAAAAAGCCATAAAAAAAAAATAAAATGATCATAGAGAGTATTCATGTATACTCTGATGATTGTGTCAAGGTCAGCAACAAGTTGACCTTAATAATTAAGAATTATAAAGGAAACATTACTTGGTTAAACCACTTGCTGTGTTACACCGTATTAAACATCCACTTCTATAAAAATGAAATCCAGAATAAATTACATTTCAGACTGTTTCTTAGAACTAGCCATGTGCTTTAAACTAATCGTCACTGACCAGCCTTGTTGATCAGACATCAAGCATTACTGAGAATGTTGTTTGTACTTTTGTGAAACTCGGAATGGTGCACAGGACAGGACAGGACAGGACAGGACAGGACAGGACAGGACAGGACAGGACAGGACAGGACAGGACAGTCCAATCTGCATCACTGTGACAGAACTGCACCAAAGTTAATTTTGTTTCCTGGTAAAAACAGCTGCAGGCATATCTGTGTGTGCGTGTGTGTGTGTGTGTTTGTGTAAGACTCAATGAGTAAGTTGAGATGCCAGAAATGGCACTCCTCGATTCAGCAAGGAGCTTTGATCTCTTTTGAGAGGATGTCAGTTAAAAGGTACACAGAAACTGAATAAAAGATGGACTTAATTTGCAAACCCACGTCGTCTCTCGCAACTAAACAGAACGCTTCAACAATATGATATACAGTAGTCCTTCCCTTTGAAATGAATGAAAGAACACTGTATTATGAGTGCATGTGTGTTTAAAAGAGACAATTTTGTTAGTTAAACTAAAAATGTACGTACACTGGTGGTCTTCATCTTCAGGTGATAAATGAGCCATGTGTAGTGGAACTGAGTCTCCTCTGCATTGACAGATTTAGGGTGGATACAAACTTTCCCATCAGCCTTAGTGTACACCTTCACTGGCCTGCAAAAACAATTTCAAGATTAAATTTTCCAAAATTATGTCATTTTACAGATAAAGCCAGCCAAACAATGGACCTGATTGAAAGCTTGCACACAATTTTAGTACATTTCTTCTCAGAGATTGCTTTGACATTATTTAAATGTGGGGCTATGGTGGGGCTATAATTTCAGATTTGCCCCTGCCTAAGTATCTTAAAAAAAAAAAAAAATGAAACAGGAGTACCTGCCAACAATCACTTGTAATCTGAACTTGTAAGTGGAAATGCTGTTGAATGCTGGTGATTTCATGAAATAATCTGTACTTATTTTGTACAGAAATTCTGATCACAGACTTAAGCTAGTATCACACTACAGGATTTTTAGACCGATTTTGACCCGATTTTCCTGAAAACTGAAAATTTATCAGAGATAGCGAAAGAAAGAATTCGGTAAAAAAAAAAAAATAAATAAAAAAATAAAAGAGGCGGCTTTTCTGCTAGGGATGTGATGGTGACAGTTGCATGTTACTTTGGATTTTAGTGCCGATTTGGCGTCAAGCAATTGTTAGTTTTTAGCTCGTTTAAGTTTTCCCTCTTTTCCTCACTGTCCTTTGCTTTTAAATAGGTCTAGCTCATAAATGCACCGTGCGCATTTTACTTTCACTTTTAAATTAGCGGCAATTCGGCGTCAGTTGCTTAAATGCAATTCAAGTTAATATAACGCTACACTAACTTAGCCTATAAATAATCATAGAACTTTTATTAACAAAACGAATAAAAATAGCATTCGTTTATATTATATTAGCCTAGACATATAGATGTCTAGGCTAATATAAAATAACAAATAACGTAGGCTACATAAAGTTTAAACACTGTGGAACCAAATAAGAAACGTAGAACATTTATTAGCAAAACGAATAAGAAAGAAATTACACAAAGTTTAAATAAAGTAAAAATCAGCACACTGTAGAACCAAATAAACAAGAAACAACTGTTCAAAAAAACGTCCAAAATCACCACAGATAAACAGCAAAAGTCAACAGGTTTTTCAAAATGCAAAAACATTGCCAAACATGAGCTTTTGCGTTTCGTTTCTAAACTAAATCTTCCACCATCGTCTTGTCTGTTCCAACTGACCACACTCTTTTTACTCTTTGTACAGCAGTCATTGTTCATTCTAAATGTATTTTAATGTAGAATATATGTTACATAAACATATGAAATACAGAACATATGGGCTAAAAAACAGTGCTGCTGGCTAGATCCTGTAGTGTGAGCCCAGTTAGATTACCTTTATAGTTTTGGGTAAACTAAATGCTATACTAATCGCACTCTCTCTTCTTCACATAATCCTAGAAAAAAAAAAAAGAAAAAGCACACCTGTTTTCAACATTGATAATAGAAGACATGTTTCTTCAGAAACAAATATTTAAACAAATTAAAATCATTTCTGAAAGTGAAGATTGAAGACTGGAGTAATTGCTGCTGAAAAGTTAGATTTGCCATTACAGGAATAAATAACATTTCAAAATGCATTGAAATAAAAAGCAGTTTATATAAATTGTAATATTTCACAATACTACCTTTTTTTACTGTATTTTTGATTACATAAATGCAGCCTTGGTGCATTTTCAAATTTTGGAACGGCATAAATTTATTTTATGAGTTATAAAAATTATGGTAGACTTTACACTGACAGACAAAAGTATGGCTTGCGAGACTACACTCATACTAAATGGAGTAACTCATGAATATTTCAATCCAGCACCAGAGAAACTAGACAAAAGCTTCAGTGTGATAATTCACATGCATAGTGGCACAGCTGCCTATCTGTACACATTCAGTGAGGATCTGCTTCTGCAGTATAACTCATATAAAGCTGTGTTGTGCATAATCGATTGAATAGAGAGCAGTAACAAATGGAGCAAGGCTGAATATAAAGGTCTGAATTTCAAACAGAAAAGGATAAGGATAATGGACAAAATGAGGCTGAATGGAAGCCAGGTGAAAAATGGACAGATTGAGCGGCGTGAACAAGGTGCACAGTGTTGGGGCCGTCAAAGAGCGCTGATGCACTCCGTGTGCGCAAAAATTGAAATCAAAATATTCCTGGAAGACTAGGGTGACCAGTTAGTTATTGCTCTGTTGCAGGACAGTAGATGTGATTTTGCGAGACAAAAATCACAATCAAACAGTAATCACGCGGTACTGTAATTTCATGGGAAAAACAAAAAAAAAAAATGCTTGCATTTTGCAGGACACAGGGTCAAAGCTCACAAGTTCAGGACTAGTCAGGACTTAGTAGAAAACACCACATCACTCACCACCACCACTGACATGGCTAATAACTGAGCCAGACAAAAACTAGCCTCAATATCAGTGATCATCTTTTCTGCCCTTTATCTTTCACAACAGAACAAAAGTCTGTGAAGATGTCTTAATTGGGATTGTGCCAGCAAGTCAGTAAGTATGAGCTGAATCAATGAGATGAAGAATGGAGGCCACATAATCAGAAACAAACAAAAACACAAGCAATAGGAGTAATAGTTGCGACTTACATTGGTCTCTTCTTATGACTGGGGCGAATCTTGGCCACTTTAGGGTACAGACCTGCTACGATCACCGCCTTAATCAGCTTCTCATTCTCTGAGTAACATAAACAAGGAATGTCAAAATATGAAGTGGGACATGGACAACACAGAGCAGATAGAAAGATTTTGGTGGTGCTTGCTCTAAATGATTTGGAGGTATTAATTTCTGGATGGTTACTTACTACCTAAGTAAAAAGACTGCACCAATTTGTTAACGTTATTAGTATAGTAGTTCAAGAGCTATATATACACTAGTCAACATTTGAAGTGGATCAAAAAAGTTCATCAAAGTTGTTCTGAAACAAGAAGGGGTATTGTTCAAAATTCATGTTTAACATGTAAGTCTGCTATTAATCAATGCTGTCATCAATGGAATTTCATGCCCTATTACTTTTTATGGTGCCCAGACATGAATGTTTGCCATTAGGTACCAACTGACCTGTCACAGGTGTTCGTAATTGGGAACTGCTCATCATTTAAGGCTCTGAAAACTTCACTTGAAGTCAGAAAACATTGAAAATGCCACATTTAGTGTGATTGCAGGATTCTGACCTTAACAGGGCTATTGGGATGCTGCAAGGAGGCATGACTCAGCGTGAAGTTGCAGATGCAGTGGGGACATCTCAAAGTATCATTTCCAGAGCCTGGAACAGGTTCAGAAGGTTTGGTAGTGTGAGTAGGAAGCATGGTGGAGGCAGACAACGGGTCACAACACCAAATCAAGACCGATACTTGACCCTGCATGCCCGTAGAAATCATTTCATGACTGCTGTCAGCCTGCAAAATGACCTTCAGGATGCAACAGGGGTGCGAGTGTCCACTTAGACTGTGAGAAGACGACTTCATTAAGTTGGCTTGAGAGCCAGAAGACCAGCTGTGAGGGTGCCTCTTTCCAGAGCACACAAACTATCATGTCTGCAGTGGGCCAGAGAACACCACAGGTGGATACTGAATCAGTGGGGTACAGTGCTTTTCACAGATGAGTCCCGGTTCTGTGTGAACTTCCTAGATAGGCGTAGGAGGGTCTGGCGTCATCCTGGGGAGAGAAATTTGCCGCAAAATGTTATACAAAATCCGCCATGACCGTATCGGCGGATCATCAGTCATGGTTTGGGGAGGCATCTTCATGGGTGGAAGGACAGAGCTTGTCATTACTGAAAAAGGCAGCCTGACAGGCCAAAGGTATAGGGATGAAATCCTGAGACCAGTTGTGCAGCCATATGCTGGTGCAATGTGGCCAGATTTCGTGCTTATGGATGACAACGCTGGTGCACATCAAGCAAGACTGATGACTGAATTCTTGGAGGAGGAGGGCATCTCAAGAATGGCCTTGAACCCCATTGAACACATTTGGGAGCAGCTACAGTCAAGACTGCAAGCACGCCACGTCCCTCCAGGAACCCGTGTGGAGTTGTGAACAGCGTTGCTGGAGGAATGGCAAGCCATCCCTCAACAGAATATCCAAAACCTCATCTCAAGCATGCATAGGCGATGTGAGGCTGTGATCAATGTCAGAGGTGGTAACAGTGACTACTGACTGGCTGTCTCGGCACATTACGTTTGTTGTTTCTTGTTCATGACCTGTTTGTTGCATTTGTTAAACCATTCAATTCATGTTTGTTTTACAGTATGAACTTTTTGATCTGCTGTAATGTGCAATAACATCTTGTTTTTTTTTTTCTTTCTTTCCTGTTTTGCTTTCAATCTCTGACACTCCACACAGAGTGACTACAGTACAATACAGTACAGTACAGTATCCAGTGCATCACCATTATGACCATTGTGCTGGCTCCTTAAGGCACTCCAAAGGCATCGCACTGCAGGAAATAATGTTTAAGAGGCATTTCTGGTCCATTGTGACTTCAGGTGAATCACAAAAGTACTGAACAACCAACAGTTTTTTGATGCACTCTTGTCTTCATGAGTGTGTGACAAGCCTCTTCACACCTTGTGACAAACATTCATGTCTGGACACCATCAAAAGTGATGAGGCATGAAATTCCATTGATGACAGCATTGATTAATAGCAGACTTACATGTTAAACATGAATTTTGAACAATACCCCTTCTTGTTTCAGAACAACTTTGATGAACTTTTTTGATCCACTTCAAATGTTGACTACTGTATATATATATATATATATATATATATATATATATATATATATATATATATATATATATATATATGTATATATATATATATTTTTTAAATGTTACAGTGTTTCCCGAGGTGCACAATGTTACAATGTTTACAATGTTAGTGGAATTTTTACACCAAAAATGGCCATCATTTAGAAAAAGTCCAATTTCTACCCACTGCTTGGTGCAGCAATTCATAAGCTTAATAAACAGATTTAGAGAGTTTGATGTTTCCTCATTCAAAGTATCATTCACAGTCTGTTGGTCGCATAACTGCAGTGATATCACCACTGCAGATAGATTTCTGCACTCTCACGAATGACAACAGCATTGTTTATAATGGAAGTTTTAGCAAGAGTGCAGAAGTCAGTCACTAAACTGAAGTGATTGACAGGTTCAACAGTTATAAAGGCGTGTAATGTTGCATTTTGAATACAATGACCTCTTATATGGTCGAAAGATCAGGCAAAATCAACCGCTTAATTCATGTCCCCTTTGATTGCATTAGGTATCATGAACTAACAATAAACCATACTTTAACTGTAGTAAATGTTCATTTTTACATATACTAACATTTCATAAATTTACAACAGTTATGAACAAATTAATTAACCATGGACAATAGTATAAAATTAACGTAGATCATTATGCATTGTACAGTGAATATGCCAAATGCATTAAATAATGTTATCACATATTTGTAAAGTGTTACTATGTATTTAACAAATGTTTTTAACATCATGTTTTGATTTTTTACTTAGAAAAGTAATAGCTCATCTCTATTCAAAGACAGGCTGTCAAAATCAGCACAATTGGACTGCTGAAATCTTTAAAGGTACCAGTGGTAATGGCAGTCAAAAAACAGACAGCCGTGTAAGCAAGTGGACTGCTGGAATAATGGACAAATAGTTAGTTAGGCAGGTAAGTGTGCAGAAAGTCAGTGTTACCTGAGTTGATGTTAGAGCTGGGATCTTTAGGGTCCTTACTATTCACAAAGCCAGCTGCCAAAAGATGCTCTGCAAACTGACCTTTCATATTCTTAAGCATCTGGTGGAAATAAGCAAAATAGGTTTTCATTCAAGCACACAGTAAAGTACACATGTAAACTTCACATTTTTGTTTAACTAATGTTTGGTTTGTGGAGAGTGAAGACTAACCTGTAGCGTGTTTGCAGAAAGGAAGTTGTCCCAGCAGTATTCCTTCTCAAACCTGCTGCCCTGTTTCTTAGCATCCTCCCAGCCCTAAAAAATACACACCAAATAAATACACACCCCCACCCCCACCCTTAACATCTAAGAGTGATTTCTTAAGATAAACTCTTTAGGACTTACCCAAAATGCATTGACAATAGTGAGATGATCACTTCTAGAGTTCCGGGAGAGCAATTTCTTCCTGTGGTCCGCAATCTTCTCCTTTCCCTGAGATAAATGAATCCATCAGTCAAACAAGCCCTTATTCGAAAACGCCCTCTGGGATTGCTCTAAATGCTCTGGGGGGATTGATGATTGGTGGGTGTAGCGCATATGTTCATGTAAAAGGGTGTGTTTGTACCAGTGGTATGAAGAAGGGATCTTTAAAACTAAGGCTGGCTGCAATGGTGAGTGCAGGATCCAAACAGCCCAGAAGGGCCCCAAACAGAATCATTTTTCCTATGTGAGGCTCTACAGGCATACGGGCAAGATGAAATCCTAATGGAGTTAACTCTTCATTCCGGTCCAGAGCATTCTACAAGACATAAAAGAGAAAAGGTTGGCTTTTAAAACAGACATATTTTAAATGGTGTGCTTCTTTAGTCATTACACCTCTTAATTACACAGCTTTCTGGAATATCTGATTCTGATCAATCACAGCATGACACTGTTAAATAATAACACTGGCATAATAAGAGTATAATGGACTATTGTCTCAGGCTATTAATCTCCCATGTCCATGTGTTTCATGCCTCTTACAGCACTCTTCTGACTTTATTCTTACATAAAATACGTTCAATCAATATTTCATGTCAATTTAATTAGTGAACTGGTAATAAGTTTTTCCAGGGAACCTTCAAGTCAGGGTTTATTTTGTGATAATGACTTTAGATTATGTCTTAACTAGTTTGCAATGCTCAAAGTAATCTTTCATGTCCATTTAATTTATTCGTTAAGTAGCCATGTAGCTGCTTCGTGCTGGATCCCTGACTACCCAATTTATTTTACGGTAATGGCAGACTGTAAATTATCCCTTACTTATTTATTAATTCAACCCTCTTTTTCAGTTCCATCAGTTATTCTTCCTTAAAATCACTTTGTCATCTTACCAGGTCCACCAGGTGTGTGATGGCCAGCTCTATCGCTTTGTCTGACGGGGGGTCCATCGTTTTTCGCAGGAAAGACGCAATGGGTCCCAACTTTAGAATCTGACATAAAAATATATAGAAGAAGAAAGAGAAATAGACACTCTTATAAAATCTCCTCACAATTTAAGCAGACAAATGATTATATAAGTATTATAAGATTATAAGCTTTGTGCACATAAATGAGTGTGAATATTCATTGGTGCCGCTGTACTGCTGAGCATCAGAGAGAACTGGGACTGGGCAGCCATGCGGAGGTGAAAATAAGCAGTAATTGACACAGCTAAAAGGCCTCGTTACACGATTATACTGCCTCTCAGATACAATGACAGTGATTAATGTCCCTTTTAATCCATTAGTTTGTTTGTGTGCTCGCTTATTAGAGTCACCGGAGACTATTTGTGAAACCTATGCCTTCAGGCCCCATTAGAGCCACACAGATCCAGGGGAAAGAGGTTGAGTGTGAGTGTGTGTGTGTGTGTGTGTGTGTGTGTGTGTGTGTGTGCTGGAGAGCATGAATGAGTCACCGGTGGAAATGTTCAGTCCAATTTCCTAAAACCACAGCAGTGAGAAGTTTTCTCTCTGAGAATTGCCAACAAGCATGATTCTTAAGCATTTTAACAGTATACACAAATACTGCTGAGACCAAACCTGTGCAGTGTGACTCAAACATATCTAGATCGATAGATACTTTTGTTGATCTCGGAGGAGAAATTCAACCATGCATTTTTGTGAATGTAGTTTACTAAGAAACGCCCAGACTGAACGTCCAAATGAATACCTTTATTTGCAAGCAAAGCTCTTCCAGTGGAGTGCGTTGGATCTCAGGTAGCTGGTAGTTATCCAGGAGACTGGCCCTCAGTCCATTATACAGGTGATAGCATTTCCCAGGAGACACTCTGCCCAGACACACACACAAAACAAACAACACAGAGGAAACAATGTCATACTGCTTCCATTAGGAAAGTCTGTTTGATGAATGCAAATTGCTACTGGCTAAATGTATTTGAGAATTCAGGCCTGTAGTTTAGACTTATATTATTCATTTAGCAGACATCATCACTGAAGTGACTCACCTATACTCTACATTAAAATTCAATCATACTACATGAAACTGAAATCCTTGGTATTTTGTTATATTTAATTAACATTGTATTTCATTTGAATGAGGTCAGATGAATCTTCCAATCCAAGGTGGGGGAAAGAGAAAAATTAAGGTAACAAAGTTAGACAGGAAGGAAGGAATTAGGGTAGATATCAAGAAGCATGAAAAACAGGAAGGAAGAAAGAAAGGAAGCTATATATTAAGGAGGAAAACAGGAAGGGAAAGGGAAACTAGGAAAAAAGGAAGACAGATTGGCAAAAAATAAGTTGGAGAAGATATGAAGGTAGGAAGATAGGATATGAAGGCAGGAAATGAGGGAAGCAAGGAAGATACTAGGGTAGATACAAAGGAAGGAAGGAAAGAAGGAATTTAGATATGAAGAAAAAAGAAATGTAGACAGGAAGGATGATACAGGCAGGAAGGAAGGTAGACAGGAAGGAACAGAAAGCCTTTTTTTTTTTTGCAACATATTGGCCAGCCTAAGCTGCAATTGTGGATCAAATTTTACACCAACACGTCGAAGGTTTGTCTACGCAAGACTAACCAAAGCTTGCTGATGTGAAAGTCAATTTGCTTTCCCATGAATAATGCAGTGCTATGAAGTTACTGTGGCAACGGAGCGGTGTGCATGTCAGTGTGTGGATATACACAGGTACAATGAGAGGGGGCATACATTTGGGTGTTTGTGAATGAGTATGAAATTGAAATAGTGTGTCAGAGTCCGTGCTGAGCAGGAGGGTAGATTCATGTAGAATCTAGTCACTGACTTATTATCCACCCTCTTTTATACAAACACACACACTCTCACTCACCGACTAAAAAGCATGAGTCACTGTGCCAATTTAAACCCCAACATGTAGACACCAGACAAAACGCACGCTGCTCTCATTCTCTCACACACACACACACACACACACACACACACTGAAATCAGTTTAGTTTGCCATTTCAGTACCAACTACACAACAACACAGTCAGTTTTTTTTTTTTTTTTTTTACATATATATACAAATGCATTATCCATTTACAGTAGACAGAACAAAGTCAGAGAGCCAAACAGGATTTAAGATGCGAGATACTACACATGGTCTTCAACTTCAAGAAAAGCCAAGAAAGATATCCATTTTTTTCACTTTCCTATCAAATGACTGAAATGACAATGAAGCTATTCAAGGCCACGTTTCCTCTCTGCAGAACACAAAATGACAAGAGGTCATTTTGTTCAGAGGTCAGTAGTTACAGCTGAGGTCAAAATCTGCAGACTTATTAGCAACATGAACTGACTGGCTATTTTTGTGGAAAAAATATAAAACTACTGTCGTGTTTTTTTCATATTGAGTAAAAATATCCAGAGCTTATCATTATAAACATTTATTGTGATCTCAGTATGAAACTGTTTATCTGCCAGCACTACATACATAGTTGTCAAATAAAATTAATTATATTGTGATTTGTATCAATCTATCTATCTAATGACTTCCCCCTAATTTTTTTATGGTTTGTCAACTTTTTTGGCAGTTTTGTTCACAAAGAAGTGTCAAGATCCAAGAAATGTTGTATAGCATACACCAGACATTTTTTAGATCCACAAAAGAAAGTAATACAGGATTGGAATGACATGAACCCTTTTATTATATTGTATGCATGTATTAACTTAATTTAGAATAATTATTTATATAATTATAATTTTTATATATATTTTATATTTAATATATTTTATTTAATTCACTGTGGAAATGACGTAAAAATTAGAAAAAGAAAAGAAAAGTTGTTGTTTTTTTTTATCCTACAGCATTCCTGTGATACAAGCATACACTGCATATCCTGAGAGGTTTGACATTCTTCTACAGGCTGCAATTTCTCCGACTGAAATTGGTTTTGATACTTGTGAATGCATTGAGGAAGAGCTGCTGATATATGGAAGGAATAACACATAAAAGAGAATAAATGATAAGAGTGAAAGGAGAAGAAATATCTGTACCTGCCAGCACGGCCCTTCCTCTGTTTGGCATTGGCTAAGCTCACCCACTCTGCCGTCATGGTCTTAATATTGTTCTGGGTGTCAAAATGAGTTTCTTTAATCTTCCCTCCATCTATCACATACACAACATCATCTATCGTGATGCTGAAAGAGACAAAGGTTAAAAGTTAGAGAATTATTACAACATATTAATGAAATCACAGAAGCAGAGGACAAAAATATCCTCTGAAGACGACAAAATCAAAACTGGTCATATCCCTGGTCATGATTTATCAGTTCACATTATTCTAAGAGCAATATAATGTGTGCAGTCAAAATTATAACTTTCTTGGAAACTTTTCTGTTGCTGTAACAAAGGCTAATATATCACCATCCCCCAAGAATCCAATCAAATTCCATTAACATAACCTCCCCCTCACAATGACAGATCTAATAATCAAATCAATTCCTCATGAACAAAATCAAGCCCCCTACTACATTTTGTATTATTTGAGAAGCCATTTTCTCAGATATACCTAAAAATAAGGAAAAATGCTCAAAATTAGTTTCATACTGACTAACCAAAGTTATATAATGGAAGTTAAAAACTTAGTAAGTGATTCTTGTGTTAATGCATATGAAGTACAGTTTATTGCCCCAAACACCTCAATTTATTTTTTTATTGTTTTCATTTTAATAGGAATCCACTAGGGGTGTAACAGTTCACAAAAATCATGGTTCGGTTCGATACGACACAGTGGTGTCATGGTTTGGTATTTGTTTTCGATACAGCAAAAAGAACGAAATGCCAGAGAAATTTCTACATTTTTTCAATTTTTTTTATTTATTGAAACTAACATCATAGAGTATTACTTTTACTTTGAACAATGCAGTGTGCTGAACAACTGTCACATCTCAGATCAGCGGAAGGAGTCAGATTTCATTTATCACATGAGGAGAGCGAGTCGAGATGACGAGTTGAGAAAGGCAAGAAGTCGGCGAAAGATTTAGTTTCAAAACAAATACAAAAGCTTCTGCATGTGTTTTATATTTAAACTGTGTAACTAATATTTTTATATTAGGCCTATAGCATGGTGTATTTGTATTCGTTTTGTTACATGAAACATTCTATGTTTAATATAAGGGAGTTTGAATTGCCAATTTGAAAGTGAAAGTAAAATGTGCACAGGCATTTACAAGCTATTTAAAAGCAAATAAAAGCGAGTAAAGAGGGAAAACTAAAGTACCCCACAATAACAACCTGCCTTGTTGAGCACAGTTGCACTGAGAACATTATATTTCACACGCTTTAAGTTTTTATTTTCCAAATAGGATTAGTCCAATGAATCAAATCGTTCGGTATGTAATGAAAAGGAAAAGCCTCAAAAGCCTTGTACAGAATGGTTCAATACGAATACGTGTATATTTACACCCCTAGAATCCACACAATCTGGAATTCTGCATTTTGTGGTTACGCAAATAGGACATGTTGATCAACAGAAAGCTTCTTGGTTCGAAAGTGACCTCTGTATGAAAGTTGCTTTGTGCCACACTGTTGACAATAAATTTCATTGTGACTGTGCACTGTTTTTTCTTTCCACCATCTTCTGAGTATCCCTCAATCTATTCGTTATCAACAATATAACAAGAAAGAAAGACAATTGTAAAATGTGTTTTCTAATTATTTATATAAGTGACCAGGGGTATGTAATAGAGTGAATATTTTGTGCTGAAGAATAATGAACGTCTGACATCTCATGAAGTGTAATTCACCTTTAACCCCTCAAGGTGGGAATATCTAATAAATAATAACTGTGATGATATTAATATAATAATACATCAAAGTATACAAAGTATCAACAAGCACATCTTGACATGGCTCAGTGTTTTACTGCAGAGCAAGTATGTAATCAAATAGTCTCGCTTGGAGGATCTGATGAAGTAGCTGTCAGCAAACAAAATACTGATTTTGAAGATGAACATATCAAATGGTGCAGATCCCAAATATAAGCCAGATTTCTGAATGCAAATTCCAACAGATAAAGAAATACACTTTATTTTATTTTAAAACAGATGCTAAAATATCAGGACAATTTTATACTATTGGTATACTATACTAACTAGATCCACACTAGTTAAATATACATTCTTCCGCTTGACTCGAATATGTGCTAATGACAGCCGAAACATTCATGCTTTTAAGGGTTAAATGAGTATGCCAATGGTGCCATCAAAAGAGTTGAACATGTATTGAATCCTAAATATTAATGTAAATCCAATGTGATTGCAGTTTAATCTTATCTGTATGAAAACTTTTCAGAACCATACATAAGATGAAATAAGTTGACAAAGCTGACATGACTGTAATGAATCTCTAATAGCTGATAAAAGTCTAACACCATTATAGACTCCAGATGTTTATTTCCAGAGACCAAACATTTCAGTTGCAGAACAGCCTGATGATACTGAGCGCAATTAAAAAGTGATTCGCTCATGAATTTATTTATGAAACCCCACCAAATTTCAACTCTTTGTTGGGTTTGTTTGTACAGACGATGCTTGAAGCTTTTTTTTTTTTTAAAGCTGTGTGCTAGTCAGTTGAGTTTTAATTAGCTGGCTCGAATGCCACTTGGCCATTGCATGGTTTCAACTTTTAGCATACTGATGTCGCTAGCTAGAAAAACAGTGACAACAGTGCTAATTATTCATTATCAAACAAAACTGACAAATGTTTTTTTTTTTTTTTTAATCTAGACAGAGATTCATCATACAGTACAAGAGACAGAAAAGCAGAAAACACATACAGAAAAGCATTTGTACAATCATGAGCACACACACTCAAACCCACCTGGTTTCTGCGATGTTGGTAGCGATCACAATCTTGCGCACTCCTGGGGGTGGCTTTTTGAACACCTGAGGGGAGAGAAGCAAAGTGTCATTCATAAACATAATAGCACTGTTGAAAGTCTGAGGCACTGGACTTCACATGGAGCTTAGCGAATTCAATTCAGCAGTCAGATGGGAGGGAGAGATCGCATTTGTGAGCTGTTGTGGGAGGCAGAGAGCTTGCCACAGCTGTCTACACTTACCTGAGTCTGAGATACTGTGGGCATCAGAGAGTGGAGGGGGATGATGATAAACCGATCTGTAAGAGAGCCGAGATTTGAGCAAGTCAGAACACAAGGTGCTGTGGCCGCTAGCATACATGTATTTGTTAATTCTGCATAAAGACAAATGGAACAACAAAAGACGTTCCTAGAACAACCAACCCCATACACTGTAAGTAAATCACTCATATATACAATTAAATTTCATACTACGCAACTAAATAATAACATTTTATCTTTCCGTTTTTACAACACACTATTCTTATTAATACCAATGGATTTGCAGCATTCTCTTGATGCACCGTGAACTCTAGTGTTCCCTGGCTTAAAGTGCTCTCTCTTTCTCTTTTATGCACACAGAGGAAAAAATGCGGGAGGCTTATTTACCATGTAGAATTGACGCACTGCATGTAAATTGTAATTTTTTTTTTTTCCTTCTCAAAATGACAGGAAAGTTTGTTTGGAATGATCAATATTTTAGCCTTTTCACTAACACTCATCTATCACCATCAATGTTTTGATTTTGATAACAGTTTTCTAGCATACTGCTCAGGTAATGTCTGGTATGACTCATTCCAGACTCAGCCAAAAAATGTAGAGCTACAAAAATTTATCTTCATATTTAGTTACAGGTAAACCATCATATTACAAACAGGTACTAATAGACTGAAACATATACCTGACTTAAACATCTGGTCAGCCATGAGCAAATCATTCAGGGTGCTGATGTTGTCCCATCCAGGCAGAAACACTAGAATCGCTCCATCCTGAAAGAAAAAGCAGAACAGTTGTAGTTTCATGTGCACATTCTTTTAAACTGAGCAAAAGTTAAACTAATGACATTAATAATGTGACAAAGATTTTTTTTTTTTTTATTATTTTGAATAAATGCTGTTCTAATAAACTTTCTATTAGTCAAAAAAAAAAACTGATTTCAACAACAACAAAAAAAGTTTCTTGAAGATTGAAAGTTCTAATGATTCTTCACAGTATTCTGTGTTGCTTAAAGAGAGCAACCATACATTTGTGTCATTTTATTTTGTTCTATATTCATTTATTCATTCATTCATCATTTAATGGTTTTAATATTCCATTTAATCATACAATAATTTATAATAATTATTTAAAATATAGCTGCAAGCAGCAATTGCGGGGCCAAGCACAAAAGAGGCAGAATGAGGAGTTAAGCATGGCAAGTAGCAGCAGACCGACTACAACAGTGAGTAACTTAAGCCATTTTAGGATAATATCAGTTGAAATGGCTGAAAATCATAAATACAACCAATCGTAATAAAATTTAATGGCTTATCACTTTTGACCAACAGGTGGTGCTGTTTTCAAATTGATGTGACGTGTTCTGTGTGAAATGACAATGACACACACAAAGTTTGCCGTCATTATGTCAAAGCTTTGCAGAGATACAGCCTCAGATGTAGTTTGGCATCTTTCCAGCAAATTTGTTGATGCGCTAAACGAAAACGGTTTCGTATATCGACACGAAATTCATAACTTTTTGCCAGCATAGTCTGAAGATGATCTGAGTCAAATTTGGTGAAGATCGGACTAACAGTCTGGGAGGAGTTCGAAAAAGTAGGTTTTGTACATTAATCAAAATGGCGGACAGGAAGTTTGGCCAATTTCGGCATAATGGGTATCAATGTTCTCGACTTGACCCAAGGAATCTATTGGCATCAGTTTCATTCCAATAGGCTAATGTAAACAGAAGTTATTAGCATTTTTGTAAATTTCATTATTAATGTTTAGTGAATGGCGTATTACTTCTGACCCATAGGTGGCACTGTTACCAAATTGATGTGGCGTGGTCAGGGTGTGGTGACAATAGCACATATAAAATTTGGTGTCAATATGTCAAAGCTTTGCAGAGATACAGACTCGGATGCAATTTGGCATCTTTCCAGTAAATTCGTTGATGCGCTAAACGAAAACGGTTTCGTGTATCGACACAAAATCCATAACTTTTTGCAGCATGGTCTGAAGATGATCTGAGTCAAATTTGGTGAAAATTGGACTAACGGTCTAGGAGGAGTTCGAAAAAGTAGGTTTTCAACATGAATCAAAATGGCGGACAGGAAGTTCAGCCAAAATTGGCAAAATTGGTATCGGTGTTCTCAGCATGACCGAAGGAATCTATCAAAATCAGTTTCATTTCAATAGGCTAATGTACGCAAAAGTTATTAGCATTTTTTTAAATTTCGTTATAACTTTTGACCACAAGGTGGCGCTGGCCCCAAAATTTTTATGTACATTCAGGGCATGGTGCCGAACATTTTTGTAATTAATGTCGAAACGATACGCTAATCCGTTCTCAAGATACAGCATTTTAAAGCTAAATTCAAAATGGCTGACATGGGAAAATTGGATATGGTTCGACTCGGTATGACACACCGAATCTAAAGAGACCAGTTTTGTGATTTTTGGACAAATCATTCAGACGTTATAAAGAAAAATAGCCATTTTTCGTATCTCCTGACCACTAGGGGGCACTGCACCGAAACACTGCAGGTAGGCTCAGGTCATGCTTGTTATAACACACACCAAGTTTGGTGTCAATATGACAAACTATTACAGAGATATAGCCTCACATTGATTTTTGCTAGCTTTTCGTAGAATTATTTCGCGTGTTATTCATGAACGGCTGGACGAATCGACTTGAATTCCATAACTTTTTGCCAGCATGGTCTGAAGATGATCTGGATCAATTTTTGTGACAATTGGTGCAACGGCCTAGGACGAGTTCGAAAAAGTAGGTTTTACGAACAATTGAGAATAGCGAAAAAACTAAACCTTACGATTTTTGAATTTTGGTGTCCATTCAACTCGGCATAAGCCAAGGAATCAGAGGAAAAAAGAATTTTTGTTGTGTGGCTTACGGTTCAAACGTTATTAGCATAAATCTTTTGAAAGTTTGGACAAGTGGTGGCGCTAGAGAGTTTGAGTTAGAGACTCCAAACTTGCTATGGTTAATGTTGGGACTGTCCTCTATCAGTGTGCAAAATTATACAACTTTCCCGCAAGCTGTTCTATGGGCTGCCATAGACTTGCGGCAAGAAGAAGAAGAAGAAGAAGAAGAAGAAGAAGAAGAAGAAGAAGAAGAAGAAGAAGAAGAAGAAGAAGAAGAAGAAGAAGAAGAAGAAGAAGAAGAAGAAGAAGAAGAAGAAGAAGAAGAAGGCCAACGGATACAATAGGTGCCACCGCACCTCTGGTGCTTGGCCCCTAATAACTTATATATTTATTCCATTGACTGATTTATTGATCATTCCTTTAGTATTATATTTTTCCATTGTTATTCATTCTTACGATTTTGTGGTGTCAAGTGATACTTGTCCTTTCAAATAAGAGGTAAGAGAACATCTTCATTTCAAAGTTAACATCAAATGTTGTTGTAAAGCAATAATTTTCTATTGATATTGCTTATGCTGTAATAAAACTTGTTGGATTTGTGGTTGACAGACAAGAAGTCTGAGCATCAAAACATATGCAAGGTTATTCAATAATTTGTCTTTCTGCTCTTTCCTGGCTGCTGAAAATTCAGCTTGGTCATCACAGAAATAAGTTACAATTTATATTTTGACTATATAGTGCTGCTTGAAAGTCTGTGAACCCTTTATAATTTTCTATATTTCTGCATAAATATGACCAGACATCAGATTTGCACAAAAGTCTTAAAAATAGACAAAAAGAACCAAATCAAACAAATCAGACAAAAATATTTTCTTTGCCATTTATTTATTGAGAAAAATTATCCAGTGTTGCATATTTGTGTGTTGCAAAAGTATGTAAATCATTGTTTTCAGTATCTGGTGTGACCCCTTTCACAGCAATAACTGCAGGTTACATTTCTTGTAACTTGTAACAACAACTAGTAGGAGTTTTAGTCCTCAGTACAGAACCACTTTAACTCTGTGGTGGGTTTCCTCCTATGAACTGATTGCTTCAGGTCTTTCCACAACATTTCAGTTGGATTAAGGTCCGGACTTTGACTCGCCAATTCCAAGACACTAACTTTGTTCTTTTAACCATTCTTTGGTAGAATGACTAGTGCGCTTGGGGTTGTTGTCTTTCTGCATGGCCCGCTTTTTCTTGAGACTCAGTTCTCGTACAGATGTCCTGAATTTCCTTCAGAATTTGTTGGTATAATTAAGAATTCATTTTTCCATCAATGATGGCAAGCCGTCCTGTACCAGATGCAGCAAAAGAGGCCCAAACCAATATACTATCACTACCATGTTTCACAGATGGGATAAGTTTCTTATGCTGGAATGCAGTGTCTTCCTTTCTCCAAACATAATGCTTCTCATTTAAACTAAAAAGTTCCATTTTGGTCTCATCCGTTTAAAACATTTCTTCAATAGCCCTCTGGCTTGTTCACATGATCTTTAGCAAGCTGCAGACAGCTGCAATTTTCTTTTTGGAGAGACAAAAACTTACCAACACCACCACCACCACCACCACCACCACCAACAACAACAACAACCACCACCCTGGTGACCACACAGCATGGCACTACAAACCATTAAGAGAACACTAGCAGCTGCATAGCACCGTGGCAGGCACCCATAACAGCCTAGCATCCCAGGAGCACCATAGCTCAATGAGTCATGTGATTGTTAGCCGCTTAATCCAACCACACAAACTTACTTGCATCACAAATCACAAAGACAACATTAATGAACTCACAATAATGAAGTGTTTTCATTTGGTGTCATTAGGCAAGTTCAGAGAAAATTTCTGACAGTTCTAAAATCACCACAAGCACAAATTTCATTCCCACACTGTGATCTGAGGGGTAATTTCTGTCCTAAATATAGAGCCACCTACTAAAGTCAGATAAAGTGAATCAAATCTATTAAGTTAACAAAAGCAATCTGAAAGGTTTACCCTCATAAAAATTCAGTGTGTGTTGAGGGAGGGGAGGAGGGAGATAAAACATGAAGTGTTCCCAGGCGGCCCTGGTTCTATATTTAACACCCCAGCAACGTCACATCAAGGGTACATGACAAATTGAACGGAATCTACTTTTGCAGCGCATGCATGCACATGAGTGTGTCACCGGTTATGCATGCCAACAGGAAAATGTGCGTGTATGTGTGTAAATGCCTTTCAGGGCATTCTGTGACCCAGATTCCTCTATGTAGAGCAAAACAAACCTGACATTAAAAAGCCAAGTATTCCCAAATGTTATGATTAATTAAGAATACTTAAACTCCCTGTTCCGCTGTGACATCCAGGACTGTGACACTGATGATGTAAGCGGCCCTTTCTACAAAAAAGAAAAAAAATTCTGCAAAGAGAACAGACATAAACAGAGACTTTGCGGCAGATGTGATGCGAGTCGGGACTACTTTATACTTCACAATACAGAACGGGTTATTTGCCTGCCATTTTAGGGATTACATTGTCAACCTAGACCACACAAATTCCTGACTTTAAGGTAAGTGAAGAACCAGCCAGAAGATAGTGAAGTCAACAAGAGTGCTTAATCTCCAGACAACATTAATTAGAACTGGTTTTGATCCATAATTTCATGGCTCGGCTTCTTAATTAGCCAATCGCAATACTTTCCTCCTGAAAGACAACCCACACTGCTGTATCTGAGAACAGCCAATCAACACAAGCTAAGCTCTTCTCTCATTTCTCTCTCGCTGCACTTTTTTAGTAAGGGTCAGAGGACTTTAAGCTTCTCCTACAGCAATTATGTTCTGAAAGTGCCCCTATTATGCCTTTAAGGTTTCTAATATTGTTTTGGGAGTCTCCTACAACAGGTTTTTACATGCAAGGTCAAAAAAACCTTTGATTTTTTTAAAATTATTTAATGTCCGCATTTTCCAGCGAATCTTAAACGATTCGTTCAAAGCAGTTCACAGATTTAATCTCTCTAAACCCCTCCTTTCCGTGAGCCTACTCTGCTCTGATTGGTCAGATGGCCAGTCTGATGTGATTGGTTTACCACGTACAGTGTGTGTCAGAAACATTGCCATAATTCTGTATTTTGAATGCTTGATAGAAAATATGATTCAGTGGAGTCAGCTGGTCCAAAAAAAGTGGGTAATGAGCCATCTTTCAAGAGCAAGCATTTTGTGAATCCTGCGTTGAACTCCCCGAGATTAGAAGCAGTCGTCAGTAAAATTACATGTCTGAGGGTAGAATATAAGCAGATATTATTGCAAATGTGTTACCCTGTGACATGTAGCCATCACAGAAGTGGGATTTGAATGACTAACTACTCATTCAGGCTGTTCAGAGTTGATTTTTTCTTTTGGGAGAATAACTTTTATTTATCGTGCACTTCAGGCTTTGCAACTTTGCAGATCATTTACATTCACATACAGCTATATTACACACTGCCTGAAAGGCTATATTTAAAATAACAGGGCATAATAGGGGCACTTTTAAGTTTTTGATCCTAGACAAACCAGTTCAGGGTCTATGTGTTCTACTTATTCATACGTTTTTACACATTATGCAACTTTTTATTGACAGCACAGTATAAAAAAAAGACAGGAAATAATAAGAAGAGAAAATGAGAGATGATGCAAACCAGATTTTAGCTTAGTTCACCAACAATGGCACCATAGAACATATACCATGTATATGTACCTGTACCACTAGGCCACATCTCCAATTGATCTGGAAAATGACCTGCAATAATACAAATACACTTACCAAAATACAGGAATGGTATTGCAAAGGACAAAGGACCAAATGGAGATTTTACAGCTATTCAAGCATTGATTTTATTTTCATATGTATAATTTATTAATTCAAACACAAAATTGGAAATTACTTTTTAAATGGACCAATTAATAAACCTGCCTAAACTTATTTAATTTATGTTTAAAATGCAGTTAAAATAAAATAAATAATATTTAAATGGGAAAATGCACTAATCAGCCACAACATTAAAACCACTTACAGGTAAATAAAAAGTAAATAACACTATTGTTACAGTGGCACCTGTCAAGAGAAGGGATACATTAGGCAGCAAGTAAATAGTTCTTGAATGTAATGTGTTGGAAGCAGGAAAAATGGGCAAGCAAACAGATCTGAGAGACTTTGACAAAAGCCAAATAGGATAACTGGTGAACAAGCACCAGTGTCATGGGCACCCAAGGCTCATTGATGGAAGTGGGGATCGAAGGTTAGCCGATCACACAGAAGAGCAGAAAAACATGATAAAAAGGTGTCTGAACACACAGCGCATCACAGTTTTCCACATACGAGGCTGTATAGTCTCAGATCAGTTATAGTGGCCATTATGGATAACTCCTGTCCATCACTGAAAGCACATACAATGACAAAGTTGCTTTGTCTGATGAATCATGTTTTTGTTTAGATTAGGTGGATGGCTGGGTGCTTGTGCATCATTAAGCTGGATAAGAGATAACAGCAGGATGCACTATGGATCCAGACTGGTGGAGGCTGCGTTATGCTATTGGCAAAGGTGAGCTGGGAAACCTTGGGTCCTGGCATTGTGGATGTTTCTTTAACTTGTACCTAAAGACTGTTGCAGTCCGCATACACCCCTTCATGGCAGTGATGTTCTCTGATTGCACACTTCTTCGAAATTTATAACCTGATTTATAGAGGCTTCACCTCGAAACTTGCAGGATCTGATGCTAATGTCTTGGTGCCAAATACCACAGGATGAGTTCAGAGGTCTTGTAAAGTCTATGTCTCGACACAGAGGTGTTTTGGCAGTACAAAAGGGGATCTACACGATATTAGGCAGGTGGCTTTAATGTTGTGGCTGATCAGTGTAAATTGACATTTAAAACCACATATTTATTATAATAAATAACTTCTAAAAAAAATTAAATGCAATTATAATCTATTTGTTAGTTGAATTCTTTGACATTTTTTCCAAATGTTTTACTTTTATTTATTTATTTATTTATTTATTTATTTAACTACATTTTAAAACACTGAATAACAAATTGGCATCTAAAACTTAATTTAAAAAGATTTTATTACATTACAGGTGCATCTCAAAAAAATTGAATATTGTAAAAAAGTTAATTTTTTGTTTGTAACTTATTTAAAACAAACTGAAACTTTCATATATTCTAGATTTATTACATGTGAAGAAAACATTTTGAAAGTTTTTTTAATTTTGATGATTAGAGCTTACAGCTCACGAAAGTCAAAAATCCAGTATCTAAAAATATTAGAATATTTGCATTTGAGTTTTATTGAACGTCCATCCCTACAGTATAAAATCTGTGTATCTTTTGTTCTTTGAAACCACAATAATGGGGAAGACTGTTGACATGGCAATGGTCCAGAAGACAATCATTGACACCCTCCACAAAGAGGATAAGTCACAGAAGGTCATTACAGAAAGGGGTGGATGTTTACAGAGTGCTGTATCAAAGCATATTAAATGCAAAATTGACTGGAAGGAAGAAATTGGATAGGAAAAGGTGCACAAGCAACAGGGATTACCGCAAGCTTGAGAAAATGGTCAAGCAAAGCCGATTCAAACATATGGGAGAGCTTCACAAAGAGTTGAAGGAACCCGGAGTTAATGCGTCAAGAGTAACCATGCTCAGACGTCTTCAGGAAAAGGGCTACCAAGCCACTTTGAAACAGAAACAACATCAGAAGAATCTTACCTGGGCTAAGCAGAAAATGAACTGGACTGTTGCTCAGAGGTCCGAAGTCCTCTTTTCAGATAAAAGTAAATATAGCATTTTTTTTTTTTTAACTTCCGGGGCGCTGCACTGGTTTATATACCGGGACTTAAATATGAGGAAGCTGCTGACCGGATAAGTCAGAGTTTTAATAACGCACTTGCGCGTACTGTGGACCAACCTGTTTTCATACTTGGGGATTTTAATAACTGTGAACTTTCTGGTCACTTACCAGCTTTACAACAGTATATAGACTGTTCCACACGGCTTTCACGGACTCTGGATCAGTGTTACGGTAATATACCGAATGCTTATAAGGCTGTGCCTCGCCCACCAGTCAGACCATAACGTTATTCATCTGCTGCCCATGTACAAAGCTAAACTTAAACAAGAGAAGCCTACAGTAAGAGAAGTTGCGCTGTGGTCCGACGTCTGCAAAGAGAGACTGAGAGACTGTTATGATAATACAAACTGGGACATTTTCTTTGATAACTGTGTAAACGCAGACGAGTTAACAGAAACAATAACATCTTGCATTATCTTCTATGAGAATAATGTTGTACCAACAAAAACTGTGAAAATATATCCTAATAATAAGGTTTGGGTTTCACATGAAATGAAGAAATGTCTAAGGGAGAAAAGGGCAGCTTTTGCTCAAGGTAACATGGTACTCTTTAAAGATAAAAGACGAGAACTCAGAGCAATTATTAGGAAATCCAGGCAACAATATAAAGATAAAATGGAGAAGCAATTTGTTACTGGGGATGCTCGTAAGGCATGCAGCAGTTTAAATAACATGATGGGTAGAGAGAGACACAAGCAACACAGTCAACCTATAAATACTGGTTTATCTGCAAATGAATTAAATCCATTTTACAGTAGGTTTGATAAAACCACTCACGAAGTTAGGGTTGATCAAGAGTGTTGCCAAGTCTGGAATACTATTACTCTTACAGAGCAGGAGGTAGCTGGTTGTCTTGCTAGGGTAAATCCTCATAAAGCACCTGGCCCAGATGGTCTTAGAGGGAGGGCCATAGCAGGGCCATTACCAATTTAAAGGTGTTTTTACTAGATTATTTCAGATTTTGCTTGATACACATACTGTCCCACTTTCTTGGAAGAAAACGACAATCATCCCTGTGCCCAAAAACTGCAACCCTGTATCACCTAATGATTTTAGACCTATCGCCCTTACCAGCATTCTGTGTAAATGCATGGAAAGGGTTGTGTTGGGGCATCTGCCAAATATTCACTTGTCAGACCAATTGCAGTTTGCTTATAAAGCACAGAGAGGCACTGAGGATGCTACCTTAACTTTGCTTCATGTGATTAGTAAGCATATTCAGCACCCTGGCGCTTTTGCTAGAATTTAATTTATTGATCTTAGTTCGGCCTTTAATACTGTGAAGACTGACATCTTATTAGACCGACTGTTAAAACGTGATACGTGGGCATCTTGTGTTATGGATTAAGGATTTTTTAACTGACAGTCCTCAAAGAGTCTTTGTGCAGGGTAACATGTCTGATGAAGTTATTTTGAATACTGGAGTCCCCCAAGGCTGTGTGTTATCACCTGCATTATTTTCTATATATATATATATATATATATATATATATATATATATATATATATACACATGTACACATAGATACATGTATACAGGGGTTGGACAATGAAACTGAAACACTGGCCAATACAGTGTTGGAGGTTTCATGGCTATATTTATGCAGCCTGGTGGCCAGTCTTTACTGATCGCACATTCCACCAATAAGAGCAGAGTGTGAAGGTTGACTTTGTGCACCCAATAGCTCAAACATTGTACCCTGAAGGTGGTGCCGTGTATTAGGATGATAATGCACCAATACACACAGCAAGACTGGAGACAAGAGTGATTTGATGAACATGAAAGTAAAGTTAAACATCTCCCATGGCCTGCACAGTCACCAGATCTGAATATTATTGAGCCACTTTGGGGTGTTTTGGAGGAGCGAGTCAGGAAATGTTTTCATACACCAACATCACATAGCGACCTGGCCACTGTTCTGCAAAAGGAATGACTTGTATTTGTCATTCCCAAGATGAAATAATGCTGTATTGGCTGCAAAAGGAGGCCAAACACCATACTAATTGTGGTCTAAACCCAGGTGTTTCAGTTTCACTGTCCAACCCCTGTACATATATATACATATACATACATACATATATATATATATATATATATATATATATATATATATATATATATATATATATATATATATATATATATATATATATATATGCATATGTGTATAAAGAGTTTGCGATAAACGCCATTTTTCTGTTCCTAAATTACAGTGATTCATCTGTTTGGTTCCTCAACCTTTCTTCCGTGCAACGTACGACCAGTGTGATTTGAACATTCAAATCTGTGTTCGTTCTGCCACTGACCTAAATAGAGCCACTGTCATGTATATGAATAAAACAGTTTCACAGACAGTTTTCAACCACACAGTTCATTATTTCTGTGTTACAAACATTCAAATAATCACAGAAGTACTGTGATAAAAGTTCATAGAAAATCATCCTTCTGAAAGTAGGGCCGGGCGATATGGGCAAAAAACCATCACAATTTTTTTCATATCAGTCGATATCGATAATTGTCACGATAAATGTCAAATCTCTATTTCTTTCAAGTTTAAAGTCAGATTTTTGCTTCAAAGTAAAAGTTGTAGAAACCAGACCATTATTTTTCTTAAACAAAATAAATATCTAAATAGAAACATTAATTTCTGCATGTTCTAATGAGTTATATTGTTTCAAATCAAGAAACAGGTTTTGGGTTGTCTGATAAATGATAACAACAATAATAATAATAATAATAATAATATCACTTTTTTGATGGTAGCTTGAGGATGCAGAGGTAATGTTTTGTTCATTATCAATCAGTAACATCTGTCAAAATTGTAGCAACCTCAGTTTTATATGGTTAAATTTATTCTGACCCAGTTTTTTTTTTTTAAGCATTGGTCTCCCATAGTAGCAAGCATACATGATTTTAAAACATGATAAACACAGTTAAAAACCACACATAATGGTATCTCAATACCATGGTAAAAATATAACTACATAGTTTTATAGGTAGCCTATTTGTATGAAAAACGGTAGTCTAAAAACATTCACTATAAATGCACACATGCTATAGCTTAATCACAAATACACACATACTATAATTATATACCATTATTCCTGTAATAATTCAATGTGAATATCCCACATTGCTGCCATAATACCATGGTGCAGTGAGTGTTACTACAGTAAATTATGTATGTAATTATGTATGTATGTAAATTATGGCGATGTGTAGATTGAAAAGCCTTCTGACTGTCTCCTTGAACACAGCTTTAAACTAGTTTGAATCAGAGTCATTTGTGTTCATCGCTGTTTCACACTGGATCTCACAGCGCTGTTTAGTGCTCGCGTGACGGAGCCGTTCACATATAGCGTCTTTTGCGCGCTCAAGTTCGTTATTTCAAATGTAGGCGCGCGGCAGCTACGCTCATTACGGAAGCGGCGCGGTTGCGACGCGCTCGGTTTTGCCAGGTGCGTCCGTGCCGCATCTAGTTAATAAATGCATCTCGTGTCGTGAGCTCGCGCAGCGCGGCAGTTTAAACTTTGGTCCGAGCGGATAAACGGTCCGTGTGGCGCGATTCAAATGAGTCGAGCTATTTCGTTCCGCTTTTGGCACATAAAAATTATACCGAATATGTATCGAACTCTTCATATCGTTTTATCGAGGGAAATTGTATCGCGAAAATTATCGTTATTGAATTATCACCCAGCCCTAGCTGTTATTAATTTATTAATATTACTTAGTTATTTCTATCTGCATTTTTTTAGTATTATTAGTTTATGAATGTATTTATTTATTTTTACCTATGTGTCCTGGTCCATGGGGCAGGAAGTCTCTGTATGTTTTTGCGTGTTTGTTCTATTGGATTCTGAAGTTAAGTGTATTTTTGTATATGTTATCCTGAGGCCAAAGAGGAATTTCCACATGTGTGGACAATAAAGATTTTCCAATCTAATCTAATTTCATGTTGAAATCATGATCCCAGAGTCTGGAGGAGAAGTCTGGATTTTGGAGCACTTTATGCTTCCATCTGCTGACAAGCTTTATGGAGATGCTGATTTACTTTTCCAGCAGGACTTTAGCACAGTGCAAAAACCACTTCCAAGTGGTTTGTTGATCATGATATTACTGTGCTTTATTGGCCAGTCAACATGCCTGACCTGAACCGCATAAAGAATATATGGAGTATTTTCAAGAGAAAGATGAGAAACAGTCGATCCAACAATATACAGACGATCTGAAAGCTCAATAGTGCCTCGGCAGTGCCACAGGCCGATCGCTTACATGTCACACTTTACTGATGCTGGAATTTGTGTTAGGAGCAAGGAATTTGCTGTAATATGTGCTGCATAAATGCACTCAACATACTAAACATACTTTAAAGAACTTGAACTTTTCTGCCTGGCAAATCTGTTTTTTGATTGATCTTAGAAAATATTCTAATATTTTGAGATACTGGATTTTTGACTTTCATGAGCTGTAAGCTCTAAAAATCAAAATTTAAAAAAAAAAAAAAACTTTGTTTTACTTTACATGTAATGAAACTAGAATATATGAAAGTTGCAGTTTTTGAAATAAGTTACAAACAAACGTTTTCACAATATTCAAATATTTTGAGATGCACCTGTATGGCATCATTCCTATTCCATTTTTATCTGATATACATTTCTTAAGTTTTACATTTAATAAATGAAAGTCTCTCAACAGTAAACCTATTAAACTTTTAGGATTTTATCAAATGAATTTATTTACTGAGATTTAAAATGAATGATTTTAAATCTCAATAAATAAATAAATAAATAAATAAATACATACATACATACATACATAACACAATGAAATGAAAGCTGAAAGGGTGAGAATATTCCCCTTGTGTAATTCCTGATTTATACAGTCTGTTTTAAAAGCACATTAATAAATAGGATTATAAAATCTACAGCAATGTCTCAATTTCTCCTCTGTACCATCTCTTTATTCCCTATTTATTTTTTTTATATATAGATATTCAAGTGTATGTTTACAACACATTCCATGACTCTTGCTTATAATACATAGGCCGATTTATATTAAATAATTAAACAGTCTCTCCCAAGTGTACGGTTTTATAACATATTCACTCTCAAGGACATGCTGTCAAGCCCCCATGGGTCTACACTGGCTTACATCACCAAAGCGTGACTTGGAGGATAACCACAAGGGCTGACGATGTCATTGGAGACAGTGCCTTAAAGGCACAGCAGCCCATTAAAGTCTAAGGGTCAGAGATAGAATGGAAAAAAAAATTGCTTTAAGATAAATAATGACTGACATTATAAATACACCACAGATGAAAAAAAAAGAAAATAGGAGTTCTTTCAGGGGTATAAAAGTAGGCTATAATATTTGAGCATCATATCGCTCATATTTTAAAATTCAGACTAATTTTGTCTATGTGGAGTGTGAATATGTAGTGATATGAAAAGGATGTGAATGTGGCATTGAAAGAACCTCCCGTTTGAAGCCTTTTATCTCACCCTTCTGACATATCTCTGCAATCATGTGACACGCATGCCTATATTTTTCCACATAAAAGAGCTGACTGTGGAAGGAATGGAGCTCAAGTTACGTCAGTTCAGAGGAGAGGAGAGAAGAGGAGAGGAGAGCATCTGCTAAGCAGTCCTATTAACACACATTTCATGCCAACATGTTTCTTTCTGCTTTACAGGAGACTCACCATCTGTCCCTGATTCGGCCAAGTCACAGGGACACACTTACATACACACCAAAAAGCAGCCAGGCATACAGGGAAAGCACTCACATCCTCTTTCATCACGATGTGTCTGATCAATGCTACAATAAGCTCCAGATTGATCTTGTCATCATCATCCATCATCTCCAGCACGTCAATGGTGCTGTCTGAGTACCTGCCAATCATACAGCAAAAAAGCCACGCTACATCACATCTCAGGGACTCAAAAAGCACTGGTAAATATTTGCTTTTAGAATTCACCTTTATAAGCTCCAAAACAAACATCAACACTATCTAACGCCAGCCCCACCAATAGCTTTATTTTTAAAATGCACTAAATAACTGTCATAGTGGCTGACGTACAGATTTGTAAATGTAATGCCTCAGCCTCACTATAAGGTAATTCAAACAACAGTTCATTAACGTTAACGTGTTTGAATATTGAGGTGTGAGATGGTGGTGGCTGTTGTTCAATATGGGAACAGATTTAGTACAGCCTGTACAGAACACCATGAGATTGTTTATCAAAAAAGACTGACCGATCTCGGAGTGTACGGTTGAAGCATGGCCAGCTCTCACGGTATTCTGCCTCTTTCTGTTCTTTCTCTGGTCGAACATTCTGGCCATGCATAAACCCTCTCCTATAGCGAGGTCTGCGGTCCTGATGTTGTGGCTTGAATCTAAGATGCAAAGTTAGATACTCCAATTAAATACTCCTACTTCTAAGTTCAGTCAGTCAAGTTCAATATAGTGCATCTACTGCAGTCACTGTTCTACAACATGATGGGAATATCTATAACTGAAATAACAGTCATACAACCTAAAGTAATAGTTCACCCAAAAATGTCAGTCCAAGCAGACATGGTCAGTACAAAATGTTTAACTACATGGAAAAATTGCTTAAATACTGAAATTTAGTTTTCATTTATTTGTCTTAATTTTACTATATTTTAATATATTTAATATGCAATTTATTCCTGTGATTAAAAAGATTAATTTTCAGCTTGTCATTATTTCAGAATCAGACCACCTTTCAGAAATCATTCTATTATGTTGATTGGGTGCTCAAGAAACACTTCTTTTTATTATTACTGTTAAAACAGTTGTGCTGCTTAATATTTTTTATGGCAACTGTGAGTTTTTTCTCTGTGATCTTTGATGAATAAAACATTTAAATAGAAAAAGAAATCTTTTGCAACACTATAAATATCTTTACTATCACTTTTAATCAACTGAATGCATCCTTGCTGCATAAATGTATTATTGTCCAACCCCATATTTTAGAAACGGCACTATATTTTGTAAACATTTAAAAAAAAAAAAAAAAACTCTAAATGAGCTTACCTAAGCATTTCCACCACATCCTCCAGTAAGTACTCGTTCACTGGGTATGTGAATCCAGGAATGTGGATCATGGAACAATTATCTGTAAGAGTAAGAATCTCCAACCTTCAGTGATACCCATAGTCACATGCATGTTCCTTCTTGCATTGGTTGGATTTCCTTTGTTCAGAATCTGACTTTTTTTCCTTGAATGCTAAAGCTATTATCCCAGTCCTTAACACTACACTAGGCATATTGTGCTCCTTTGAGGAGTACTAGGAGTACTACTATATATTATACATGTTATCATATAAACAGAGTTAAACAAATGCTGCAAAACTGCAATCAATCAATCAGCTGTCTGAATTATTTGAAGACATTGTTATTTTTCTTACTGAAATATTTGCTGAATTTCTCAGCGTTAAGCGTGGCACTCATGAGGACTACTTTTAGGTCATCCCGTGCAGTTAACAGGTCCTTCACAATGGTGAGAAGAACATCAGACTGAAGACTCCTCTCATGAATTTCATCCAGGACCAGATGACTTATGCTTGAGAGATATCTGGGGGAGGAAAAAAAAGAGAACTTGAGCGCTGGACAGACTTTCCATATTTGTAAATGGGTGAGAAGAAATAACTAGAGCAGAAAACGAGAAAGATTCCTGAAGTCCTGATGCTCTGAATCTACCCGCTCATAACTGACAACTATGATATTTCTTAAAGGTCACATACAGTTAGAGACTTCACAGATATTGTAAAAATCGAAAAGAATATTCATATCAGTTACTCGGTCATACAGACAGTATTCGAGACATTCCTGTATCCTTCTGTATGAACAGGGCAAAAAAAGAGTCGCAGCTGTTAGTAAACACTGTTGTCAATCCCACTCTGTAAACTTAGCCTAAGTGACAGCATTCAGATCCCTAACAGGCTTTTATCTGGGACTTCTGTGTGTATGAATATGTCAGAAGCAAAACAGAAGGGATCAGAGGGGGAAAAAAAATAAAATACGACAGTGCATAATGTGTTTTCTATGTGGGTTGCAGTAAAAGCTGTCTGAGTGGATGAGTCAAGCTAAGCAGTACTGTAGGCATCTCCCCTCTGCAACCGCTGAAGCAGAGTTGATGTGAGTGAGTCAGTCAGTGATACTGAATGTATGTGCAATTATATGTTTGACATTGCTTTGAGCATGCATAAATGCATGGGTGCACCCTGTACATCGGCTGTGTACTGATTAAACACCGGCTCCTCTCACAGGGTAAAGAAAAGTCAAAGCAGACAGATAGATGATGGGGGAAGGGGGTTATGAAACAGCAGAGGGGAGTGGAGAAAAAGAGGTGTAGAACACTTACGGATCTGAGCGGAGCCACTGAAGAATAATGCCCGTCGTACAATACAACACTGAGCCTTGTTTCCGTGGTAACCGACTGGAAAGCAGCGCAAGAGGATGAGGGGGGGAGAAAAGGAGGAGGAATAAAACAGGAAAAGTCAGGGTAAAAAATGAATTTAATATCAGTTACAATATTAAAATAAATTAAAAATCTAAAATCAACATACTACACACATTAAAAGCAACACTATACAATACTTTCAATTTAATTAAAATACTAAAATCTAAATGCACTAATGCTTAATTATGCAAGAACATATCCTATAGAAAGATTAATCAGTGAATGAATAAACAAATAAAATGCACAAATGAAGTAAATGAATGAAAATAAACAAATGAGTGAAATGTTTTCAATAAAGAAATTCTAAAAGAGAGATAAAAATAGAATATCCTGGCCACCCTGAAATGTATAAAAGGCTATCAAGCTTTCAAAAGCAATCATAAAGCATCTTAATAGTGGTCCATACAACACATGCCATATAATATAGACTAAAATGTCATACAGTCCTCACACAAAACTACTGGTTTGCTTCAAAAAAAAACTTTGAAATATAGCAAATGTGTAACCACACTGTGATACATTAATAGTGTTTTTGTGTACTTTTAAAAGCTTTGTTTGTTGTAATTGCATGGAAAGGACTAGCACATTCTTCAGTATTTCTCTTGGTGTTCCACAGAACACACAACATTTGAAAGTCATATTAGTAATTTGAAACAACATGAGGGTGAACAAAAGATGAATTTTTGTTGAGGTGAACTATCCCTTTAAGAAAAAAAAAACATCTCAGGCACATTATTATTATTATTATTAGAATAAAGTGAACAAGACTTGTTATTCTGTCATAGAGGAGAGGGAAAAACAGCTTAACAATGAGGTTTATGTCAGTAATTCAAAAGAATTTTCTATTTTACATAATAACACAGATAATTCATAAGCAATTTATAAGACTTCAGAAGACTGTGCTAAACCTCCTCACCTGCTCCCACACACTGCCACACACACACAGACACTCACATTAGGGCAACAGGGAAAGGTGTTGGGAGTGCCAAAGGCTTTAGATTGATGTATAAGTGAGAAAGAGGGGACAAAAAAGGTCCTGCACATATTAACCTCTCAAGGCCTGAAGAGCTCATACACATCTGTATTTCTCTTCACCTCTCTCCTCCTCCATTTCTTTCTCCCACCCTCTGCCCTTCCACCTTATTCTCTCAGGTCCAATACTCTACACTTCCTCACCATAGCAAGACAATATTAACAAGCCATTTCTCTTCTCCCCAGTATCCCCATCCACACTTTTTCACATTATCACTACATCTCTTTCGGCACAGCAGAAGCAACTGATTCCCCACTGACTCCCTTCTAAGTACCCACCCTTCTCCCTACATTCGTTCTCTCATCTCTTGAAGGATGTCATGTGTGTGACCTGTGTGAAGGGGATATTAGAAAATTGATGAGATGAAGTCTTAATTCCCCATTTTACCAACAGCAGAGTCTAACTGCTTTCTAAACAAGTTTATAGCTGCATAATAAATCACTTTAAGTGAACTCTGAAGCTAATAACTAATCATCCAATTAGAAGCAGATAAAAAAAATAATAATAATAATAAATAAATAAATAAATAAATAAATAAATAAAAATCATCATCAAGTACTAAGCATAACACTCTGCTTAAATCCCCCAACAGACACACTGTTGCATAAAAATATGCACTTCTAAAGTTTAAAGACAGTTCTGTTCTTGGTTTAAAGCCCAGTGCAGAAACACTTGAAAGGAACTTTATGCCCCACCCTAAAGAGATCTGCTGCTATGAAGCAACCAAGGAGAGCAACTAATTTAGAACAAAAGTAATGGCTGGTGAGATGGTAATGGAAAGTAGCAGCCTCCTACAACAGGGATAAAACAAACAGAACCGTTCTAATGAAAATGAAGGTTGCAAAGTTTGCCAATACATGGCTCAAGCGCAGTAGATGGATGTCAGGGTGTTGCTATGTAGTTGCTAGGAAGACCCCCTCGTATAACAAATATGAATGATATATTTTTTTTTTTTGTATTGTGCCATTTTTTGATACCTCATTTTCCTGAAAAGAGGGAAGAGTATATAAAATGAGATTCCATGTTATTCTGTATAATGTAAAGAATGTCTATTCATTGTTTTTAATTTGTTGACAATCCCTTTAAGCACATACAACTCATGTATTACACAAATGAGAATCTATAGTCACAATTAAGAATAAAAGAGATCACAAAAAAAATATCAAGATGCATAACCTAAATAAGAATTTGGGAGCAAATGTGAAAATTAAAAAAAAAAAAAAAAATTACTTTGCATCAAGCACAGTTGAACGTCTCTTTAACCCCAAAGGTTGAAAAACAGCAAAAGTAATGCTTGCCCTGACACCACTAATAATGAGACAAGACAGAAGAAATGGGAAAAATAACTGAGGAGAAGTGTTGTGAAATTTTTGGCAGCAAGCTCTAATCAGTCTTCTCTCTTCCCCCTCAGAAGAGGCAATTACCTGCTCTTGGACACAACATGTTCCAGTGACCTCACTGCTTAATCCACTTTTCTCTCTTGCTTGAATGAAAACACACACACAGAAAAAAATAAATAAATAAAAAAAATAAAAATAAAATAAAAATACAACACTACACTAGACTAAATATATACTGCCACATCTACCCTGCACCGCTCCCTTCCTGACAGGTTCAGAACCCAAAACTTGATTCCCAGTGCAAAATAAATATTGAAACCAAGCCGCATAAATGTCACGCTCAGAAATCTGACACAACACAAGGATAAATACACACCGCCGCAAACATTTTCACAGCAACAACACTTCACCCAGTGTTGGTAAACTTGGAGAAAAGCACTTTCAAGGAAAAAATAAAACAGCTATTATTACTCCTTAACACCAGAAGACAATGCTGTTTTTAGAGTTAGCATTTAGTCTAACAATAATATGAGGAAAATGCTGTATCATGGCTGCACCCATCTGAGAGGCATCTCCAAATAGCCTTCCCAAAGTTAGAAAAACAGATTATTTTTAACAAGGTCCCTGCTCATGTCAGTCTGATCTTAACAGTTCTAACAACACATTGCGGCTCAGAACATTTCACAACCTTGTTGTTGGACCCAGCAGCAAACCTGCGAGTGCTGTGACTCATTTCACAAGCGAAGAGTACAGTCAATCAATATACAGTGTTTACAAAGACTTCTTAAAGGTACAGTAGATAAATAAGAATTTTCTTTAATAAATAATATAAATATTCTTTTCTACCCTTCTGAAAGGGCTTAACGGTTTACTGCTGTTTATTCAATCATTAAGCAAGCCAGTGTCTAAAACGATCAATTTCACACAGTTCCTAATAGAATGAGTTAATAGAAAGAAGTCTCGCTTTCATCTATTTGTGATTATTTTATATGCAGATAACAAGAAGTCAATTTAAGATTAGCACAACTCTATCACTGATCATTGATTTCTGCATTTTGCCCAAAACTCTTATTGTAATCAATGACACAGTTTACACTGCTCGCTGCTTTATTGTTTTCATTGTGTTTGTTATGATGAAAATATTCATAAGATTGCAGAAATAATGCTGCAATAAGGAGATGCATTGTGTGCTCTGTAGACATGAATGTTTTTGGCAACAATGCAGCAATGCAACCTTTGTTGCAACTGGCATAGCTCTAAATATAATTCTATAATTAGATTGTTTTTGCTGCCTTAAACATTTACTAATATTATAAAAGGGCCCAAGGAAATACAATAAACAGTACTGCTTAAAAGTTTATAATTTGACCTCTTTAAAGAAACAAAAAGAAAACAAAAACAAACAAAATAAAATTCTATCCATTGTACATCAATTTATGAATTAAATATCTTCCACTCTTCTAAACATCTTATTTTTTTTTTTTTATTATAAAACACACAGTTGGTCTTATTCACCAAGTATGCGTACGCACAAATTTGTGCGTGAAACCTTTATAAGAACGTTTTTACAAACAAATCATGATTCACTAAAACTTTCATATAAAAAAAAAAAATCATTGTCTCATCTATATATAGGCTATATATAATGTTTGTTTCATCTTAAGATAATAGTTTTATATTATATATGATTATATGTAATTACAATAAAAAGTTTATACATTTCACCTTAAAATTATTTCATCATATATAGCAAAAGAGTAAGAAAAGTTGAGTTGGACTATAGTTCGAGCTGCAGAGTTTCTCTGGATGACAGCGCACATACAGCCGGCCAATGAAAGCTCTGTCAAATGGATCTGTATAAAAGGTGTTTTATTGCGTATGAACTGATTTTGAGGTCTGTGCAGTGTGCACTTGGCATTGCTCAAAGATCTGGCGAGAGCGTTTCCGTAGACAGCGTCATATGTGGTTGCATTGCGTGGAGTTTCTTTAACGTGAGCGATGAAAGGCTGTAAGGAAAGGCTTGTGCGGAAAGCCCTTATATGGAGATGGTCTGGGCATGTCTAATGCAAATGACTAAGATCGTGCACGCGGCAGCTTATTTAGAATACTCCAAATTCACTAACATCAGAACTAGGATAAGACCAAATTCACGTGTCTACGCAAGTGTTGTGAATTAGGCGGAGAGTTTTCATGAGAAGTTTGAGTGTGTGTACAAATTTGAATAATCTATGCAATTATTAGTAAATGAGACCCAGTGTCTTCAGTAGAACTGCATAAAACCATTCTTGTTCAGTTCATCAAAATGCCTCAGTCTAGGCCAGAACGTTCTGTCTGTGAGAGCCTGCAAGTTTCACCCTGAATGTTTAAAACATTCTTTGCAGCCTGGATCTACATTCTACTACAGCATTGCCATACAAAACACAATCCACAGAATAATTTCAAATCCAACAGTTCAACAACTACCACTTTACACTTAAATTACATTCTTAAATTAAAGTGTGATCTTATTAAACTGAAAAACAGAACTTTTTTCTCTTTATTGACCCTAAGGCAAAACTAGATAAAAAAATTCTGAGTGTACAAACCATAAATTAGTTTGGTTTCTGACCAGTAGAGAGAGAAAACTTTCTGAAAAATGAAATTATACTTGTGGAAAGAATCTTACCACCTCTCTGTTGGAATCGAACTACAAAAGAATAGCTTCCTTAGAACCAAGATGGTGATAACAATATGAAAGAACTTGCAGATCTGATTCACCCACCTCTGTAGACGGATCTGATACCCACAGGATTTCCCCTCTCCCACCGATTCTGCCCGTTCTGCAGCCACCCTCTCTGCAACCTAAGCACAAGTACATACTCTTCACCTTACACTGTTTAAAAAAAAAAAAAAAAAGATTCCTTTGTAGGAACACAGATACTACTATCCTTACTTTAAGTTTTCCTCTAGGGGAAAGAAAAAGGTTTTTATTTCAAATAAATGCTGTTCTTTTAAACATTAAATTAACCAAAGAATCTAAAGAAAAAAAATTATCCACAATTTTTACAAAAATAGGAATCAGTACAACTGTTTTTAACATTTATAAGAAGAAATGTTTCCATATTAGAAGGATTTCTGAAGCATCATATGACACTGACTGAAGGCTAGAGTAATGCCTGCTTTGCCATCACAGGAATAAATCACATTCTTAAATATATTAACATTTTAAACAATTAAAATAATTTAAAAAAACAACATTACTGTTTTAACTCTACTTTTGATCAAATATATGCAGTCAGTATCTTGTACTTACAGATATGGCGCTGATACGCCGTGGCTGTGTGCAAACCACCCTGCAGAGAGAGCCCATGCCCCTTTCGATGAAGTCATCAAGGATGAATTGAGTGACCTGGGTGGTCTTCCCACAGCCAGTCTCTCCACTGATTACCAGTACCTGGTTAGCACTGATTAGCCTAACCAGCTTCTACAAAAAGGTAAAAAAAAAAAAGGAACATGAAAGAACTAAAAACTGTAACTTCCACTAAGTAATATCGGCTAACTGCTTTTTCACACTAAAACTAAAGACTAAAAGACACGCAAACCTATTGTCCATACACATACAGATACTGTATATGCACAAACAGCAATCACAAAATATGGGATTTACCTCTCTCATTTCATAGGAAGGCAGCTTCTCTCTAAATTTCTGAAAAAGAAAATGCCACAATAAAGCAGAGCCGTAGGCAAAAGCATTTAGGTTCAGTGATATATTTTTCTGTCTGTCTCACCAGCATATCAAGGTATCTAGCATTATCTTTTTTCTTCTGCTGATCTTTCTTGAGCTTCTCATCCAGGGAGGGTATCCGCACAACATCTTGGAATAAGTATTCCAGGTCAGTGTCATTAACGTCCTCTTTTACACTTGCTACCAACTCATCCTCATTCTCCTGTTTCTCTGCTTTAGGCTCAATTTTCGGCACTTTTATGTTCTGAAGTTCTGGAGGATCATCTCCATCGAAGTAACTGAAAGGCAGACACAATTCTGTTAAGCTTGAAAAACACAATTTTATAATTATTTTATATATCCGTGATTTCCATCACTATGTGAACCCTGATGATTGTACAATATTGCATTTGCACCTGTGGCCACTGGGCTCCTCCTTCACCCTCCAACTCTCAGATGTGGAGGGGTGGGCATCTCTGCTTGCATCTCTCTGGACAGAGTTCAGCAGCTGAGTAATGTGTTGCTCTCGTTGTTCATCCATCTGAACAACAGCCCTCTGAAATCACACAACCATTCTCAGACTTCTTAAGATCTCATGATCTTAAAAATCATTTTGATCTAAAGGCTTATGCTTAAACACTTGAAATCAGTTTTGTAAACATGTAGGAATTGTGCTCAGGAAAGAATTTCTTACAAAACTGTACTACTTACTACTTCTTAAAGTGACTTTGACTGATGGTACAGTATACAAGACCTCCTTCAGTAATGTTAATCTCATGAGGTTAAATACTTATTAATATACAAAATTGTATTGCAAATATCTATTATGTCAGCCACTGACTTATGTAGTCGTAGCTTTCTTACAGCAGTCTTACAGAACACATTACTAAGTAACGTTACTGTAATTCAACTATATTGCATAAAAAAGAATCAATCATCTTTGTAACCGCCTCCTACTCACAGATTTCCTCTCTGTCTCAGCTCTTTTAATTCCTCCCCTTTTGGCATACCACAGTCCTATTTCTCGACCCTTCAAATGGGGTGGATGTTTGCCTCTTCCTCCTCCTCTTCGTCCCTCTCCATGTCCCTGTTCTTCTTTTGAGTCCAATTCGGAGCTCCTCGTGTATCCTCCACCTCCACTGGATCCAGCCCCTCCACCCCACCTGGAACCTCCATCTCCGAACCGCCGACCCCCTCCTCTCCGACCGCGTCTATTACCATACCCATAATTCATGCCGCTGGACTGATAAAGCAACAACGATACAATTAACCAGAGCCGCAGCTGTAGTTCTCAAATATCTGTACTGTCGCACATATATGACGAACAGGTTATAGGCGAGGCGACTAATAATGACGCCTTTTAGTGTGCGATTGGTGCTGGCTGCGCATGCGCTGTAAAGCAAAATTCTAAGTAGTCACTTGTTTTTGTTGTTCATGTGATTTCAATTACTCCAGCATCATTACTTCAGTCACATGATCCTTCAGAATTCATTCTAATATTCAGAATTGCTACCGATTATTATTAGTGTTATTATTATGTTGAAAACAGTAGATTTTTTTCAGGTTTCTTTAATGAATAGTAAGCTCAGAAGAACAGCATTTATCTGAAATAGAAATCGTTTTTTATAAAAGAATAAATGTTTATCATCACCTTTGATTAATTTAAAGCATCCTTGCTAAATAAAAGTATTAATTTATATAACCCCCTTCATCAAAGAATCCAGACAAAAAGTACTGTTTTAAATATTGATGACAATAATAATAATAATAATAATAATACGTGTTTATTGAACAGCAAATCAGCATATTACAATGATTTCTGAAGGATCATGTGACACTGAAGACTGGAGTAAAGATGCTGAAAATTTAGCTTTGATCACAGGAATAAATTACATTTAAAAATAGAAAGCAGTTAAATTACATTTTTCAAATAGAAAGCAGTTATTTTAAATAGTAAAAATATTTCACAATAATACTGCTTTTGCTGTATTTTGGAGAAAATAAATGCAGGCTTGGTGAGATTCTGGCCGGCAGAAAAGTGGCCATAACTAGCCAACATATTTTAAATAGGACGTCAAAGGTCGTCATTTTGTTTTGGAAGACCAGTGGCTGCATTCACCCATGTAAGTGACTTTAGAGACTGAATGCATTATCTAAGAATATCACATTAACATACATCCTTGAAATATTTCCCTTATTTTATCCCACTATCAACTGGAATATATATGGAATATAATATATATAGGTGTATGTGTGAATTTGTGTATTTATGTATGTATATATGTATATCTGGGGAAACAAAACTCTCTCTCTTTTTTTATTTATTTTATTTTATTTTTCTGAAGAGAAGAAAAGGCTTTCCAACACAGAAACCAGCAGAGTGTCATGGTGAATCCTTTTATTGTTCTTAATAAAATCCTTTTATTGCCTTAATTATCTTTTATTGACATTAAATACTGATGGTGTAATCGTAAAGATACATCTCTAGTCAAAGTCTAAGAGAAGTTGTCTCCTGTTTTCCTGCTGTAAAAAAAAAGAAAGAAAGAAAGAAAGAAAGAAAGAAAAAGAAAGAAAGAAAGAACTGTGTTTATTGCTATTAAGCGTCAAACTTCATGCAACTGTCCTAATGCTTATATTCTCTAATTGGCCTATGCATTGTCACTGTTGTCTTGTTTTAAGGCAGCTGAGTAGAGGCAGGGATTAACAGGGAGGTGTAACAGCAACTGTTTTAACAGAAAGCAGGGAGATAATTAGAACCCTGTGGCGTTGTGATTGGAGAACAGCATGGGGAAGGTGCGGAGGACTTATCCTGTGGAAGCTTCCAGACCCTGTCATGAAATATGTATTAGATCTTTACCATCACAGTAAGTCCTCATTTTTTAATGAAGCTACACCCACCATTCTTTCTCTTCTGCTCTCTTTTTTTGCTTTGCCCGGACATTCTACCACAAACATACTCACACCTTTTACTTGAATTGTAGTTTTAAGAAAATGTGTAAACTTTCTCCAAGTAAAAATAGCATTGATTATCTGTTTGAAACTCCAAGCCCCTCACATTGTCCACAGTATTATTCAAATTAATCTGTATATTCATTATAAAAACTCCCATGACATTTTAAGATTTTATGAATAGCCTACTAAAACACCAGCATGGCTCCTTAGGTTTTGTTTTTAGATGGTGTCTTTGCTACCCTTACATAAATGAACCATGGTTTTATTATAGTAAAAGCACAGTAACCATGTTTTTTGGCCTATTGATTACCTTCGGTATAACCACATTTTTTCTATAAATACCTATGTTATACTTATAACTATGTTAATTACCATGGTTTAACTATAGTAACCATGTTTTCTTGGTTTGATCTGTAGCAAAACAATGGTTAATTTCCATAGGGGTATACCAGCTAGACCTCCCTAGTCATCCAACTTCATAACAAATATTATCTAAAGATCACCTAAAATATTGCATGTAGAACTGCTAGGATGCGTTTAGAGTGATAAAATCGGCCTTTTAAAAAAAACATGTTGTCACATTTTCAAATGTGTGTGTTGAAGTCTGTGAAAGTTTTATTCCTGGTCCAATTCAATCCAGTCCAACCTTGCAAAAAACCTTTACAAGGTGGCTAATTAGCTTTACACTCCACCTACAGACCAATGGTAATACTCTGAAGCTGAAGTCTTTACATTATTAAGCAGACAAGGGAGTTGAGGGTCTCTGACATTAATGTCTTTGGCAGGATGTGACAGGCTGTGAAGAGTGTGTGTGTGTGTGTCATGTATATTCACATGTCTGTCAGTAAAGGTGTTATTTTAGGATATATGTGGTACAGAAGCAGGAAGTAATAGTAACTTGTGACTTGCCATCCCATACGAACCATATGTCAACAATCCCATTAACAAATGAAAAGTATTGTTTTTTTTTTCTGTCCATCTCTTACTCCTTTCATTTTTCTTTTGTGTCTTTACCTTTTTAATAAACACACCCTGTCCCTCAGTCAGCATGACAGGTTGTTCTACAAAATCTTTTTTATTATTAACATCTTGTTCTTACTTTTACTCTTTAAATCATCACCTCTGTCACTCTCTGCTAATTTAACACCCCTATTTTCAGTAGCCTGTCACTCTTTTTCTCACCACACAAAATCTCCTGATAGCTTTCTATGTAACTCACAGTTAATTGCTTTAAAACACAATCTGAATATCAGGCACTTGTAAAAAACTTGCCTTGTTTTTGAGAGGGAGGAGGAACTGTGTCAGACTTCAAAATAGCAGTAGCTAAAGATGAAACACAAATGGAGGAAAGAAAGCTTGTATTTCAATAGAGCAGCTCTGCTGTAAACATATGATGAGTGACTCCCATCAGCCCATAGTCCGTCCAATGCTTTGTGGCTGCAGAAAGAGGGGGGTGTATATTTCTGAAAGTTTTAGAGAGTACTGTAGATAATAAAGGTACTTGTAAGAGTTGAATCTAAATGTCAAAGATTCTAAAGATTCTAAAATTCAAAACAATTAAATAGGGGAGACCAGTGCTAGCTGTCACAAATTGTATAAATATTTCTCAAAATTTAGTTATTTATTGTCTAATTAAGACAATTAAAATCTGAGAATATTTAATATTTAATAATTCCAATTACTAAAATGATCAAGAAAAAAAAAATAGCAGTAGAACTGACCCTTGAAAAAGAAGTACACTTTATCATGCTTTTAAAAAGAACTTATTATGAAAATAATATAATTATATTATAGAATATTCTTAAGTGCACACTGAATGTAATGTTTTTCATGCACTTCATTGTATGTTAATTGCAATTAAATTAAGATGAATTTAGTTTAAATGCAATTGGCCGATTTTCATGCTTTTTGACCCAAGTAGGACTACTAAGTAGGTAAAGAAGTATTTCTTTATATGTATTTTCATAATTAATTTTCTTAGTTAAAGGAGCATAAATTAAAATATACTTTAATGTCTTTTCTGTTGAAACTTGTATGTCATGTATTTAAAAATACTTGTAATTACACATTTGTAATTTGCAATTTAGTATATTTAAAATATATGTATAACTTTAAATAAAATGCCAAATAGCATGCTACAATTATTTTGATCAACACATCTAAATAGGTGTACTTAAAAAGCATGACTAAATGGACTTTATTACAAAGTTTACTTTTTAAAGAAATCATGAAAGTGTGCTTTCTTTAAACACACTTACATTACATTTTATTAATATTATATAATCTGTGAGTGCAGTTTTTTTTTAATACACTTTTAAGACTGAAAGTACAACACATTTATTACAATTAAATTGACCTTTTTTTGTTTTGTTTTGTTTTTTTAAAAAGAGAGAATGATTGAAAACCTTTTTAATTACTAAGATACTGTGACAACTACCCCCCTACACTAAGCAAATAGTAAATTATTTTACTATAGTATGGAGACATAAAACAAACAAACAAACAATTAAAAATAATAATAAAAATCAAGTACATAAATAAATACATCAAGTACCCAGACATGGGTATTTCTGTCTCATTTGGAGATGTGGATAATTTATATGGAGACCATGAGAGTTGCTTCAATGAAGAGCTGTAGCATACAAATGGGAATAAACCCATCTACACTCTTGAATGAGGCTATTTTCTGTAAATAAATCTTTAATGAGAACACTGGATAGATGAAAATATTTTGTAGCATTATGCCTCAGCTATTTTGCTGCTTGACATCACAAGGCTAAGACAAATCTACTATTCTAAATATACAACACATATATTTAAAAAAAAAAAAAAAAGCATTGATTTGACATTTAAAAAATAACAAGAAATAATGTCTACAGTGAATAATTTGATATTAGAGTTATTAGAGCTACATGAGCCTCCATGAATGGCCTTTGCATTTAATTTTCACGTTTTTAAATAGTAGTTTCACATACTGATACGGCAGAGCTCAAATGAAAAGCAGCAAAATCATGCCTTCATTTTACTGGGATCCACTGAATCATCCATGAATGGTTCATTTGAGAGCTGAATATATGCCAGTATTAAATGCAAGCGAGTGGCCAGATTGCAAAAGCAGTGCGCTGAAAATTCCTAAGTGGCTCAAAAATGAGCACATTTGCACACACATTAACACCTAAAATAGACTCATGCATCAGGCTCACGTCTACATTTGTTGAATGTTCCATTGACAGAATTTCTTTCGCTTTTTCTCAGCAGTCATTTAGGGAATGCATATAAAGCAGAATGTAAGTTCAGGGCTTTAGTACAACAGAAAACATGTACAAATACCCACATAAAGAAGCAAGCATACATACAGCTATCAGCATTTACATATACATACATACTAGGATTGCAATTAAAGGAATATTCTGGGGTTAATGCAAGCAATCAACAGCATTTGTGGCATGACGTGAAATGCTGAATGATTTACAATTTTTAAAAAGAAAAATAGTCAAGGTTACTGTGAGGCACTTGCAATGGAAGTGAATAAAGCCAAACAGACACAAAAATGTGAATGTTCTAATATTACAAAAGCACTAAGCTCAAAGTATACTTCACTTTTTATGCATACGCGAGGGACAGCGTACACTGCGTGTGATGCACATTTTGTCATCAGAATAGTACACGCACCACCCGATTTTTGTAACCGCACATACTTTGTACCTGCAGGTTGCACATGTGCATTGAATTAGTTTTGCAGTAATCAGTTGTTCCACAGGGTGGCAACACCATTGTTTCAACTTAGAAAATGAAACTATAGAGACAGAACAACAAAAAATAGCGACAACAACAGACGATCACATTGACAAGCACTTGTGAGCGAGAGGATATGAGACAGTTCAGTTTTGGTTTAAAAGAGTTTTTAATATTTGTTATTGGTCATAACTTACAGGGAAAAATAGCGGAGACACTGGACATGGGTGAAGCCTTCTAGAGTGCATGTGTCGACCACCTGCATTTGCACACAACATCAAATGAAGTATACTTTGAAAGGCTATGTGTTCAACAGTACGCATTCGCTAGCATACGCATACAAAAACAAAGTATACTTTGGGCTTTACAGTACATTAACATTTCTTTTCAACTTACATTAACTTTTCTTATCAACTTGTGTATTCTTTGAGCTGTTATGTTGTTTTTGCCATTTTAGGGTTTTAGGTGTTACATTTTCATTGCAGCAAAATTTACACAAAAGATATTTGTCTGTGTTTTTATCACACTGCTTAATTTGCTCTATGAAATCATAACACATATTGTGTTTTAGGCTGCATATTTTAACATTCACTTCTTTTTTTAAAAGTCTCTCTGTAATTCAGATTTTGGCTTTTTTTTAATTAACATTATGCCATAAGTGCAACCCAGAACATCCTTTAAACAGTCACACACACTAGACAACTCAGTGTGAGAATATACCTTGACTGTTATGCACAGCAACATAATTTAAAAAACAAAGCATAATGAATTGTGATGCACACATTTGAAATGTTTTTTTTTTATATGCCATATAGTTTCTGCCTGAGCTAGAATACTAAAAAGTATTTATTTTAGCTTTTTCTTGCACACATGCCATCGCAATCCTGTTCTTTGTCTGTCTCACCACAACCACACATATGTGCAACGGTATTTACCCTTCTCTATTCAACTCTCTCCTCAAGGTTTTCTGTCTATGCACTTACATTTGCATTCAATAAAAGACAGAACATCTGAGTTGAGCGAGTTAAGTCTGTTCCTAACCTTTATTTCAGCATATACGTCACTTTCATCCACTCAAGGACTTCAGCCTTATTCTCCAGTGCTTCATTCAAACCAAGACATCTCCACTTCTAAGTATCTGAGAGTCACCATTACTGTTGTAACCCCATGATCTATCATTCTTGAGGCTTGAAATCAAGGACAGATCAGAACAAACCAACTCTCTGTCTCATCTTTAGAGCAAATAAATCACTGCCCTTTCCAAACCTCCAGCTCTTACTTATAACATACCTTGAATTTTAATTCTAAAGGAATTAACAACATCTTATCATGCTTCCAGCATATTTTTATCCCACAGTTGCTTACTAAAGCAAACAGTTTGGCAGACAAATGACTCTCTTGTGATTTTCACATTGTGACATCTGATCTTGCTGCTAACACTAGTTGTGCTTAGATATAATTTTTAGGTCTGGGTGCTTTAATCTACCATGAACTTGCAACTCTATGAGCCTTCATAACTATATTTCATCCAAACCTTCTCTACTTCTTCCTTAGGATTTCTCAGCCCATTGGCATAGCCTGGTGTTTCTGGTTATTTCAGTTTCCCTGATCACCTGCCTGCCTCCTATAGGCTTCATTAAGCAGCTGTATCTCTTCCTGGTAACCTCCAGCTTCCTGGTGTTGTCTCCGGCTGTTTTGTCTATGCGCTTCCACTGTATCCGGAATGTGGATGTTAATGTTGTCCGTATCCGGATTACTCGTGGGGATCAACAGCGAGTACGAGGCTGTTTCTCCTAGATCACATGAGACAAAGCGGTTCTCACGACGAGAGTAGCGTAGTGAGGGTGAACGTGCATGTGTGGATGACTGGCTGATGTTGGAGACAATAGACACGCTGTCCATGGCCTCCTCGTTGTCGCAGATCTCCAAAACCTCCAGGTGGATTTTTACATTGGTGTCTGCAACTCCACCCCGTACTCCAACTCCACCACCCCCATTGCTAGAGTTGTGCTCTTCAGCACTAGGTTCATGACCCACTGATTTGGAGCGGTACACCTCAACTTTCTTTGCGTTGTTGGGAGAGATCCTTAAACCATCGCTGCTGACTTCATAGGTGGAGAGGGACAGTGTTTTGCCTGTGGGGGCATGGAGGGAAACTGTGCCCTGGAAGGCACATAATGGAATGGCCAACCCAGCCGTGGATCTCTGTTCGGAAACATAAAGACAAAGAGACATGCTGTCAAGTCAAGAGTACAACAGTGTGATACACATGAAGACACACACATTGGGTTTTCATGTTTTATGAGACAGTCCATAGGTGTAATGGTTTTTATAATGTACAAACTGTATTTTCTGTCGCCTGACCCTAACCCTAAACCAGAAGCCAACAAAGATAAAAGCCAAGATTAGAGAAGCAGTCCTTGGTAAATGACTAGCACAACAAAAGGTTTGAATTGTATTGCAGTGGTGTCATGGAAAAAATGAATTTGAACCACTGATTCTTCACATCATCATCTTTCAGCAATGAAAACAAAACAAGCTTGCTCTGACAGTGCAGAACACTGCATCTTCTCAACATGATGTAAACACACTAACTAGCGGAAGTGTTTGTGGGCAGGTCAGAGTGTGTATTCTGCGGGCAGGCGGGGCTTATGCTAATATGTTACCTAGTGATGTATATCGGTAACAGGCAGAAGATTCAAAAATATAAGGACTGGTTAAGGCAGCTCCGAGTTGACTCTTTCTTTTGAGAGACAGTTTCTTTATTGATCATGCACTTTTTTGATTAACAACTTTGCAGACTGTTTACATTGAAGGATAGCTATGTTACAAACCGCAAAAAAAGGTAATTTTCGAAAACACATATGACCTGCTCTTTAAATGCTGCTTTAAAATTTTAAATAATGAAATACGTACTGAGAATTAAAAAAGCCAAAGTTACATCTTACAGGGATACAGTCATCAATTTAATGAATGGTGAAGAAAATCAAGCTTACTCTGAATACTCAAAAAAAAAATTTATGTGACAATGGTCAGTGGAAACCAAAATCATCAACCCACAAAGAGCTGGACAAAATCACACCGAAAATCAAAGTAATAATAATGATAAATTACAAGCTAATCGAACATCCATAAATGTCATCAAAGCAACTCATAATGTAAGTCAGCAGTGTGTATGGCCTCCATGTGCCTATTTGCACTCCCAACAATGTCTAGGCATGCTCCTGATGAGATGGCAGAAGTAGTCCTAGGGGATCACCTGCCAGACCTGTATCAGGGCATCAGTGAGCTCCTGAAGAGTCTAAGGTGGTACTGCTTCGGATGCTACGATACAGAAAGTTTCAGAGGTTCCCAATTGGATTTAGGTCTGGGGGACGTGAGGGCCAGTCAATGGTGCCTTCATCATCCAGAAACTGCCTACACACACTGGGCACATGAGGCTGGGCATTGTCACGCACCAGGGAGAAACAAAGGGCCCAGAGGGTCTATGCAACCCTCCAAGGATATTCCTCACCAGATTATCACTGACCCCTGCCAAAACATACTATCATACTAGATGATGTTGCAGGCAGCATAACTTTTCCTTCGGCATCTCCAGACTCCTTCACATCTGTCACATGCTCAGTGTGAACCTACTCTCACCCGTGAAGGGAACAGGGTGCCAAAGGTGGACCTGCCAATTCTGGCCAATGCCAGTCGAGCTGCATGACCCTGGGCACAGGTCCCACAAAGGACGGTGGACCCTTATGCCACCCTCATAAAGTCTGTTTCTGACAGTTTTGTCAGAAACATGCACACCAGTAGCCTGTTGTATATCATTTTTGAGGGACCTGATAGCGCTCCTCTTGTTCCTCGTTGCACAAAGGAGCAGATACTGGTCCTGTTTTGATGAAATCCCTCCTTCCAAAATATGAAACATGCTTTGATTGGTTCATCTGAGACAGATTAGTTCATCTGGGTAAATGGCAACGCATTTTATTAATGTGGTCTAGTGCAATGATGCTTAATGATTATGAAATTTAGCCTCACAGGATGATACTATGCTGGAAATGGAGACATTATTCAAATAATTTTGAAGGATCAAAGCTCTAAATTACACACAAAGTCAATGACATTATAAAAAGAAGTCAGATAAATGTGATTCCTTTCACCAGATGTTTTCTGTGAGTTAATGAGCCCTGTGTACATATCATTCCTATCAAGAACAAAAGCTCTGGTCAAATTATGACAAGATCCATAAACACCCATGGCTCCATTGTGCCATCTTTCCCCCATCAGCAACTTTAGTCATATACAATAAAGTCACACTACAGAGAAATTCAGTTTAGTGGCGTTGTCATTATCATTGATATGCTCCTTTCACGATAAAGAGAGACAGTCAGCTTGGAGCCTGTGTGTAATAGATTGAAATGTCACGCTTGACTGAGGACTGTGAATAATTCAAGCATTTTGATCTGATTTCATTTGACCATTCAGCACAGCAGCCAGAGATAAGGATCTCTCCCTACCTTCTTTCATTTCTTCTCTCTCGTTACATTAGAAAGGCTGAGAAATGAGATGTCGACAATATGATGTGTGCCTCCAGCAGGCTTTGCCCAAAATACAGCACATCATTCAAATGAAATAATGCTCATCAGAGGTTGTAGAGACCACGTGATTGGGGAAAGGGTATGACTTGCATGTGAGTTTACCCACTGGATGAGTTAGAGGCGCTGGGGCGATGAAGGATAATAACCACATCAGAGTCGAGGCAGGAAAGCAGACAGAGAAAATGGCAAATGCAAACAAGGCCCAGGCTTTTTATGATGTTTATGATTGTGTGTGTGAGTGGCCTAGTTTCCCATAATTCCCCTGCTAGTTGGTCTATGAGGAGTGTTGATGCAGATGCTCAGTCACATGAATCCTCCTTCGCACCTACCTATTTACAGAACAACTCATTTTAATCTTACACAAATGACTTTTTGCAAGCACACTTGACCTGAGTTCTCAATATACTCAGAATTACTAATCTGCCCCAGGTTAATCGGTGCCAGCTCTGACCTCTCCTCCTACTCTGGGTCATTGCCACCGGAGGATCTGAAATTTGATCTAGGGGTCCTGCTTTCAGTGGCAGATACACAGTGGCAGTCATAGTCTTCTGTGCTGCAGCAGCCCAGCGGGGTTTCCAAGTCACAAGAGAGTATTTCATAAACCTGCTGTTTTGGTACCAACCATGCTAAGAGTTTAAAGTAACCCAACTGTATTTTTCTCTTTGCAACTCCCAATTACCCACTGTTTCAAAGTGATGGCTTGCAGTAGAGCCCACTGTAGCGGGGCACGAGGAGAAACTGCCTTTGTTGTCATAAGTCCTATGTTCCTCAAAGCAAAATGTCTTTTAAAAGAAAAACAGAAAATTGTTTTCATCTCTACCAAATGGTACCAAAAGAGGGGAAGAAAACAGACCGCTAAAGAAATATCAGTTTTATGTGTTTAAATGGGTCATATAACGAAACAAAGTTTCTCTGATCTTTTAAAATAAATGAGTTCTATGTGCTAAAAAAAATTATAGTAAGTTGGATAGACAAATGGATACACTGGACTTTAATGACATTCCATTCTAAATACATAGACCTTTATACAGAGTTGGTCCCCCTTTTCGCAAAGATGACATCCTATCATAGTACCACACTTTCATTCAGAACAACACTTTTTTTTTTTTTTTTTCACAAATATTTGTAAATGCAGACTGCATGACTATGTGCTTAATTTTGTACATTTGTGGCAATAGGTCTCATTGAAACACCTGAATTCACTTCAGTATTTTTCATACTAGTTCAATGAATCATAAACAATTAGTGGACTTGTATAATAACTTAGGACAGTAAAGAAACCATTCTACTGACTTATAGAAACACCAGAAGAATGAAGCCTAAGCTCCCTGCTCATCTGTGTGAACATGCCATAGACCTACTGCAGGGAAGCATGAAAACTGCAGATGTGACCAGAGCAATAAACTGCAATGTCCATAATGTAAGACGCCTAAGACAGTGCTAAAGGTAGGACAGCTAATTTGTCCTTGCAAAAGCAAACCACATGTAGCTCTATGTCCCTCAAGGCATGTTCCAGAACTTGCAAAAGCATCGGCGGAAGAGTGAGGCAACATCTCACAGCAAGAACTGGCAAATCTGGTACATTCCATGAGGACGAGATTCACTGTAGTAGCTGGTGGACACAAAAGATTGTTTTTTTTTCTTATTTTTGTTGAGTTAATAATACAACTCAACCAAGAAACAGTTGAAATCTTGTTTTAGCTTGTTACTACTCCTACTCCTGGAGATCTACCTTTCTGCAAATTTCTCTGATCAAATACATCTAAACCAGCTCATTAAGATCTTCAGATAGGTTTGTTGTGAGCAAGGCTATACTGAACTCTGCAGGCAGGTAAATCTCCAGGAACAGGATTGGGCACCCCTGGTGTTAGAGAAACATTAAAGGGGTGCTTAATGCTTAGTTTTTTTTTTTTGTTGTTTTTTTTTAATTGCATTACTTTTCACATATTTTAGCTTTATTCTATAGTGATTGTCCGTTCTCTCGGTCTACTGAGTTCCTGGTTCTGTGATAAGTATTTTTAATATTGTAAGGTTAGGTTTAGGCTCGGGGTAGGTGTAGACATTAATAAAGCCTCAAACCACATTAATATCACGCTGGAAACACAATCCAATGTTGCATTTTTCGCTGTCGAGAGGAGGCTGTCCTCCTTAAAATGTGCAGTACAGAGTGCTATAATGGGATTATAATTTTCAGGAACTGAGTTAAACAAAAATGTAACATTTTTCCGTAAGTCCAGCATCCCTAGGAAGGCCCGAACAAAGAGGTCCTGCAATCGGGGTCAAAATAAGTGTTTCGACAGCATGGCAGCAATGCTCTACTACAACTCTTTCTCTTCTGTAAAGCAGCCCAACATGTCCCCAACCACTTTGTTGTGTGTTCCTGGGGGCAATGTTTATGTAAATTTCAGATTTTGTGATGTCATCAGCCCAGGAAGTAGCTAAACCAGTCCCAACTTAACTTAATGAATGCTATTGGGATGTGAAGAGAATTTTAAACAGCATAACAGAAAACGTTTATGAACTGAATCACCTACCCTGCCTTTAAATACTTGAATTAATTCAGTCATACAATATTATTGTAAAAAAAATGAGTGCATAGTTTATAGTTTAAAGTTTATAGTTGGTGCAATGCAAGTTATATGGATTGTTAGCCTACAACTGTGAATCATGTTGAAAAATGCATTTAGGTGGAAAAATTTGTTTAAATATGAGTGTGCCTGCAAGGTGCCCCCAAGGCTAATACATTGATCAAAATGATGTTAGTGGAGGAAGGAGTTAGATCAATGGCATCATATTCCACTATTCACAATCTATATACCTTACTTTAATTCAGTTATTAAATAAACCGTCCTTGTCTATTTAAATTTACAATAGAATTGACCCAATACTGAAACAGTGAACTGGATGTGTGAATGGTGAGACCAAGCCTGAACAAGCCAGCAAAGTAATTCTTAGCAAAACAGCAGTCAATCATGTCAATGTGTCTGACTAAGAGCCTCTGCAGTGTCTCTACAGTGTGCAGTGTGTTCCTGACACAATACATTTAATGTGGAAATACACTGAAATGGCTTGCTTGTTTGTTTGTTGAAAATAATCTACGTAATAATTTGTCCAGTTGGAGGGATTTTCTACACATGAACACTATTGTAATGTTAATTGAATAGCTTATTTTTTGCATGCCTCATTATAATTGGATACATCTGTTTTGGAAAGCATGAGGCCATTTAATTTCTGTTAAACTCATCAGCTCCATTAACAACTCAACATGAATAATCCTTTCACTTCCAGCACAGTCCAGCTCCTGCAGAGCAGTGTGTATCTAAGCTTTATGATTTATCCTTGTAAACATTAAATAAATCTAGCAATATAGCCAATACAGCTGTCTAGAAGTGATTCACATGTTTATAATAACCATTTAAGGTTGCTGTGGTGGTGAATATATAGTTTAATGTTATCTGAACAATCCAAACATTTATTTTTTGTTAAGTATACTACAAATACATTAACATATTTATGTGCTCAATCAAAATACCCTGCAATTAAACTTTTGGTGTTTATGCGGTCTTCGGGGTCTTTTTGACCCGCAAATGACTTTTGCTTAATTTTTAAAAAATGTTCTCTTTGTCGAAATGACATGAGACTTTGTAAAACTGTCAGCACTATCTAGATCTACAAATAAAAAATAAAATTGGAGTGATATCTTGATTTTATGTTAGTGTTAATAAAAACAGTCGCAATCATGGTCTTTGGGGTCTCTAGAGACCCCATGCAACAAAATTTAATTTTGTAACAAAGTAACAGTTTTTTTTAAACAAATATTATTTTCCTGTTTATTAATGTTTTTACTACAATTGTGCCATTTTCGGAGGGTTTATTATATTTTTTACAATTTATATAAATTATTAAATACATATTTTTTTATTAGGTTTTTATACAAAAACAGCTTTTTGTGTAAAATTCACTTTATAAAAGACCCACATTTTTAACTTTCATTCATGGGGATAACATGGATCATTTGACATGGTTTGGTGTAAGATTTTTGCCCATCATTTGGAAAATGCAGTTTTAAAAATAAAAAATTATCATTTTTATCAGTAGATGGCTACAGAGCTCCACTATTTACTATTTGCTATTTGCCCAACTAAACGATATCTTTTTACAAGTTTTTTCAGTTGGATTGATATCTACATATAATGAACTCACAATTCTAACAATAAAAATTACTTTGTCAAAGTTTAATATTTTTTGTTTGATTCAAAATTCATCCATTCAAAATTTATCAATTCATCCATTACTTTGACAAAAAGTATTTTTTATTTTTATAATTGTGATTTCATATGTAGATAAAATCCAAAAATCCAAAAAAAAAAAAAAAGATGTGGCCTAATGGTTAGGGAATTGGGCTTGCAACTGAAACGCTGCGGGTTCGAGTCCCTGATCTGGCAGGGATTGAAGGTGGGGGGAGTGAATAATCAGTGCTCTCTCCACCCTCAATACCACGACTGAGGTGAGTCCCTTGAGCAAGGTCCACAACTGCTCCCCGGGCGCTGCAGCGATAGCAATATGGCTGCCCACTGCTCCGGGTGTTTGTTCACTACTCACTACTGTGTGTGTGCACTTGGATGGGTTAAATGCAGAGCACAAATTCCGAGTATGGGTCACCATACTTGGCCACACATCACATCCTTTCCTTTCCCACTGAAAAACTTGTAAAAAGATGTCTTTCAGTTAGTCAAATAGCACATAGTAAATAGTGGAGCTCTGCAGCCATCTCTTGGTAAAAATGATAATTTTTTATTTTTAAACCGGCATTTTCCAAATGATGAGCAAAAATCTTACACCAAACCATGTCAAATGATCCATGTTATACCATGAATGAAAGTTAAAAATGTGGGTCTTTCATAAAGTGAATTTTACACAAAAAGCTGTTTTTGTATAAAAACCTATTAAAAAATATATTTTTTTATTAATTTATATAAATTTAAAAAATCATAATAAATCCTCTGAAAAAATGGCACAAATGTAGTAAAAACATTAATGAACAGAAAAATAAATTTTGTTTTAGAAAAAAAACTATTATTTTGTTACAAAATTAAATTTTGTTGCGTGGGGTCTCTACAGACCCCAAAGACCATGAGTGTACAACCCAAAATGAAGACCGCATCAGGGTTAATTAAAGTCTTAAAGTCTGCTAAATTGGAACAACTAATTTTGTGCTTAACACACTTTAATTGTGCGGAAGTAGTATCGAAGTCCAACTAAAGATATACTTATGTATATTTGATTGTGCTAAAGTGGAACTATTGCAAGTATACTTCAGATACACTTTAAATATCTTGCATTTAAAGACTGATATTATAGAGTAATCATACAATCCTTATTAACAGTGATATTAAAACATATTTTAGGCATACTATTAAGAAATGTGCATTGTGCAATAAAGAAATACTCCAAATAAAGTCTAATTATAATTTATATCAGTAAGTCTTAAGTAACATGTCAATAAATATGTTAATGGATCTGAAGTATTCAACAGGTGTTTTTTTTTTTTTTGTTTTTTTGTTTTTTTTTTACTAGGGTAGTACACCAGTGCTGCATTGGGAGAAAAGTTCTTGCAAAGAAAGTCTGATAAATTCATTATAATGTGTTGTCTTTGTTAGACTATCTACTTAAAATTGTGATGAAACTTAAGTAGAGACAGATCTTTTCTTCAATATTATGATGTACATCTGACTGTAAGAAATTATCTCAAATGAAACAAAATGTTGTACAGCGTTGTTGATTAGAGATGTAGATTTTATATTTGTGTTACACTCAAAAATAAATGCATAGATATGTCAACATACATATATACTGTATATATATATATATATATATATATATATATAAGTTAAAATACTAAGCGTAAGAGCATTAACAATTAATTGTATTTAGATTAGAAAATTGGGATATCAGTAACGAAGAAAATGGAAAAGAAACATTGTTTATAATCTTACTCATAATCTTAACATTCTCATGCAATATTACTTAGAAAAGTATTCAAAGTAACTCCATCCCTTATTTTTGTTAAATGGGTGTCATCTTACCTGTCTGGGTGTCCTTTCTGATTTACTCCTGCACCACTCCCAGTCAGTCAGCTCGATTTTATGACACTCCTCATGTGACAGCCTCCTCTCGGGACCATCGAACACAGACGAATTGTCAAGGTGAAGATCCTCATGATCGCAAGTTGAAACTTGAGGTGAGACACTGCACGGTCCGTCCCTTTCTGTGGAGCTCTGAGGCTGGCTGGCTGCTCTCTCTTCAAGCAGCAGCTCACTGTGGAGGGAGCTGTCCTCCGCTGCTGTGGTGCTGAACTTACCGATCTGACCGCTGTCCAGCATCGCCACTCTGCTCTCAGAGAAATCACAGCTGTATAAACTGTTAAAAGAGGGTTTCTCAATGGATGGAGACTTGACATGGGAGATCTTGTAAATGCCATAGCCTTGCTGGAATGAGAGGTTGAATTCAAATCTCCTTTTCTTTGCTGCAAAGAACACATGAATGATAATGTGGCAATGTGAAAAGCTATTTTGATTCTGTTTCACACACACAGACACATATATATATATATATATATATATATACATAAGATATATAAGATATATTTAAGATACTGTATATATCAAAATACACCATTTATACAACCTAATACATTATTACATTGATTGTTTAAAACAAATCTACAGGTTCTTTCTATAAACTTATAAAAAATTGTTTAAAAATGGGGCTTATTAGTGTACCAACCGTTGGAAAGCTCAGATCCTAAGCCTTGATGGCAGTTGATGAAGCAGCCGCATGGCAGATGGATCCAGCGCTCCGAAAGCATGAACACAGGGGTGACCGCCGCAGAAAGCAAGGTCAGGAAAAAACAGAGAGTCTCCAAGGACGAGCTGTGCATGTGAACAGCATGACTCACCAGGATTTGGGTCTGCAAGGGCAATGTTTGCCAGTGAAAATATAGGTGAATCATTGATCATTTCAGGATGTTTAAACAGACCAAATAATAACAAAAACAATAACAAAACAACAAAAAAAAAAGACAAAAAAAGAAACATTTACACTGACAGGTTATATTGAAAGGTCAGTCTATATCAATGCCTTTAGGCCTTTCCTGATGTCAAACAGAAAATATATTTATATACAGTTGAACAAGACAGTTTAGAGTGGTGCAAGGTTTTTGTTACAAATTCTAAATAAAGTACTTTCTGTGGTTTCTCAGAGTCCCAAACTAGCGAAACCCTTATGAAAACCTCAAGGCTCTTTTACAAAAAGGCCAGTTTCAGATTAACTTACATCGTGGAGTTTTTCCCCACTTTTTCACACAATAATCAACAATCAGAACATTAAACTATAGCATGCATTATGAATATACAAAAAAAAAAAAAACACATATTTATTCTAAGCTATTTTGTGAGGTAAATGGGCCAAATTTATTTTCATCTTTTTAAGTGTCAGGCTTAAAGTAGTTACATTGTAAAAGTTTGAGTAGTTTATGTAGGCATTAAATTACTAAATTAATATATGAAATTATTTTACTTGACTACTAATGAGATGCCATGTGTCAGACCCAATACTGAACAACACTGTGTGAATATCAATAAAATCAGTATTGGTCAGCACTGGTTATATCGGTCATTCTATAGTATGAGGAATCCAAAATGAGGCCTCAAGTACCTTTTCATTTTGAAAGTGTAAAATAAATCACAATTTAGTGTAACAATTAAATGATTATTAAATGAAAAGTCTGAACATTGCTTTTATAGATCTCACCATCATTGGCATCCACAGAATCATTCGCGCCATGGCCAGAATCATCGAAAAGCGCTTCTGAGAGAAAAACACGCGGGAATGTCGTACACTTTGAGCTTCATCTTTCTGGAAATTACCAGTTGCTGGTGAGTATGAGAAGGAATATGTATCCGTTTTGTTCTTAAAACTGCCACTGTTTGAGATGAATTTATTGTAGGCTCCCAAACTTTTCTCCAAGCTATCCCGTGACAGAGAGGGGATCTCACACAGCGGCGCAGACCCGGCAATTTCAAAATAGCTCGGGTAAAATGTTCTCAGGGCCTCCTTGGAGCACATGAGCTGGTAGATGAGAGGAACCGAGCAAACTACCAGCCCGCAGAAACACAGTGAATAAACAGCGAACAGAAGTAGCACGTACAGGCTGTCTTTCTCCGGGAGACAGCCGAGAGAAGTGGGGGCGAAGCGACCCCAGCCACACACAGGCAGGACGCTGACCGCGAGACTCACCATCCACACCGCCACCACCGCCACAAATACCCCGAGAGATCGGTTAGCCGTCTGATACACTCCAAAGCGTTTTGTCACGTAAAAAGTGTAGGCAACTATGAGACAGGCTTTCATATTACTTGACAACCCTTGGAAAACATACAGGAGTCCGGACAGAGTGCACATTGCGCCCGACCGGTTCGCGTCTCCGCTCCTCCATTGCAAGATCATGAAGAGCGTGAGCGGCACGACGCTGATCAGGTCGTCTATGGATAAAGAAGCCACTATCAGACAGAGGGAAGACTTACTTCTCATCCTGAGCAGCGACATAAGCGAGTACAAACCTCCCAAGCAAGTGACAGCAGCGATGGCGAAGGATAAACCAAACAGAAGCTGCCAGTTGCCCTCAACCGCGTCCACGTCCTCATACTGGTTGGTTTTATTGGACAAAGGTGAGGCATGTGTCGCCGACATTTTCCTTCAGTCTAACTTTCCCGACTTCACGCGTCTCATTCCTTCTCAGAGGATCCGGTAATCAGACCGAGCGCATGGAAGTTTCCTCCAGCTACAGCGCGCCACGAAGTGATTATAGTTTCCCATCCGCTGATCTTTATGCACTTATCTTAAGCAAATGTAGTGCATAATATAACCATTTTCCGTTCAGACTGCTACTGGTGGTATTGTGGTTTATTCTCCAGGCAATGCGTGGATAGATGTGTCGCGCGCGCTTAGGTTGAGCGTGGCTCGTGCAGCACATCTCTTCAGTATGAATGAGCTCTCAGATGGGAGATGTTAGTAGAGGGGTGGAGCCACCGTCCTTCATCTGTCACTGCTGGACGAGGAACGTGCGCTTTGTGTAAAAAAAACCTAACATTGTGTGTTACATTTGTTAGGCACTAGAATAAATTATTATAGGCTAGTATTGCAGCGCAAATTATTTGCATCATAAATAGGCTACGTGTAGTTTATTCGTTTTACAGAATACTCATGTTCAGTATGTATCGTGAAATGTATTCTCTAAATTAATCCGGTTAAATTTACGTGTATGGGAAAAGATGGCAGCTGCGGTTGCGAGAAACAGTATTTCAGCATTAGGGGATGCCATAGTGATGTCTACGCATTTTTAGCATATATTTCATTAAGAGATTACCAAAATTTAGTTTTTACTTTAAAATATGCTAATAACTACCATAATAATAGTACACATCAAATTAGGCCTTTCCTTAAACAGCTAATAAGCATGTACACAGTACAGTTCTGCTACACAAACACAGAACATAATCAGAGTAGGGGAGAGCAGAGACGAAAGTAACGCGGGACGAAAGTAACAAAGCTATTTTTTCAGACCCCGGACTGTATTTGCTTTCCAAGCTATGACAGCATATTCAGCACACAGTGATGGAGCTGAGAATTTGCAGTGTTTCCAGATGTTTTATGCACATTTTGAATTTATGCATACAAACAATTGGATGGAAACATGAATAGGCCTACAGTTAAATTATGGTAAGAATTTAAGCTGAGTCCTTAGCCATCTTCAAGAATCGGCTAAAAACACATCTCTTCCATCTTTATTTGACCCTCTAACTCTAGCAAAAAAAGAAACTTGCCCTTTTAGACTTATACTCTATTCATTTACTTACAAAAATTACAAATTAAATTAAAAATTACACTAGCTAAATTACACTAAAACTTCTTGTTGTAAGGCCCGTTCTGTTCTTTTTAGCTTGCTTGCCTATTCTGTCCTTTTTATCCTTTTTATTTAAAAAAAACTTTGCTACATGTACTACGTTAAGCTAACTGAGAATTCAGTATACAAGCTCAGACATCCACTTGCACTTGTCCTTGAAGCAAATAATCATCACATTGTTTTTAAACACTATACGCCTTTATCCATCCTTAATCAGTTTAAGGGGGTGGTGAGGGAGCTACACAAAATACCTTCTTTCCTAAAGCTGAATTTAGCCACTGCATGTTTGGTTCTGTTATTTATCCATAATGAATGTAATACAATAACTGAAGCAAATGCCAGTTTGCATGTGCAACAGTATGTAATGTAACATTGTTAAAGTCAGTCTCATGACCTCTACAGGCAGACCACAGACACAGCTGGAATAAGGGGCAGACTTGATCAGCGGGTCTGCTTAGAAAGCTTGCACACATTGACTGGATCGATTTTTTAATTATACTGCATGAGATGCTACCAGGGTGTGATCATAATCTAACCTTGGCCAACACAATGGGGAAAAAGAAAGTTTCTCTAAATGGCCAATATTGTTTTTATTGTACAAAGAGAGCAAGGAAGAGAGAGATTTAATTAATTGGATGTTGTCATGAAGTATTTTGATTATTATTGAATTTGCCACTCAATTCAGTCAAAGCAGACTGACATGTGATGTGTTTGTTCAGGTTATGTATTCAAGGGTGAAGTGTGATGTGTGTGTAAGCGTGGCCTTGTCCTCTGTTACTGACATGCTCAAGGCTTAAGCTTGAGTAATGTGTTTTTTCAGCATTCAAAGAAGAAACAGTTGTAATCATTTATTATTATTTGAAAGTTCACTCGCTTAATATTGTTTAAAACTTTGATATTTTGTTTTGATTGTTTTGTGACATTTTTCACTGTTCCTGCTAGAATTTTAAATGGCTCCTTTCTTTTGTTTTGTTGTACGCCTGAAGGTCTGTCAAAGACTGATCTTTTATTTCAGTAAAAATTGTTCTCTCTGCTTTTGCAGCATTTATAAAGTTCCAGACACAAGAAAGTGCTAGATACGCCTTTCATACTTTTGTTACGTGTCTCAAATTTTATGTGCAGCATTTCTTGGCTTTGTGAACAGACAATATATTTGCATTTCAGGACAACTCGGATGCCTGAAAAATTTGGTCACATTTACTTCAGGGTGCTACCTACCTACCATAGCTGTAATTATTATTATTTTTAAAAAATATTTACAAATACATTTGAAAAGTTTACCAAAAGTTTACTGTAAATGTTTGTCAGTACTTTAAACAGTACACTTTACCCATATTTCAAAGACAGTAGAAGCAATTATGTATTAACATAATACAGATGTGCTGAGGTAAAAGAGCTCTCTTAAGTTCAAGTTCAATTACATTTAATATAAACTCAAACTATAATACATTTTAATTGTAAATAAAACTCAGTTAATTGAGGTTAGTTACCTGAGAACATTACAGTTTACATTACATTACATTACATTACATTTAGCAGATGCTTTTATCCAAAGCGACTTACAAAAGAGGACAATGAAAGCAATCAAAATCAAACAAAAGAGCAATAACATGTAAGTGCTATGACAAGTCTCAGTTAGCTTAACGCAGTACATGTAGCAAAGTTTTTGTTTAATTTTATAATAAATAAAAAGGATAAAAAGGACAGAATTGGCAAGCAAGCTAAAGTTTTAGTGTAATTTAGCTAGTGTAATTTTTTTTTTAAAGAAAACAAGCAGTAAGTAAATGAATAGAGTATAAGTCTAAAAGGGCAAGTTTCTTTTTTTTGCTTGAGTTAGAGGGTCAAATAAAGATGGAAGAGATGTGTTTTTAGCCGATTCTTGAAGATGGCTAAGGACTCAGCTGTTCGGATTGAAATGGGCAGGTCATTCCACCAGGAGGGTACATTTTATGTGAAAGTCTGTAAAAGTGATTTTGGAATGGCACAATAATGTGCCGTCCACTTGCAGAATGCAAGCTTCTAGAGGGCACATAAGTCTGTAGTAATGAATTTAGGTAAAGGGGTGCAGAGCCAGTGGTGGTTTTGTAGGCAAACATTAATGCCTTGAACTTTATGTGAGCAGCTATTGGTAGCCAGTGCAAATTGATGAAAAGAGGTGTGACGTGCATTCTTTTCGGCTCACTTAAATTTACATGTTACATATTCAGTTTGTTCTTAAGTATATTCTTTTAAAGTATATTCTTTTTTGGAAGTATGCTAAAAAGTGTACTTTTTTCACAAGGGTGGTACCACATGGAGCACATTTTCAAGTTAACATTTTATTTATTTATTTATTTTCCACTGTAAGAAAAAAGTAATGACTGGAAAGATGGAATGTGTCAAACTGCCACAGCATCAGCTTTATTTTCTGCTCCGATTTTTGCTTTCTTAAAGTGCTATTGGCTGGACTTCAAGGAGACTAGTTATTATCCTTGTGCATTTGGAAAATTAATTTGTCTTTGAGCATATTTGATTTATTTACATGTAAGTGAATTTAGATTTTCATAGTTTACTTTAGAGTGATTTTCTGGCAAGGTTAAGTCTGTGGGGGGAGGTAAGCAGGGCACAGCGCTGCCCCTGCCATAGAAACACCATCACAGACAGACATGATTCACATCAACTGTCGCTGTGGCTGGAATATATTCTGAAGGTTACATGCAGTGTGTGTGAATCAAGAGGTACTAAAGATTGTAAATATGGAGAGATCTATACATATAAAAATTCACATTAAAGTGTGCTAAAGTGGGAAATTTCTAAGTAAACTGAAGGATTGTTTTTGATAGCTTCTTTTTTCAGCAAATGAATCCCAGCTTCTAAAAGCATTCTCTGCCATGTTAACCATAACAAATCTGCTAAAGATTATTTCGGATAAAAACTAGGCCAACTTGGAACATCAGCGTGTATGTGGGTACTGAAAGGAGACAAGTTTTACTCCTTTCAAGATCCTGTAAAATAATTGTCTTTTCATTTGAACAAAAATATGAACAAAGCAGTCTAAATTACACATAAGTTTCTCTCCCTGCAGAGTGTGTGTGAGGGTGCCAGTATGCATCTGGTTACAGAACATCTCTACTTACTCCTACAGCTTAGAATGACAGCGTAATAAAGGTCCTGCAATTTTATACTCACGGACGAGCATTTCTTTTTGAATAAAGCATCTCTGATGGAGAAATCATACCTCTGACTCTCCCTAGCTATCACTCTCTCATGGTTTCATGCTTCTTTTATGTATTCAGCAGCTGTACTTACAGCTGTCACTGCTCTACTGAATATGTGAAGGTGTCTGAAACACTTAAGAATCATATTTCATCATTTCATCTCTCTCTCTGACAGTGCTGTCATGGACAAGGCTCTGAAAAAAATGAGATTTGGGAGAGATAGCATCAGAAAAATATAGGACCCTTTATACACACACACACACACACACACACACGCACAGAGAATCAACATCACTCAAGAAACAGATTCACGTGTGCTGCCTGGCTGCATCTGGAGTCACTTAATCAAATTCTGGATCACAGTTGGTGGGTCGTCCAAAGGAGCATGAGCGAGGGGAAGTCGGTTGATGAGCACCATGACCTGGGTCTTCTAAATCCCTCTGGTGCTCAAATTCAATTTGAGATGCTGAGGCAAAATGCATCTTGTGGTCTCCTGTTGCTCTGGCCCTGTAGTTTGAAATGGGGCCACAATTCTCATCTAAAAACCAGTCACCTGCTTAGACCATTGTCGGGCACAGCAGTGCATATGAGTGAGGGCCTAGAGGGATAGCTAAGTTTAACCAACAGTCTGCTGGGTGGCTTGGCATACTAGCAATAACATATGACATTCCACATGATGCAGAGAGTGGGAGAGGTAGTCCATTTGGCTCATACAAGCTTGTAGAGGGCAGTCCTCTGCATGAAATATTCACCATCCCAGCAGTCTTTCACACGCAGACGTCTTGCAGACCACATACACACATATTTCTGCCAAAACAGATGGTTTTGGAGCACAAAGAGACTCTGCTGTGTGCAGCTTTGACACCGTAGATGAAGAGTAGCAGAATTATGTGATGCTTGCTGAGGAACATCCAGCAACACCAACCTGCAGATCAGTTATTGAAGTATACAGGCAAAGGAAAAATAAACAGATATGAATTTTTTAGTGGGCAAATGTCAAGTTTGTACAGAGAGTAGCAACTATGGAAAATGTGAACTGAAGGAAAAAGAAAATGAAAGGAAGCACCAAGAGATGGCACTAAATGAAACTGACCACAGAAGCCAAACCACATGTTCATGGATACAGACTTGCATATAGTTTAAGGGCGGGCCAGTGTGTAAACAGTGCTTCACTGCCAGCACAGCATGATGAACCGGGACTTTAACGTCAGACTGCGTGTGATAATATATGCATGTAGTAATTTCCAGTGTATGTAGTTTATGAGATTATGACAATGTTGGAATACTTTTGTTGTTTTGTTTTCGTGTTCAGTTTTATGTCTTTGTATAAAACAGTATTTATGCGCAAAACATAAAGCATGTCATGTTAATGTTCAAATCTCTCTCTCTCTTTCTCTCTCTCTCTCTCTCTCTCTCTTTCTCTCTCTCTGTTTATTTATTTATTTATTTTTTACATCAGACAGGGAAAATTTTCATAATTTTAAGAGCCATGTTAGATCAGGTCCCCACGCCAGACAATTAGAATCCAGCCCCGGACTCCAGATCCCGTCAGAAAATATCAGTCTTTCCGGTAACAGAACAACTAGTCAGCAAGCTGTAGTTACCCCAACCCCACTAACAGCAGGTTTCTGTCAGTTAGGAAGTTGACCGATGGAAGCCAGAAAAGAGCAGAAGCAGGAGACGAAGTAATGATGATAAAAAGGAGCAGAGTTTATTGAATAGTCTTAGTTGCGTATGTCTCAATGCTCAGACTTCGTCTGGAGAACACAAATTCAACAAGTACTGTTATCCCACACGGAAATAACCTATATAAACATATATGTTTTAATATAGGTTTTGATATAGGTTTTTAATATATGTGACATATATAAAATTGGCCGTTTTCCTATATTATATGTACATATATGTACATATAATATATTTTTAGGTTATTCCCGTGTGGGTAAATTCCATAACATGCCAATTACATGTGATACCAATTTCACGTGTTCGCACATAAGTTTTTTGCATTTTTTTTTTTTTTTTTAGTTAGTTCTTAGTTATTGCCTTGATAATAGAAAATATGAGCTAGGCATCATGTATGACAGTTGCCAAAGTGAGATATGAGCTAAAATGACCAGATCCTGCCATGAGCTATATAGGAGACATATCTTGTATGTACATATAGGGCTTTTTTGTGGATATAAAGAAGCAATACAGGAGACCTATATGGCCTGTATATGCACATATATGCACCTCAATTTTGCCTATATGTGGCATATATACGCATATATGCAGCATATATATTATCATATATGTGCATATATACTGCATATAGGTTTCATATATGCGCATATATCCTCATATAGGTTCTTTCCATGTGGGACACCAAACTGATTCACAACAACATCCCATAAAGCTTGAGTTTCTATAAACATTCCCTTGTATCTCTTATTCATGAAGCCAAACAGCCCTTGAAGCTACACAGTCATAAGACTAAACAACAATGGAAAACAAATATAAAAAACAACTATAATATAATATGAATTACTAATCAATTAATTAATCAATAAAATGAATATATAAATGATTATAATGATTATTATAAATGATTATATGATTAAATGGAATAATAAAATTATGAAATGATTAATGATTCTAAATGAATAAATGAATAAAGAATAAATGAAGAATATATAAAAAGAAAGCAAAACACAACATAAATGTATGGTTGCTCTGAGGCAAAACACACATTTTGCATTTGAGGATCGTCAGATCCTTCATTCCCCCCTCTTAATCATATATGACAACATAAATTGATTATTGCAAGCAAACTTTCATAATCTTTATCAAAACATACTTTGAAAAGTTTGGGTGATCAGGCCGTATACTCTTCCCTTCTACATGTTCAAAAGAACAGGTCACTTCTGTCATACTGCATACCAGCGTCGGTTAAGGGAGATTGTGTCTCTGACCGTTGTCGTACAACAGTAAACTGTAATCTGATAAAGCGAATCAACACTCTTATGGAAATGTACAAGAGTAAGATGATTGACACTCTTCAAATTGTGACTAAAGCTTTTAAAAGTGTCCCAATATTAATCCAAACCATGTGTCCCACATGTTAAGGACCATAATCCTTAATCAAGTTTAGCTACTTGCTTGCAAAACTTCAGATAAAACTTAGACTGCTTTTCTGGTATTATCTAAGATGTATAAACAACATTCAGTTGCAATCACTTTACATGATTCTTTATGTTTCACCCTGTGATTTGGTACAATTTGAATTTCCAAAAACTCATTGTGAAAGACATGTTCTTTACCAATTCTAATTGCATGTGCTTTTACCTTTTCCAACTATTACCACCTTTGGCCATTTGTCATATTTAGTATCTTTCCATCTCAGCATCAGGGTTTCTGTGCCCGAGTATTTACTCAAGTTGCCTGACAGGTTAATCAAATTGAACCTAGAATTGTTAATTGGAGGGTACCATTCAACCATTCAAGAACAAATCAGATAATGGTAATATATGTGCATTGAAATTCCACTATTGAGAGAGAACTGAGGAAAAATTCTCTTAAGGATCTTGTCCTTTGATATTTAACACACTATGACCTTCTAGTCATGGACAAATGATTGAATCACATCATGTCATGTTTGACCATCTCTTGCAGCATGATGATAATAAACCACTCATGAATTGGCCTGATTGATTTTGTATGATAAATATATGACTTAAAAATACCAATGTATATGTGTTGTAAACAATATAGAAATCTTTTGTAGCTCAGAATGCCTCTATCCATGAAATGTCTCAGGAGTCAGTTCTCGAAGAGACTTGAAGCTCTTGAAATGTCTCTGTAGCTTGTTCTGTTCTTCCCCAAGAACCATCTTGAGTTTGAAGATTGCGAAGTTCCGTCTCTCTCTCTCTGACGTTCCCTGAAGTCCCTGTTATTCTGTATGCCGTTGTTTGTTGACACAAACTCTCCCCGACAAACAACGGCATACAGAATAACAGGGACTTCAGGGAACGTCAGAGAGGCTATGATAAGGCTCAAACCTCTCAGCGAATTTCTGGAAGGTCACTGACAATGATCTGCGAAAACACAAAAACAAGAGAACGGAAAACAGAGACTGTTCTTTTTTAAAAAAACAAGACTGATTAAACTTTGTTGGAATTATTTTGACTCCATTATAACCTCAATAGATAAACAGAGAACATAGAGACCGGTTGGCGACTAAACTGTAGTCCGGTGAAAGCTAATCATCATAGCCCCCCACCCGCCATATCTTCATCATGAGGTTAGCCCCCAAGTCACTAAAAGACTCCCCATGACTCCCCATGACTCCCCATGACTGTTTGCCCTGGTCAGAATCAATAGTGTCTGACACTCCCATTAGGGAATGATGTCTCAAACCAATATTTAGCCATAAAGACAGCAGTACTTATTGATAGTGAATATTTTGCCAACTGTAACCAAAACATCCCAGTAACTCTGGCATTTTAAAAAGAGTCATAAAATCACAAATTCACAAAACAGCCCTGAGTGTGCAGGTTTTCCCAGCTAAATAGAATAGCATTGCCAAATTGTGTTTTTGACGTCACGCATCCATTAACTTCTTCCGCATGTTTCCTAACAATCCCCTTGCCCATATTGTTTAAACATGAACAAATTAAAAACGCCTAAGTGACGGACACACACTGTGTATCTGGTGTGACCAGAAAAGGAAGCAAGGTTAGGAGCCTATTATCCATCTGATAATTTAGAAACAATCAAATCCACAGATTTGCGTCTTGGCTTTATCTGTGAGTTGTGAGTGAGGTGTTACAGTGCGCAGATGACATGCCTGAGCAGTGAAGATTTCTGCCATTCATGCGGCGGCAACCGCAGCTGCCTGGTCAGCAAGGGTCATCGGTCTCACCTCTTAGTGAGAAACCACTCTGCTGCCAACCTGCTCCAAAGCCATGCACAACACCCAAAGGCACAACGAAAGTCCATGTAGATTTCAGCATTTCAGCTTTTTGCCATTTGCCAACTCACATTTTGAACAACCAAATTAACTGATACTGAGACTTTTAGTCTGTAGTTACTGCTCAACCTGCCTTGCATTCCCCATTGTTCACAAAAGATGAACAGCGCAGAAAATCAAATTTGAATTTGGAGTTCCAAATTGTCTAAATGTTTTCTAACCTTAAAAATTTCTTAAAGAGCTCTGCACCATCTTGACCATCTGGAATTAGTCCAGATGAAACAAACTAGATTTCCCAAAAATGATGTTTGGCAATTTTAGCATCGTGGACCACTTGTCACACGTCCTGCTGCTCATTAGTCAATAATGCAACGCAGTGCATTTATAAAGTGTAGACAGCAAATAGTTAACATCAAACATTACAAAGACTCACTTTGCAAAGCAAAAAAGACTGTCTGAACTGTATAAACAAGGCAAAGGCCTTGAGTCATGGTATGAGTTGCGGAGACTAATACCCCTCTCAGTTATTAATACCCCTCTCAGTTATTCTGTTTTTCCCATTCTTAGGTTAGCACAGATGTCATGTAACCAATGCAGAATCTCCACCACTGTATCTGATATATCTAGTGCGAATGCTACTTGTGTCAATTCCTGGAAAAACTATTTCAGCTTCAGGAGTTCAGTCATTGAGCCCTGAACTTAACAAATTGAAGAAAACTGTTTAACACTGCAGTTTGCAGATGAGCTGCAATCCAATTACCCCTGTAGTTACATCCTCAAAAGAATCTTATCATTGAATAGTTCCAGAAATCAGATGTGTCCTAGCATCTCACAGCACCTAGACGTGACTGATACACCAGTAAGGTGTTAAATCAAATCTGCCAAAAGACTGGTGAAATAGCGGTTACACTGTTAAACCCCAAAAATAGCTAGTAGCATTGACCAACGCCCATTAGCAACATCAGTTACTAAAAACCATTGTTATCCATAGAAATATCAAAAGTGACCAGTTTCACATGTCATTGAAATTTGTAAAAATAACCTGATGAAATCACTCACAAAATAATTTCTCATTCAGCTGTTGTTTTTCATGCTGATAAAACTAGGGGAGCAAGATTAAAATTCCCCCAAATGATTAACAGATATAAATATAGCATATAAATATGTATATAATCACTCCAGGTTTCCTTGGAGGGTTTTAGACTGCAAATCAAGATTCACACTGGCTTTGAGGCTAGCACTCTCTGCTCATGCTATATCTTTGCAGCTATCATAATAATAATTCAACAGTGAGATTAGTGTCTGCATCACATCTAAACCCATTAAATTTCCGAATTTCAGAGTTATTTACCCTACTGTTAGTGATGTGCTTCCCACACGCAAAAACAAACATCCTCAAGCTTTTGTTCAGACTTGTCCCTTTTTTTGCCCAGATTCTCTTTACCTTCACAGCAATTACTTTAGCATCTGTTTAATCTGACAAATATCTTTAAGAACTTTTAAAACATTTTCAACATTGTTTTGAAAACCCTGTTTAACCCCCTCAGTTTTCTGTTGTCCTTAGGTTAAAATGAGAACACCTTTCGGCACTGTGATTGTATGTTTAGCAACTATTAATCATGTGTTACTGCTTCTGTTTACTGATCTTAAAATGCTCGTCCAATTGTTCCAAAATTAATTATCTCATCTAGCTTAACATCTGCCCACTCCATAACTGAAGAAATGATATAATCTGACCAAGTAGCAAGAAGCTACCACCACAGTCAATCTGAATTTTTCATGAAATGTCAAACAGAACACACTCACTCTGCCTTGCAGTAGTTAAGCCAGGAGAAGACACCTGTGAGAGTCGTCCCCATCCTCACTCGTGGCCCCGGAGTCAGAAGCCCAGTGGTCTGGGACATTCCACCATCTGGTCGTGCGAGAAATAATCTAGACTCCGCTCTTATGTAGATAACAGCACTGTGTTATTCCATCCTGCCGACAACGCCAATTGTTAGATCAGGTCCCCACGCCAGACAATTAGGATCCAGCCCCGGACACCAGATCCCGTCAGAAAATATCAGTCTTTCCGGTAACAGAACAACTAGTCAGCAAGCTGTAGTTACCCCAACCCCACTAACAGCAGGTTTCTGTCAGTTAGGAAGTTGACTGATGGAAGCCAGAAAAGAGCAGAAGCAGGAGACGAAGTAATGATGATAAAAAGGAGCAGAGTTTATTGAATAGTCTTAGTTGCGTATGTCTCAATGCTCAGACTTCGTCTGGAGAACACAAATTCAACAAGTACTGTTATACCAAACTGATTCACAACAACATCCCATAAACCTTGAGTTTCTATAAACATTCCCTTGTATCTCTTATTCATGAAGCCAAACAGCCCTTGAAGCTACACAGTCATAAGACTAAACAACAATGGAAAAAAATATATAAAAAACAACTATAATATAATATGAATTACTAATCAATTAATGAATCAACACAATGAATATATAAATGATTATAATGATTATTATAAATGATTATATGATTAAATGGAATAATAAAATAATGAAATGATTAATGATTCTAAATGAATAAATGAATAAAGAATAAATGAAGAATATATAAAAAGAAAGCAAAACACAACACAAATGTATGGTTGCTCTGAGGCAAAACACACACAGTTTGCATTTGAGGATCGTCAGATCCTTCAGCCATTAATAAATATCTCAGATAAAAGTGACACAGATAACCTGGCACAGAAAAAAGGTCTACTACAATATAATGAAATATGTGTGAGTTGTATGTTGCTTACAAAGAAGTTAATATTTTAGGTTCAGTAAGATTTGTTTATCTATTTATTCAGCAAGAATGCATTAAATTGATCAAACAAGAAAGCTAACACATTTATAATGTTACAAAAGATTAGCTAAAATGGCCTGCTAAAAGTTCAGCATTGCCATAAATAGAATAAATTACATTTAACAATCTATTAAAATTGAAAACATTTATTTAAAATTCTACTATTACTTCTGCTATTACTATTAATTCTTGTATTTATTTTTTTATTTTTTTTGTAGACATCTCTTTTCCTTTCTTTCATTTTGTAAGGGTGTGGGTATCATTAAAATCTTACCTTATGGAAGTTCACTCATCATTATCATAATCTTTCTTTTCTTGCACTCCATATCTTTTCATTTTTCACAATATGTAACTGTAATATCTGTGCAGTTTAACATAACTGTACATGCTGTATATTACAGCATACTCAAACAAAATCCTTTAGTATCTCTCTGACCATGTCTCTCTGAAGCACTGTATGTGTATTAAACAGACGCACACAGATAAGATTAAGAGGCACATTCTAACTGGCCTTTAGAGATAAATGATATGACGGTTTAAAATATTATTTGGACAACAGCAGTGACAATTCAGTTTTCAATGATTAGAAACCCTCACCACATACTTACGTTGTCTTATCTGTATAGTTTTTGTGTGGATGTGTCCTCTAGAAGTGTGAAACTCTAAATGATATGTGGTATAAGAGGGCTTCCTAACACCCTTCCTAACACCAATGACTTGTTTCTATGGATACAGTGAAGTCACTGAACGCAAACATGAGAGTGTTTGATCGTTGGGAATTGGTGATACGTCATTCATTTAATAAGAAAAGTGAATGAATATCCCATCTGGCACAGCCTTATCTAGCTTATACATATCATGCTTTTGAAGCATGGATGTCATCAATGGCGTAACCTTTCACAGCCTTCATTTATAAACAAGAGTGGTCCACTTGCAACCTGTTCTACTCTTGTTTTTGGAACACTATCAGTTACCATGGAAACTATCAATTTTATCTAACACTTCAAGGCCTGTGTTAGAAACTGCTAATGAATTTGACCAATTTGTCAGCGGTCAGGGCTCGAGAACCCAAGCCTTGTGAAATGTTGTCTTGAGGTGCTAAACTTTCCTTGTGTCTTCACCCTAATGATTAGATCAGACGGAGATGGACTGCATGTTATTCACTAGCCTAATTACACAGTGGGGATAAACACTGGACAGAAACTATTTGATCTGGAACACATTTCAGCTTTGCTCTGTTCTGATTCCTGTACCTGAACATATTCAAATAATGTGCTATGAGTGACGTGCTAGAATGATGCAGAATTATTAAGGGGATAGAATATACAGTTTGTACAGTATAAAAACTTTTTTTTTTTTTTGGCCAGTTGAATTAGCTATGCCTCTGTTCAGTACTTTCTGTTTTGTCCTTTTCTTTACAGTAAGTCCCATTCACATTGACACTTTTGTGGTTGCTCTGTTATTAGACAGTAAAAGTCCAGATTTCTTTATGACACTTCTCTCAAGCATTCGCTGACGTCAAAGATGCCACAGGATCAGACCTCACATCTCTCGTGTGTGGACACCAGATCTTAAGGTTATGCCACTAGATGGACCTGTTGGACTAAACGTCAGCTTAATCCTTTCTTATGTAAAAAGAATTTCAAATACTGCTAGTGGAAAGTAGAAAGTTACATTCAGCTAATGCCAAAGCAGATGCTTTAGGTAATTTAAATAATTAAATTGAAGAGCAAATCTACACACACACACACACACACACACACGTTTGTTTTTGTGAATTGTGGGGACTTTCCATAGACTTCTATAGTTTTTATACTGACTAAACGATATTGTCTATCCCCTAACCCAACCCTAACCCTAAACCTACCCTTTACAGGAAACATGTTTGCATCGTTACATTTTCAGATAAATAAAAAAAAAAATTAATAATTTTTTAACCAGCCTACGGTCCCCACAATGTCAAAAATTTCAGGTTTTACTATCCTTGTGTACCTTGTGGGGACAAGGTACACACACAAGTACACACACACGCAAACCTGTGAGTAAACATCTATGATACATGAAATTGATGGAGCCATCCGCATAATGACACACGGCCCCTAGTTGATTACAGCAGTCACAAAACCACATAAGAATTCTATCTCAGATGACTATCCATTTGAATCAGAATATTCCTGCAGCCTGTGGCACTTAATGGAATCAATTAGCATGCTAAAAATTAATAATGAGTAATTGTCAAGAAAGAACCTACAACAACAAACATCACAGAATGGTTCAGAATGTCAGATATCTCCAAGAGAGGCACCTGTATTTCAAGTATCAAAAGAATGGACCGATTAAGCACAAGTTGTACGTGGCCTGGATCATGCGTGCACATGTTCACACCCACGTCTTTCACACCCATCCATCTGGACACTTCAAAGCTTAGATCACTGTAAAAACAACCCAGATCTGAGGGATTAAACGTCAGCCGTTATAAGAAGGTGAGAAGGTGGAGAAGAGAGTCACAGATGAGTGATTTGATGCAGGTAAAGGGATCTCATTCGGAGTTAATGAAAAGACCATCTGGTGGAGAGGTCTGGTGAGGTGTGTGTGTGTGTGTTTGAGAGAGTACATATGTGCTAGTCTTTAATAAGCAGTCTGGAAACAATTAATTAGTCGACACCTGCACATTTGGGAGTTGTGCTTTGATCTCCTGACAACTACAATCATCAGAGCATATGAGAAAGTGTATATGAGTATATCACCTCCCTAAGAGTAAACATATGCATCCTGGGAGTATCGTGTAATATAAACACCTTGCACCTAAGGCCATCGCTGTAGGCCTACTGTATAATATAATGTATATAAAGTGTAATAGGGCTAGTAGTAATAAATCATATTTATGCATTTTGAAGATGATAACATTCTAAACAACATACAATGCATTAAAGGAATAATTATTTATTCAATACATGTTTTCTGGGAATTGAACCCACAATACCATTGTCACTAGAGTCTTGTGCTACCAACTGAGCTGAAGCAAAGCAATAATAGATACTAGCTAAAACAATTTTTCAATAGTACTTATCGAGGAAAAAAAAAAAAAAGTTGCATTGGTGGTTTGGAACATTTTAAAAAATAATTTCAGTGGCATGTAAGAATTCTTCAGTTGTATTTTGAAAGTTAATTTCATGTGTTGAAATGTATTAATTGCAAAATAGTCAATTCTATTCCATTTTGTACACTAGAGGGCAGTAGTTTTACATGGTTTCTATAATGGCTAATCAATTATGCTTCATGTATATTGAGAAATGTGGAGTTCTGTGTTTTCAGATTCAACCTCAAAAAAAAAAAAAGATTTAATTGCTTAATGTGGCAATAGAAACAACAGTAATGATTAAAATGATGAACTTGTTAAAAAGAGATCGTGCTCTTAAACAAATAAATACACACACTCACAGTCACTTTCTGGCAGTAAATCAGTGGAATGGTCAGCTCCATGTGGGCCTGTGGTTTCCTTGCTTGTGGGAAATTCTGCCTGTCTGGAAAACAGTGCCAGTGCCAGAAATGAGCAGTTTTTAAATAAATCAGTAACATAATCAGTTTAAACAAAGATAAATAATTTTAATCTGACTTGTAGTCCTGGGACAATTCAGGTCATGTGTACGATACAAATGCTTCTTTTCTGAAGAGGTGGCTTTTGATGCAAGTAAGCCGCAAGAGTTAGCTTCTAGAAAAAGGTTTCTAAGCAGCATATTTTTCACGTGCACTATCCATATAGATAACTCAAGTGAAAAAACTAATACAATTCATATTCATTTGCTGAATAACCTTCATTTGCCAGATGATGTCCTTTCATTTCTTGATGATGAACAGCGGGTGCTAATAGTTATGTATTTTTTTTTTTATAGGCTAATGAAATCATTTGAAATTAAAATTAAATGCTTAATTCAGTAGGCTTACATTTTTTGTGTTGTTGTGTGTGTGCAGGTAAAAAGTATAACATAATATTAATAATAATACTAATATTAATACTAATAAAGAATTATGTATACTTTATAATAATAAATGAATTGATAGATACATGCAGAATTTGCTTATATTTTTGTTCTCTATTTTAATTTCACAATTTGTACAATTTGTAGGCCAACAGTCTCTGTACTAAAAGTTTTTGTATGTTTTATCTCTTTCACTTTAACTTTCCATAAAGAACAAAAGTATCAACGTAACAAAGTAACAAAAGACACAATGACATGCTTGTGCAGGTGCATGAACGTGTGTTTTTCTGCAGAAGTATATCTGTGTACTCAGTCCCATCTCTGATCTCTATCCATGGTTCATCAGCCAAATCAGCACTTCATTATAGGTGCAGATATCTGTGAGTGGCAGTGTCAGAGCAGGAATGCAGAGAGATAGCTTTCATCAGCTACTGCCTACTTAACATGCCTGCCGTGAAGACAGATCACCCACTAATGTGGCTTGGGTCCCTGGGACACACCAACACTGATAAAAACACACCAAAATATTCCATCAAAACAAACTGCAGACTCACCTCCTGTTACATTAGCAAGAAATGCATATGCACGAGAAGTGAATTAGGGGTGGCATTGATGGGTGGATGGAAAATAGAGTCTGGTTATGCTGATGAAAATGTTGTGTGGGATTGTTTATTTTCTTTGTTCTCCATACTGCTATGAAGAATACAACAATGAAACAGATGCCACACATATGTCATTATGGTCACAGCAGGCTTATATTATATTATTATAAACTTTTTTTTTTTTTTTTTTTAATAAAAGTACCTACCCAGTACTCTAATAGGTCGTACATCATTGTATGGACAGTACTCTCTGATCTCCATTTGTACCATCTGTTGAGCTAAAGCATTTCGCTTAATTGCATGTATGTGCATGTAATAAGGAGAAAACTTGCCCTGAAACCAGCATAACATATTCAGATATATAGATATTGAGAATTTAATCTTTAATTCTCAATTTCCATATAGAGATAGATCGATATAGTGCTTAAACTCTGCATGGCAAAAACAAAAGCATCCAAAGTATGTTTATATAAATGCACCTATAATGCCAGACATCTGCAGCAAGCTCAAAATGATAAATCTAAGAATATAAAGACCAGCAACACTAAAGTTTAGCTGTATAGGGAAAATGAACTGGCTGAACTGAGCCAAGCTCTATTGCTGTTTTATGCATATATGTGTTAGTTTTCTTAACATATGCCAACCCACTGGATTCTTGTGACCCTGAGCTCACTCCAACCTCATACATATCAGAAAACCCTGCTGTGGTTGTATTTCAAAATAAACATGTAACTACATCACAGAGTAGTGTGGCTAGGGGGTAGTCGACCAAGACAAAGGTAAATTCAGACTTTCTAATTATAGTCTCCCTCTGGAATGTGTTTGTATTTGGCTCTATGTGTGTAAAAGCAACAATGCAGACGTAAATTCTGAGGAAATTGCAAATAAAATGTTTACCCGGTCCCCTAGGCTTTCAGACTACAGACTGGCCAGACAGGGTTAGTTTGTGTAGTTGAGTTTGTGTGTGTGCGTGTTGGGAGATGGATGATGGCCTCATGCCTACACAGTCACTGGTTTATCTGCCAACAAAGCAGTAACACACATACACATAATTATGTTCCTTTATTTTATTTTTTTACACAGAGTCTATAGCTTCCATTTTTGTAAGTATCAACATAAAATAGCAGAAATATACAGCAGGTAGAACCAACCAAGGACTGTTATGCTGAATAGTTGCTATTGTGTTGACATATAAATCTCGGAGCACACCATTAAATAAGAGGAGGTTAATTCTATAAAATATTATATGCCATAAAGTTTGCATTCATTAAAGTTAAATAACTTTCTGTGAATCCTCTGACAGTTGCACGTTCTGCTTACAAATAATCGAGAGAGTGATATTTTATTGACCATTAGCGCAACTGTTTTTGGTAAATGTGTGAATTCCTTGAATGAAGTGTTAGCGAGTGCTTCACTCTCATGTGATTATTTTGCATTATGAAGCACTTAATGCTAATTCAGTCCTGCAATAAAAACATTGAATGTGTTTCTAAATGTAAAAACAGAACAAAACAAACAAAAAACCATCAGTGTCTGCATTTAAAACAGAGACATAAAACTGTAATTTATTCACCTTTCACACAATTACATGCACACACTGCTCTGAAACAGACATATGCTAACAGCAATTATTCATTGAACACTTTAGGGAGGAAATTTGCTGAGAGCGTTAGTAAAGTATGTTCACAAATATATCTTTATCTATATACTGTACAGCTCTACCTGTAATATATAGAGAATAATATGACTGCCCAACTTTAATTTTTCCCCCCTTTTCCATAGATGCAAACCTCAATGAATAAACTGCAATGCACTTCTTAAGATTTAGCCAGTAAAAAGAGCTTTGAGATTAATTTTGCATCTCTGGAAAAAAAGTGATCTGTGTTTTTTTCAGTTTTTTTTTTTTTTAAATTGTAATACTCACAGGATAATTATTCAGTAATTCCAGGAGTTACATGTACATGTCAGACATCTATGCATTCAAACCTGTAGGCTAACTGACTGAAATTATTCAGTCTGAATTGCTGCTATTATGACTTATCTTCATTTAAAACAAAGGCAATTCAATCTAAACATATTCATCTTATTTTCCTCAACACAAAGAATTCTTCCTAAAAATAATCGTCTTCACCGAAACTATTTTAAATGAAATAAAGTCATGTCTGTTCATGCAAATCTGTGGTCCAATCCATGCAATTGTGGTTTTCGGTTGAAAGACTGAGCTGCTGTTAAGGACACAGCATTTATTTGGTGTTGGCATGCATTTTAGTAAATGCCAATAGTAATTTCAGGAGAATGGAAAAATGCTGAGAAATGATGGGCTTGTGCCAGCACACTAATACCAAACAGACCATCTAGCAGGAAGCAAGGAGATGACCTGATCCTGGAACTCCCTAAAGCAAGGCCTTCACTGTCGGAGTGACAGAATCTCAGAGACTGCAAATTTTATTGTGCACAAAACAGATGGATGGATATCAGAAAAGAAAATAAAGAGCAGATAAAGTTAATGTGAAAGGTGAATGTAGTGAAAGAGAAAAGGAAATAAACATTCTACAGAAAAGGAAATAAATCTGATGATGGCTTAAGGGAAATTATTGGCTGAGTCTTAACAGAGGGGGGTCTTCGCTGAACTACCACCTTCCAACTGGTCTGCGGTCTTTTATATTCCCTTTGGACAGTCAGATAACAAACCACATAAGAGTGGTCCTCATTACTCCTAATAAATGTATTACACCACTACAATATTTCAGATCTCAAATAACCTCTGGAGTCACCAAACACATCCTGTCCTGGTGTGCGTCATTATATTAAGTGCACTGGGCTCTCAGTGACGATAGAAGAAAAGTTGGTTCCTTGATGAACCCCTGATTGCACAATACAACAGAGTGACTGCACATGGTAATCTGAACTGTGCTGCAGTGGAACAGACTGTTTTCCAAAGTCCCTTTGTTTAAATAAAAATTTGGACACAGTGATTCTATCTGCTTGTTTGTTTTTTTCTTTGCGTACACTAGTCTAATTGATTTAGCGTGAAACATAAAAACAATTAGAACACAGAGGACTTGGAAAAGAACTTAAATGAAAACTTTTAACCACTTAAGAATTCATGTTTTAGAGGATTGCTGCTGTAACAAATCATACTGAAACATATTTAATCTCACATAGGCCTAAAACATGTTTAAAAGGACGGTAACCATAGTCTGCTGCATAGAGAGTAGTGGTGTCAAATTGCCCTATAGTTTCACTGCGTTGTGGTATGTCACTGACCTCACAGGTTTGTGCTGTATTGACCTTCTGCTGTTAAATGGTCTGTAATAGCACAAGCAATTCCTTTCCAACATGCGAAAACACAAAGAAATGCAAAACACTTAAATTATTAATTGCAAATATAAATCAAATTACAAAATATATCACGTTTTCCACGTTTTTTTTTTTTTTTCAGAAAATATAAGACATTAGGGTAAAGCAAGACAAACAAGTTTCATGATCAGTTGCTCTTTAAATATGAGAAGGCAATGCAAGTAAACAATTAAAACTTTCTCCAAGATCCTTGTTGTCAAATGTTTTTATTTGCTTGCAATCATCAGTGTGGACATCGTGCAGACCTTTATAAATAAATAAATTATGTGAATGATGTGGCTTGGAGTTAAAACATTTAACTCCTATTTAAAGCTTTCAAACAACATTTAAAGAACACAAAAGTTAAATTAATGGGCAGGAACAAAAATCACCTGAAGAGGTTGCTATAGCAACAGTACGCTATTCTAGCGCTTGTGGATATAATAAAAAAGAATCACAAAAAAAAAAAAAAAAACTTTAATGGTTTAAACTGCACTGAAGACAGTTGATGGTTATGCTCTAACTTTATCTAGAGGAGCCAACAGAACATTTTGCGCGAGAATTACATCAAGGATTGTTCTCCGAAAATTACTGTCGGAAGCCCTTATTAATGTCTTTGTAAAACTCTCACAGCAAGCAAAGCCCTACAGAATGCAGAAAAAGTGCATAAGTACCTGAAATATACGCATCTAAGTAGAGCACAGAGTTACGCGCTGATCCTTTACTGGTGCGAGATCAGCGCACAGTTGCGCGCTTGACTCCGCGCTGGCATTGCTGCCAGCCTCAGTCACTCCTAAACACCGCCTTTCGTGGGAGGCAACATTAGACACCGGCTGAACTTAAGTACTTCGCTGTTGTCTCACATCGTTCGTTTCGCTGAATTAAACCTAAAGCGTTTTCCAGGTGTTTTCTTATGCGCACCAGTAATAACTGTGTGACACAAGGACACCCCGTTATCGCGACGTTAACAGGTAGCCAAGGGAACTGAGAGCGCTGAATGATTTGTTATTGATATCCTGGGAACCCAGAATACTCTTAAAAGTCATCGATCTGGAAGGAGGACATCTTTCTCACGGATTTGATGGATATTTGACCGGTTGGTGATGCCCATTTATATCATCGACCGCAAATTTCCAGAGACACCTGGTGAGTCCGTTACGCATGCTGCACATGGCTTAGAAACATGGTGTGCTGACCAAGATATTTAATTCAGGCACTGGTTGGAGAAATGCTCAAAGTTGTTATTCTCTGTTTTTTTTTTTTTTTTTTTTATATAATATTTGTTGCCTTGTCCTTATTATTTATTAAGATACACACTGCTCTGAAAGTATTGGCTGCATACTTAATGCGTTTCAGTATTTAACTGCCTTTAAATAGCATCTCAGATAAATTAAAATCTGAAGTAAATCTAAAATTAGATACATAATTAACTTAACGCAGAACTGCTGATGTCCATGTCCCTAATTTAAAGGCTTTTTTATGTGGCATTTATATTAATGCTTGTCACCTACAAGTACTGTAAAACATTTGACTGTACATCTGTTACTAGTGTTTTTTTTTTATTCTTGCAAATATTCACATATTTGTTTGTTACAAATTAAAGTATAGTTCAAAAATGTATAACATCCCAAAACAGTACAAACATTATACAGTACAAACTACCCTATAGTGTAACACATAGGATGCGCAGCCTATAGGAAACAACTGACAATCAAAAGTGAAATTGGAAACAAAAATAGAGTAAATGTTTGTCTAATTTTCTGCAGTCTTTAGAAGAATGTTAATAAGAAATAAGATGGTTATGATCGTGTATGATGGTTATTTTTTGACATGTAACTAATTTCTAATTCTTTGCACTGGTGGTTTTACAACTCACCACATGCTAGAACACTCTGAACGGTTCTCTACAACTTAATTATCATGGGCTGAAATGTAAATTTACATCAAAAAACACATCAGTCAGATGAATATTTGAAAATTTTATATGACATGGATGTGTTATCTACTCAGGATGTCCCAGATAAATGTTCTAAAGTGACATACTGTGTGTGAGGACGTAGAGATGGGGAAAAGTACATAACAGGACTTGCAAGCTACAACAGCGGTGACACCTCCTTACTGAACACATGATAAGCCATGTGATCATGAGTGTTTCATTTCATTTCAGATCAGCACAACATGCTTAACCAATCTATGGTTGCTGATAGACTTTTATAAACAGTTTTTCCAAAACATCAAAGGATGGAAAAAATCAGGGATTGTCTGGCCTGTTGTGCCTTTTACATCTTTGAACATGTCAAACGTCCATGACTGAAACATCTGCACTAATATAAATCTGTCAGTTGTTTTAACACAAGATTGAGATTGTTATTTATCTTAGGTTTTGAGATATGTGCAAATAACTGAATGCAACAGACTCATTTCTTATTTACCATCATGTTCCTGTTGCTGATTGACATTGCTTTCTGTCATGTTCCACTTAAAATGAAACAACACAACAGACAGCAGAGTACAACAGACAATTTGACAGGTGTTAGAGAAAGCCTAAAAACTCAGTCCAGCTTTGCACATCTTGTTGGTGATGTCATCTAAACGTTAAACAATATGCAGTTGTAATAGATATACTTTTAGATACTAAAAGTATTTGATAAATATGTTTTGTGTGTTTCTAAGCATGTTATACAGTTGGTAAGATATTTTATAAAAAAATCTAAGATGAAGCAGTATACAGTAATATATAACCGCATTGTTTTTGAACATTTTAAATACATAAAATGCATTAAATACATTTTGTTTATTATGCGCTTTTCTAATACCGAAAGCACTACAAACAGGTTCAAATAAAACAAAATAAAATACAAACAATTCTGTAGAAATACAAAACAATAAATCAGTGTTAGACATTACAGTACAACTAACGAATATAATAGAATACAAATTATTTATTATAAATTATTAATTATTAAAAAATATTTATTATAAAGAAAGCATTTTACTACTAACTAAATATTCAGATACAACTATAAGTTATGCCGATTTTTCTACAAAGCTCTGTGGCTGTGTGACACTGTCCTTAACTTTTTCACCTTTGTCACCAAAAAAAAAAAAACAAAACAAAACAAAACAAAAACTTTTTACTATGTTCTAACCTACTTTCTTCACATAACCAGCTCCATATGTATGGCTTTTCTTATATACAGCAAACTTACTAGGGTAGGGTTTAATTTATGTGGTGCATTATTTTCAAATGCAAGAGAGCATTAACCTTTTAGAGCCACTCACTGGTATCTGACAAGTGCTTTAATTTGGATGTGAATGTGCACTTTCTTTTATTTTCTTTCTTTCTTTCTTTCTTTCTTTCTTTCTTTCTTTCTTTCTTTCTTTTTTTTGAGTATTACCCCATTTTGTGCACTCTTGAAAGATATGGATGTTGCTAAACTGGCATGACTCTTCACATTTTCTGTTCCTTTTTATCAGTTTGTTTCATCTGTTTAACAATTGATTACATTTACTCATGTTAAACAGTTAGCGATCAAGCAATAGAACTACCAAGTCATTTTTAATCAGTGATCAGTGCTTTGGGTCAGTTGCAATATAAATACATATAACACATTCCTTAAATGCATTTCAAAGCACTCACACCTCAAACCATGAACTAACCATTTTGTACCAATCCTTAAAATATTTTGTGCAACAGTTTATCTTATTTATTAGTATTCATTAAGGTGAGGACAGGTTTGAAAATGCAGCACAAGCAAACATGGAAACAAATTAAGACCATGGCAGATGCAGAAATCTGATGTCCCAACTAGGCAACGTTAGAAGTGCACTGTGAAACTTGTAAATAAAATGTCATTGCGGACGCCTTGTCATGTATTCCTTTCAAACTTCAGCCAGAGTGCCAAACCACAGAAAAGAGCATCTGGAGATGCATATTTTCATAAGAACAAAAAAGTCTGTGGATACTGTTGTTGTGTCTATAAAGTATTTAAAGCCTTGCATAAACATTGGGGCTATATTGCTGAGTTTCAAAATCAAAAGTTCAGAAGCCTGAACAAAGACATTTAAGATGGAAGTGTAAACAGTGTGGTTTAGTTACAGTACAGATGTATTCTCTGTGTGCTGTACAAACACAACAGTTTCTGAGAGCTGTTTTATTTACACTTATATTACACTTTGATGGAGAAGTCATCTGGAGGGTATGAGGATGTATTTGTCTGCTTAGAGGATTCACCATTGCTGTGCCAGAAGCGAAGCAGACGGCATATATTATAGCCAAGTCTGTGATTCACCATGGCAGTGCCACCGAGAAATCAAACAGAAGCTCTTACAGTAAAGCTACACTGAAGCATTAAATTTGCATTATGGGTGACCCTTCACAGTTGCGCTCTAACCTAGAATCTTTGAAGCACATGCAAGGCAAAATTCTGTTAAGTATTAGATTGCTAATTCGATTCTAAAGTCTCTGCCACCCTTAGGGTAATTGTCACTCTGAAATATCTATGGAATTTGATCTAATTCACTACTAATTACTAAGATGTTGTCGTCTTTGTTTCTGAAAAACATGGAAAAAGCACTCATTCTAGCTGATGGTAGCTGATAATTACTAGTGCTTATTATACTTAGAAGAAACCCTTAAATTGTCTGTGTTTCCTGCCAAAACATAAGCTTGGTTTGTAATTGTTTAGTGGACAGTGATGAAGATCTTATTGTTCCACAAAGTATGTATGTATGCCTGCACGTCCTGATTTTGCTGAGTTAGATGTGTTCCTGGGTCAACATATTTTGTTGACCCTGGAACAACATTTTAATCCAAAAATTTAATCTTGACCACATCCCTACACCTAAACCTAACCTTACCCATGATTAATCCCTAAAATCAGAGGAAATAATAGATGAATGACACTAATGTATAAGCACCAAACACTGATTGTAATCCTAAACTTCACAAAAACTATAAACTGATTTTTCAAATCTGATTGGTTAATCACAATGTTGTTCCAGGGCCAACAAAGATGTTGATCCAGGAATATGTCATACTTGGTAAAATCAGGTTATGCATGTATGCCTACTTTAAAAGCAGTGGATCTCAACCTTTTTGACTTCACTGTAAACAACAATAATCAAAGGCCACATGAGTTTTTTCTGTTGTTTCTGATTTACTGGATAAAGATCAAGATTCTACCTGGGAAAATATTTTAGAACTTGGCATAACTAGAAAAATTGATAGGGTAAGATGACGAAGTTTTTAAAAGTCTGGATACACAATTTTTATTTATTTATTTATTCATTTTCATTTTTTTCATTTCATCTGCATAACATTTGTGAGATTTAGTTAGCTGGAACAGTTTTGAGGTTAGTTAATTTAATTTTGTCTCTTTTGTGTATTTTTTAATTATTTTTTTTAAGTAAAAAGATAAAATTAAACGTTTGAGGAAAGAAGGCAGAAAAACGTGTATCAGCAAAATTAACACCAGACAAGGAACGGTACAAACTGAAGGCAAGATATAAACTGTAATGAGTTTATATATGTTCATTTCACACATCTTTGCTTTTCATTAAAACCTATAGGCTAATTGAGTGTAATCAGTCACTTTGCATTCATAGTGCTGCAAAATATTGGCAATTAAATATGTAAATATTTAAATACCTGTATATAAGTCATAGGATACATTTACCTTACAGATAAATCTGTTTTACTGGGATTCTGGGCCACCTGTAAATATTTTATATTTTGTGCTATAAAAACAGAACTAGTAAATGTTTCTATGTATTTCCATTAGCAACACAAAATGCACATTGTGTTATCTGATTTTATTAATTTACATGATTTTTTCAGTTCAGAAACTTTTTAAAATACTCATTCACTTGCTGTCATTTGTTCAAAGCTCTTCTCTGTGTAACACAAAAAAAGATATATTGAACAATGTTTTGGACTCCACATGTGTATGAAAAACAAACCGACAATAAATTTTTCAAAATATTTTCATTTTCATAAATAGATAGATAGATAGATAGATAGATAGACAGACAGACAGACAGACAGACAGACAGATAGATAGAGAGAGAGAGAGAGAGATAGATAGATAGATAGATAGATAAATAGATAGATAGATAGATAGATCCCAGCGTCTCTGTCCACAGGCGGGGGACAGGATGATATTTTAACATAAAAATTACAAATATATCCTTTACACAGGGTGGTAAACTGCCATAACTTCAGTTAAAGGAGACGTTTTCTTAAAACGTCTATATAGTATAGGTTTGGTTTGTGAACACACCAGCTTGACTGTGCTGGAAGAGATTAGGTTAAAAGGTCTTCCTGTTCCTTAGTCCTTCAGGGAGATGCAGTACCCCCACAAAGGCGTGTTGGTTCCCTGCCGATCCACATACGTCAGACGATATCCGATCCGGGGGTCCTGGGACTCTCCATGCATGTCATGATTATGCCTGGTGTGGCGAGTGACGCATCTATCACTATCTCTTGCACACTCCCTCCCCTTTTACAATAATCTAAATCTACTCCCTGCCTGAGTGTCCTAGATGGATTTGGAAAGTCAAAGCTGAAGAAGACTCCCTTGGTTCTGATTTGCTCCATACCTGTCGCAGTCACGAGCAGATAATCGAGGAGAAACAGTCCTGCCCTGAGCTCTGATCATGTCCACAGTGGGGAGTCAGAGGACATGCATAAGCTGTTACATAGCCACTTAGGATAATTTCACAGACCAGGGCTGCGAGAGATATACACAGCTTTGTCCATTGCAACATAAAATTTAGTAAAGATATTGCCCACCAGATAAACTCTATATGTGGTTACATTTTTTTAGAATGTAAATGAGTGAAAGTATTTTCCTCAAGATAGAGAATTTATGTTGACGTAATTAGAGATAACATTTCAGATATTTATTTCACAGCAGTTGCAGAACAGATAAGGGATAGACATAAAAAAGAGGGGAAAAACAAAACGAGCTGTCTGTTCTTTTTTGTTTATGTTTATATTTTAAGAGAATGAAAATTGATTAGTCACAAGTGAGAGGTTTCCAACCGATTTCCATTTCAATTTCAAACTCTTTATGAACATGACTTTTTGTAATAATGTGGTCAAAGAACACAAGCTATAATATAATATACATTGTTTATGATGTAAGAAATGTTCCTTAAGCGCCAATTCATCATATTGCTGATAACTGAGAATGTGGAAAAGACTTTGAAATCTAGACTTTCTCTGTATCAGCTATAAAGGATGGATCTCTACATGAAAACACGTAAAACTGCCATTTAGTGGAAAGCCCCGGAGCAGTTCTGCGGCCAGTAAAGCCTCTCAATTATCCAGCTCAGAGTACATTACTCTCTATTTCTTTAATGGCCTATTATCAGCACATGTGGATGAAACTACAGTCTGACAGCATATAGTAAGCATTCTAAAGCATGGTCATGTTCTGTAAAGTGCAAAGGTGAAGCGCAAAATTTAGCTTTACCTAAATACAAAATATTTCACCTCTACTTTTTACAGTGATTTCTAAGCATACAGTTATTAGGTTATGATTAATCCATTATCACTTAAAATCTACTACTAGTACAAGGGATATAGTTTACAATAAATAAATAAATAAATAAAAAGTCATAGTTTTCTCACCCTCATATCACTCCACACCTGTATGACTTTCTTTGTTCAAGATATTTTGAATTATGTTTAAACTGTTATTGATCATAAAATAAAAGTCAGTGGGGTTCAATGGGGACTAAATAAATAAATAAATTAATTAATTAAATTTCAAAATATATTATTTTGTGCTTTATGTATGAATTTCATTCCATTACTTTAAACCTTGTATAACTAACTTCAGCCATTTTTGCAATGATATTTAATCATTTGGTGTTGAAGTGAAAGCAGATGAATGAAATCATTACATTAAAGTGTCCTGGCAAATCTACAGTAATATAATATGCAGTTTTATAATATATAATGCATAATACATCTTCATGTAATGGAAGGTTTATAGAAGTTAATACACTTGAAAACTTTTTAAAACTATTTCTATAATACTGCAGCTGGCTGGCTTTGTTTATACATAGGTATTCATACATAACATTTAAAGGTACAAAAAGTTTTGGTTTGGATTACAGCCCAAACATAAAATGTATTATGTATATGATCATTTTGTGGGTACATCTGTGGTGTACTTTGGTCTTCTTTTATTCACAACAAACTGCTGTGTCCCATGTGAATGATTACAGAAACTGTATCATTTGTACTCATTTTAAGATTTTAAAGTGTAGCCTTGTTTAAAATGATGTAATTCTTTGAAACACGCCAGCTCCAGAAGTGACCCAGAACTGAATGAAATGTTAGATTTTTTTTAATTGAGTAAATGAGCCAGCTGCTTTTAATAAATGCAACTGAAAAATGAATCTTTTTTAACTATTATTAATACAACAGAATCAACCTCAATTACTACATGAATTATTTATTAACTGATCAAATAAGGAGTTGTTATATGTCTGTAAACAAAAGTGAATTATGTACATACTGTCAATACATTAGTATTGTATGTTTTAGTGTCTATACAAATGTAAGGAAATGTATGTTTGGTGAAACCACATTTTATGTAAAATACATACAGTATGAAAATCTGGAGATCACGTTGGCTGCAAGGATTTTAAGAGAGGATTCGGATTTGTCAAGTAGTGTTAACTAGTCATGACAGGGTTGTCTTCACATGCAAATGCTTGCACAAGAAAGAAGAGCCATTTCATCACAGTATGTATGACAAGTATGATCAAGTGTGTGATTGAAAGTGTGCCTGTCTCCAGCTTAACAGTTTTACAAGTTGTTTATTATTCATTAAGTATTATTAACTGCAGTGCAGTTATAAAACCAGACCCTGTCTAAAATAGTTGCACCAGTCACACGTTTTCCTCTAAAAGTCCACAAGATTAACCGGCCGGATCTAACCCATGCAGATGTTGTGATGTGACCGAGATAAGAGCCACTGCCCCCTGGAATTACAATTTAGCCAGAAGTGACTAATTTGCCAAATTATCACTGACATTTTTCCTTCCTTCCCCCCCAAAACAGCCTCCTGTTGCTAAAGAGACTTTACTTGTATTACCCATAAATACAACAGAAATTGAAAGAGACAAGATTGTGTGAATGTGCCGCAGTGAGTTTGGGTTTGTGTGTATTTGCCTGGGATGCTGTGTTGTGTATTTGTGTATGTGTGTGAGAGAGTGTCAGCCTCCTTCAAAGGGAGACTTTGTCCCCAGGTCGGGGTCCTGTCATGTCAGCCAGAACACAGCAGGAGCTGCCCATCTGCAGTGTCAGGTCTCTGCCTCGGCTTGTGTGTGCATCTGTGTGCATTTGTGAGCGCTTCAATGTGTGTATCATTAGAGTTAGTGAGTATCTGTGAATCAAGTGTGTGTGTGTGTGGAGGGGACATAGCGAAATCAATTATTAATTCCCTGTTGCAAAAAACTTAACTGTTCAAAGTGTGGACTGTGCATGTCTGAAATCTGTACAAACAGGTAAGTTCTGTGACGAAGGACAGGAGGTATATTTAGAGAGACCACGATCAAAGAAACTCACTGTGAAATGACCTGTGCTTAAATACCACTGAATCTGAATCTCTTTTACTTTTTTTAGGTGAGGTTCTACCGGCTGCCCCAGAGGGACAGCAGACCATGGCTGACAACAACACTCAGAAAAAAAAGCCCAGCTGGACATCACTTGAAATCGGTCTTCTAACAATTGTATCTCTGCTGTTTGTCATTATTGTGGCCCTCATCATCCTCTTCATCACACAGAGTGGCAAAGGTGAGTGCGCGAGATTTTTTGTGTCATTGTGTGACAGAAGTACTGGCAGTGCTGATTTTGAGCTGCCTTTTCCATTGTGGTCAACTTAGAAATTATTGGAAAAGCTAAAATTCCTCTTTTCTGTTAAAAGTTGGACCTTATCTTGCTGAACTCATTTTACACAATAATTTAATATATATATATATATATATGAAATATATAGTTTATTTCTCCACTTACCCCCAATCCCAATTATACATTGTATACATTAATGAATACAATTAAATAACACAAATTAAGAAATAATTTGATGCAATAATTAAAATACAAACATCTTTTTTACCCTTTTGTCCATGAATATATTTTAAAATGTAATTTGTTCCTGTGATTTCAAAGCTGATTTTTTAGCATCATTACTCCAGTCACATGACCCTTCAGAATTCATTCTAATATTCTGATTCACTGCTCAAAAAACATTCATTATTATTATTATAGCATCCTTGCTAAATACAGGTTTCAAATTCTATAATCCCCTCACCCCGAAAAAATTATGCTGACTCTGGTATAGTTCATAATGTTACAAAAGCTTTTTTTTTCAGATAAATGCTGATCTTTGGATCTTTCTATTGTAGGGGATCTACAGAAGTCAATTTTGCTCAAAGGGAATCATTTAAGATTGAACAGAATCTCCGTTTTACAGCGGACCAATAAATCGGCCAGTGATTAATTTGGCGAGCCGTATAACACCAATTCTGTACTGGACTAATATCCAAAATATAGTGAAAACACTATTTATTAGCACGGTAACAAGGTCGGCAGTTTAAGACATTAATTTATAAGCACAAAACACAAGATACTTCTCTTTTCAATATAAATAGGAATTTATTGGAAAAACCTAAGACATATAAACTAATCTAACACATAGACGCGCATTCACACATTCATACAAGTCGCAGAAAGAGAGAGAGAGGAGGAAAGAGTGAGTTTAGAAGAGTGAAAATATGAAATCCCAAGTTTATAGCATAAGTATATGCAATTGCTTAGACCTGAACAACCATCAATCATTTAATTAACCCTCGCGTTGAGTTTCTTAATGAGGTTATTAAACGTTATATTAATGCACCAGTTCAGCTAGAATCTGGAGGTTGTACTTGCGTTGCCTTTGTGTTAAGGGGTTTCCTTTGATGACGTCGTTGCAGAAAGGGGTTCCCCAAGGTTGCTGATTGGTTGGAAGTCTGTGGTCGTTGGAGGTGATGTCTTGGGCGTTGGCTGGAGGATGGAGTCGTGTACGCTGGTTGAAGTTTTGAGGCAGGCACGAAGTCTGAGACACGGCTTAGCGGCAAAACTTAACTTAGAACACGAAACTCTCAACGGAAAGAAAAGATTAAAGTAAAAGAAAGAAATGTGACGGTCTCCTCATGTTTTCACTAGAGGAGTGGCTGGCGTGCAAGCCAGGAAACGTTCAAAGAACGCAAAAAGCATGGCGAAGACCAATAGCTAAAAGCTAAAAGCAACGGCTAAAAGCATGGCTAGGAGCGATGGAAATAGCAAAAAGCCCAAACTAAAAGCAAAATTTGATGGTGTCCTGTGGTTTTAAACTCAGCTTTGGACACATCCCAAAATGGTGTCTTGACCAATTAGATGTTGTCTTAACTCGGGATATTGCTATGTTTCTCCTCCCAAAACATAAATCAGCACGTTATCTTATCAGTCACATGGTCAGAATTTTCCCGCTCTTGCAGAGTATAATTTGGCCATGATTCCTATAACATGAATACAACGCATTTGACAATGAATTGATTGGTGGAAACATTCAAAGCATGAATTTTCAAACTCATACATACCAAACATGAATATAAACCCTTAAGCTATTCAATAGTTATTAAAAAGGACATACACAACGAGTGATTAGAACATAATAGACAAATGTGTGGGTGACATACATAGTAGGGAGTTATTCAATGGTCTGATGTTCATTCATAAGTCCTTTTAAGCATCATTTTGGTGCATATTTAGGTAAAATGGACAGTCTCTGCCATTCTGTGAACTAAGGGCATGTTCCAAGGAACAAAGGAATTTAGAAGGAACTTAGTCTGGTTCTTGTCTTGGGTGGGGGAGCACCACCCAACAAAGTTTCCTCATGTGATGGTCCTGATGTGCTGCATCTTTGACCATTAATCTTGGGTTTCTCGCCCCAATATTGACAATCTCCTTCCTGAATTGGGATTATCAATAATTGTGTTCTTCTTGTTTTAATGTTGCAAGTTGTTCAAAGCTGTGAAAGTTGGTTGTTTTTAATATTATTATTATTATTATAAATAATAATAATACATGTTTCTTGAACAGCAAATCAGCATATTAGAATGATTTCTGAGGGACCATCTGACACTGAAGACTGGAGTAATGATGCTGAAAATTTAGCTTTGATTACAGGAATAAATTACATTTTGAAATATATTCATATAGAAAGCAGTTATTTTAAACGGTAAAAATATTTAACAATATTATTGCTTTGCTGTATTTTGGACCAAATAAATCAAAAACTTTTGACTGGTTTGACTGGTATAAATATGTAAGGAATAATTGACAACAGGCTGTTTAATTCTTAGAAAATAATGGCTGAGGTGGTGATGTGGCCATTACACCTCGGGTGTGCATTATTTTCTAGGAATTCAATGAATCGAAGTAAATTTTTCTGCTTATACTATGATTACTACACCTCAAGACATCGATCAAATGATATATTTCAAGGCATTCATCTGGTTTTTGTCTATACAATGCTATTGTAAGTAGGATTAATTTCTTATGCATCTCATCCAAAAGTCATTTTAGACCTAGCAATGAAGGCTTGAGCCATTGCAGACTAATGCAGTTATTAGAGAGAGAGACAGAGCGAGAAAGATAGAGCTTAAGCGTGTGAATTACCTCTGTGAGTCTGTGTCTCTCAAAAGTGTTCGGCAGCAGTGTCTCTACAAATAGTGAAACTTTAAGTTCATTTTCTTCAGGAACAGCGCCGTTGTTACCTCGCTTGTGAGAAATGTCTTGTAGTTTTTAAGTTGTTAATCTATGTTACTGATAAAATTGTCAGAGCAGCGCTAACATCATTAGCGCTTATATTAACGTGTGTGCAAACGGTATGTGTGTGCATCTGTAGGAGTAGGAGAAATCGAGTATGTGCTTTCTGTACATAATAAAACGTAATTTTGTGGCAAAAACATGGAAATAATCTGTCTTTTTTATTCTGTTGTTTACTGTATTTATTTGTTTTGGACAGTGTCATTGTGGGTTTTGGTTATTTTGCTGTTTTAGGCTGTAAGGACCCTTAAAATAACTAAATTCATGTGGCAAAGTGATATAGACATGTAATGCGGTCAAGACCTGCCTGAAACAACTTTTGCCGTGCGTTTCCCTGAAAATAATTGCACATCTTTATACATATATCTTATATATATATATATATATATATATATATATATATATATATATATAATTATTCATTAAACATGAACATCAGTTGAGTATTTTCTGTTGTGAAATAACAAGTAAGTATGTAAGTAAATAAAAAATACATAAATAAATAAATGAAAAAAGAGAAAATAACAATAAAACCTACAAAAGAAATTAGTGCTATCAGTAAAGATAGCCAATAGCCAATACAGTATTCTGCACACCAACACTCCGGTGTTAAATGAAAATACTATTTTAAACTTTTTTTTTTATTTATTTATTCTATAGGGAGTGTTATTTGCTTTTATCTTGCTGAATGAAACTGAAAATCATGGTTTCACATTAGAACAATACACAATTGTTCTACAATTAGAACAAGCACATAACCCCACCCCTACCCTAAACCTACCCACTTCTGAACAACAGAGATGGCAAGTAACGAAGTACAAATACTTCGTTGCTGTACTTAAGTAGCTTTTTCTGGTATCAGTACTTTACTTCACTATTTATTTTTCTGACTACTTTCTACTTTTACTCCTTACGTTTTTACACAAATACCTGCACTTTCTACTTTGTACATTTTCAAACCAGGCTCGTTACTTTAGTTTTAATCAGCATTTGGTGGATCACCGTTCGATAACAGATCTCTAATAAAACATGGATCGGTATTAGTCTTGACTGGCAACGCGATTCGGCTCGCGCGCACTCCGCGTCTCCGCCAAACCGTTTCTATCAGAGTAATCACTGGAAGTGACACGAGAATGGAGTGGAAGCGCGCGGGTGGATCATACAGGCAAAACTACTGACCTGTTCAGGACTTAAAGTGCAGGTCAGTTTCATCTGTAAACAGGCTGCTAAGAGTTGCTAGCAGTTTTAAAGTACTCCTATTATGCCATTTTAAAGGTTGCCAATATTGTTTTATGAGACTCCTAAAACAGGTTTACATGTATGCAAGGTCAAAAAACACTTTAGTTTTCTCCCAAAAAATGATTTCATTTTACTTTATTTCTAAATAATTCGTAAACAACTCGTGCGAAGCAGTTCCAAGAATCAGTCTCTCTAAACCCCTCCTTTCCGTGAACCCTCACTGCTGTGATTGGTCAGATGGCGCAGTCCTTTATGATTGGTCTACCGCGTACAGCGCGTGACGCCTATTGCCATAACTGAATGACAGCCCTGGAGGAAACAGCTGAAGTGGCTGAGCAACAAATTAGCACAGACTACCGTGAAAAGTGCTGGCAATTTGCTTATGTAAGCGAACCGGGCACACCTCTATGTTGTAAATTTCAACACTGTATAATGCATTAAGGTGGCTTTCACACCGAACGCAGAAAGCACTGCGCTGGCCGCTGGGTTCAGTGCAGCCCTTCAGAGCGCAGCGGCAAAAAGTTCAACTCATTTGAACTTTGAGTGCAGCATGGCCGCTTTGCGCATGCTCTTTGGTCGACGCAGAAACAAGCCGTCCTCGCGCAGCACGAGCAATTGAAATGAATGGGTTACCATAGAGCAGCGCTTTGCGCATTCGGTGTGAAAGCCGCTTCGTGCGCCATCCTTTATCATTACTCCAACTAAGGAGACAGAGGACAGTCAAGCTGCATCAATCACAAATTTTTAGACTACAGTGGGCCCACAGCTGAACAACAGAACTACAGAAGCATGAGTAAATTACCACATGGAAATTTTACTGTTTATGGGCGGGCAAGTTGTTTGCGACGTAGAACGTGGGCGGTTATTATGCAAATGTATTACTTCGTGACGTATAGCCATAACAGAAAAAGATCTGAATTCCTGACGACTCTTTCCAGTGATTGTGAGCCGAGTCAGCCGACTCTTTTTTTTGATAGACAATAACTTTATTTATAGTGCACTGTGAGCTTCACAACTTTGCAGATAGTTTATGTTCACATACAGCTACATGACACACTGCATTAAAAGTCATATTTGAAAAGGCATAATAGGAGCACTTTAATGCTTAACTAGGTAAACAAAGACAAAACTACAGCAGTAGTACTACAAACGAAAATAAACTAAATTACTATCATCACTCAAAATACTCTGTGCTAAAGGACATCATTATCTAAATTACTATAAAGTTACAGTAGTAATTTAGCAAACAAATGTTAAAAAACATTGTCCGTTCAGAGGGAGCTAGGGCAGATAACAAGACAACTCTTATGAGAATTAAAACCAAAATCCTTATAGTTAAACCAGGTAACCACAAATGAACCATGGTTTTGCTACACTAACCATAGTCTAACCATGAGATGTGTAGTAAAACTATGGTTGTAGTTAAATTAAAACAGATTTCCCGGCCTGAAATTTTGTCCCAGTCCGGCCTGTTCTACATGGTGGTTGTTTAGCCTTGATACATTCATTAGCTAACAAATTTTAAATGTAAGTTATTTTGTATTAATGTGTCAGTATGACATGAGGTCCAGTTACCAGCATGACATTAAAACAGGTAGTAGTAAGGGGTACTTTTTAACTTTAGTACATGTCTGAGCCCATGCTTATTTACATTAACTAGTAAAAAAGTAAAAAAAGTATAGTTAGTACTTCTACTATTACCAGAGTATTCTTAAACATGAGTATCTGTACTTCTACTTGAATGAAGGATGTTTGTACTTTTGCCATCTCTGCTAAACAATATCAAAAAGATATTCCCAAACATTACCATGACGCAATCAGTCATGAGACACACAATGATATTTCACAACCACAACTGATGTAAGGCTTCTTCTGGTGGAAATTTTTGATTTGAAATATTGTTAAAGACTTGGAATATTAATATTTTTTAAATAAATGATGACTGTAGTTGTATCTGCCTGTTAAATCCTATGTTTTATTGACAAATGGTAGGTATAGGGGCAGGGGTTGGGTTATATACTCATAAATGTGTAAATAATGTAATGTAAATAAAATTGACAAATCACACCCCAACATATATTCAATAATGGCAGTTATCCAATATATAATTTAATCATGACGATAAAATTCCCAATACCTTTCGCGTCTGCATATTGACACCAAAGGTTTCTTATTTAAAACAATGGAGAACGCTGCGTGTCGAAAAATTTGAATTGAAATATAACTGCATTGCAGTCATTTCTCAAAATGTAATTTATGTGGAATTTTTATGAAGTCTGAAAAGAGGAGGAAATAGTGTATCAGGCAGATAAACTCACTGTTCATGATGCTTGAAATATAGGAAGACAAATAGGTGGGGCTATATGAATGTATCTCTGAGTGGAACTGACAATCTTCTGAAATGTTTCGATGGCATTTTCTTTTCCACTTGCCTCCATATAATGCATAATAAAATAGTGTTTATAATCTTTGTTAACCAAGGGAATGCTATATCGCTGCTGTTCCACCTGCTGTCAGAGAATAAATTTGCATTTTTAATTAGTCTGTCTGCTGTTGTTGCTTTGTGCAGGTGTCTTATATAGCATAATTTCACAAATAAAGTCAAGTCAATCTGTTTTTGCTTTAAATACTTAAATTATACAATATAAATCAAATAAAAAACAACTGCCCATGCTACATTAAAAAAAAAAACTGCCTATGCTACATGTATTTGGCACTATTCTCTTTTCAAAATGAATGAAAAAATGCATTTCTTGTTGTACCGGACTCATAACAAACCATGACCCTAACACTGAAGTATGTACCGAACTGTACCTCATGTGTACCATTACACCTCTACTAAAAAGCCTGTCAAACAGCACCTGATTAATGGACTACGTAATATTTTGCCTCAGGTTGCGCTAATATTTTTGAAGATCATGCAAGATTTACATATAAACACAGTTGGTTATGTCTAAAGTTAAAGTAAACTTTTGAGAGAAAAACATATTTTTTATTTATTTATTTACTTTATTTTTGGGTAAACTATCCCTTTAATGTTACTGCTCTTGACTGATAAAACTTTATATTGATTCTTTTTAAAGCAACTGAATTAATTTATACAGTGAAGTGTATGTAAATATTTTCCTTCAATTTTTTGAATGCTACTGTTAATGCTACTGAAACCTACTATACCTGAAAAGTAAATCACTATTTGTTTTATTTGTATATTAAATGTATTTATAATGTACATCTTCGTTCTTATTTTTAAAAAAATAAAATAATGACAATTATTATTTTTTTTAATCTGCATCCACTTTGGCCTAAATACCTGCCATTATTCTTTTTTTTTTAATTTTATATTTTATTACCTTGTCAGGCTTTGTTTTTAAAACAGGGAAATTAGTTTGGTTGTACTGCTCAGACAACTTGCAAAATAGTAAACCAACATGACAAAAAATCATGATCAATTTCATGAATGGTGATTTCCTATACCTAGTGAAGACTAACTTTGCTTCTGTGGTTATTTTCCCAGGGTGATATTGAATGAAGCTGGCACATACTGGTGCACCCCCAAATAATATCTTCCCCAAAATATGGCTGGTTACCCATGTAAGCCCCTTTCCCTCGTTAGGCCTCTGAGCAACAGATGGAGCTTATAGGGAGTCACTGCAGCCCTGCCTTTCACACCCTGATCATCTGCCATTAATGTGCTGGATAAATGTTTAAACAGCAAAGGCAGATAGAATGCTGAAATACTGAGAGGATCTCCACATGCTCTTCCTCTCAGCCACAGGGGTCTGGATAGGAGGGCAGGGCGGTAGGGACCAGGGTCATAGAATGGATGCCTGTTGAATCAGTGAGAGATTCTCATAAATAATACTGTATGTCTATGGACACATATAAAATGTACACAGATAATTTTCTGTAGACATGTAACTGAACCCACCACAGAGAAAGAATTTTTAAATAGATGTTTGATTTATTATTAAATAAATTATTAATAGTCTTAATTTGCTCCTGACCCCTGATCCTTTGTGCTTCTTTTCCTTTTGTAGATGGAGTCTGCGTAACAGCTGACTGCACACAGTCAGGTAAAGATATTTTACAGCATTGCACATTGCACAGAATTTATCATGAAATGTCTGAGTCAGCAGATAGCCTTTCTTGCACATATATTAATTTTTTTTTTGTCATCAAATTCATGCATAAAAATATTCTCTGGCATTGTAGCATCCCGCCTCATTGAGAACATGGACCCTACAGTGAACCCCTGTGACAACTTCTACCAGTACGCTTGTGGTGGCTGGCTAAAGAAGAACATCATACCTGAGACCAGTTCACGTTACAGTACATTTGACATTCTCAGAGATGAACTGGAGGTTGTACTCAAAGGTAAAATGTCACCACCTTACTAATATAGGCTGTAGGGCTAGTTATCAGCAGCTGAAAGGGTTTATGCATGTAATAAAAAAGCCAATAAGACCAATTTAAAGAGAAAAAAAGAAGGTATATATTTGCCTTCACGATTATAGAATAGTGAAGAAATGACTGGAAATTCTTGGAAGAAGGATGTGGGTTCAACAAATGGCCCAAGCCAAACTTTAGTCATCTGTAAACAAATGACATCATATAACTTCTCTGAGTATGCGCAATACGTGCCAGGCCATGTCTCCCAACAAGATAAAGTTCATGACACAATATTGCAATATTGAGGCTTTGTTGTTAGTGAGTAGCTTGCTTTATTCTACCTACGTAGGCAGTTGTCTACTAAGGTAGCAGCCTAACCAATTTAGAATGCAGTACATAGGCAGCCACTCCTTGAATCATACAAATAGTGCTCTTCATGTGAAGTGCACAGGGACTCACTATTGATTTCCATAGAGTTTGACGCTAACAATAGCGTACTTTAATGATCACAAAAATACGAAACCCCAGACATGACATATGGAGAAAAAAGATATTGTGTCCACAAATTAGGAATTAGTTCCCATGGCTTATGAATTTGTGGCTATGGTTTATTAATTTGTAAACCATAGCCATGTTGTAATTTGTTCTTTTGATTTCATTTATTTAAATTATGGCCGATTATTTACCTAAAAAGTGGGAACAAATAAAGTCGAGTGAGTGAATTAATAAGTTGTGGGAATTAATTTCTAATTTGTTATTAAAACAAACAAACAAACAAACAAAAAAAAATCACACACACACACACACACACACGCACACATTTTTAATATTGATTTGAATGTATTTGTACAGTATCTTATAGCATAAATTAGTATGTAAAATAAGCAAATTCAATTAAAATACACTATATTTATGCTATATTTCAGATATGAGTTTAATTAGAACCTCTTGGCCACTAAAGCAGCAACTAAAAACAAGTAGAATCCATTCAATCTACAGTTTAGTTGTGTCTGATGTGAACTATTTTAAGCTCAGGGAGACTCTGCCTGAGGCTCTGATGTTAAAATTTAAAGCTGTGCCTCTTGTTCCTCTTAACACAGTAGTGAAATCTGTCAGACAAATACAATTTCATCCGTAAATGCTGACAGCACTGTAGTTTGTCTTGAGGGATAGAGAGAGCATTGATGTTATACTATGGGGTTGAACAGGATGTGGACTGAAGACTTGGGAATGGGTCTAAGGTGATCGGAGGCCTCAATTTGAGGACCCTCAGCTCCTGTAGCTGTCTGACTAGGATCAAGGAATTTATTAACCCCAGCATAGGCACTGATTTACAGGAACAGTTCCAGAGCAGCCCCTTGAGGTCATGAGATGTTTTAGAGGGGGCATAGATGAGGAAGCATGTGTGCTAATGATCATGTTCCAGGTGGTGGAAGGAAGGCTTGAGGTTTGGCTGGAGAGGTTAGGTGCTGTAGGGGGCTGTGCACAGACAGAGGCTTGTGGATGTGTTGTGAAGTTAAATGTTATTGAATCTGTGGGGAGCTCAGTATTCAGAGGTTAAATGCTACCAGAGCTATAACTTAACCTTGACGGTAGTGCTTGTCAAAACATAGCTTGCTCAGTGCCTTTTATTACAGCCCCTCTCTCTGTGCCACCTCTTAAAAATTAATGATCTCTTACAATCAGCCTTTTCTTTATGAGCTTTTAATTCAGAGTGGTAATGAGTTCTTGATTTACAGCTAAAAATCAACAAGGACATGCTTTAGTTTTCATTTATTTTTGCCTTGATGAGAATTTCTATGACTTTTCTCACCTTATTTAACATTTAATTAATTGAAAATCATTGCTAATCAATTAACAAACACTGAGGGTGAAATAAAAATACTAATCAGGGAGTAGTGAAGATTGTGACTTCCCCAGAGAAATCTAAATCCCTTATTAGCATTTTTCAGTGTGCTGAGCTTTTGAGGGATGAAAGGAAATGCTGATTGGAAAATAAGAGTCTATTTAGAGATTTGATTAGACTTTTATGCAAATGCAGCATTGATGAAATTGGTGTTCAGGGCTTATGCTTTGGTTTCCCAACCTCACTTTTGTATTTCAGCTGTTGGGACATTGAGAGATGGGTTTAATATCATTATGTATAGGACATGGTATAATGGTTTTTAGTAGTTTATTGTCAAATGTTTACATTTGGTCTTCGCCAACTGTAAATATGTTGTCACATATATGATAACCCTTAAGAAAATGAACTATGCTTTTACTACAAATAAAAAACAACAACAACAACAACAACAACAAAAAACATGGTTACTACACTTTTGCTATAATAAAACCATGGTTAATTTATTTGCATAAAAGCGTAATGAGCTATACTTCACGTACTGCATAGCTTTTGTGTTTATAGTACGATTAGCCAAAGTTCATGTCATAAAAGCCTCTACATCTGTGCTGAAAACACTTTCATAATGCTTACATTGCACTTTTGCCAGTCCAGAGTCTTACGTCTTAATAATGAAAGCACTGACCCTTCACAACAGTTCAATCTGATGGGGCCACAGAGAAACATGTTCCATTTCACTCTTGCTGCAGACTTTGATCACTTCTACTTAATATGACTTTTATTTATTGATCCTCATGCTTGGCAGTGAAAAGCAAACCTGCCATTAAGAACATACACAAAAGAGTATGTGGAATTTAATTCTACTCCTTTTTATTCTATACAACCTATTAGCAGTTTATCTGTCTTAGCCACTGTCTTACATCTTCAGCACCAAGCTTCACATACTTGTGGCATTAATTCAGTACCTTATTACAGTAAATGCGGCTATTTACCCTGGATGCTGTTCAAATTATTTATCTGGCCAGGGGGTATTTTCTGTTCCTGGTTGAGAAGCATGTGCTTTGCTCAGGTGTGAGGAGTTGTAAAACACTATATAAACTTCAGTATGTGAGTCAGCAGAACTGCTGGAAATAGCTAGAGTTACAGTGTAATCAAAAAGACTTATTGAGAATATAAAAGCGGATAAATAAGAGAGAAGCAGGGAGGAAATACAAAGTGTGAGAGAGATCACAGTTTAGAGAGGAGATTAAAGGAAGAGGAAATAAAGAAAAAAAAATGAAACATGCTTGAAAAGAAAACAGAGGTGTTTATGTAGTTCTTTTTTCCCTTTTCTGTAGGCAGCGCGCTTTGCATTAATTCATTCCTGCAAGCAGGGATATTTTGCCATCACAGAAAATGGAAGATAAATACAGTACATTATAGGTCTTAATGTCTAAATGTTAACATGTCTCTAGCAGACTTAGCCCTCTGTGATAGGCTGTGAGAGGCATAATCCAGATCAAGCTGACAGAAAATGGGACATAAATACGAGAAGCTTTCTGAACCGGGCCAGCAGAATACTCATGCATATACATGCAGGAGATGCTTGAGGGAAGGACTGTTTCCTGCTGGGACAGAGTGGGCTTTGTCGAGAGATGTGGGTCAGATAAGGCTACTGCTGATCTCAATATCAAAAAGTAACTTTTAGTGGAGCTGTATACAAGCTTTTGTGGTCATTCTATTAAGAGAGGAAAAAAACAAACAAACAACAACAACAAAAAAACAAACAAACAGTAGTTTGGCCTTGAAATAGATACATCTGTTTTCAATTATTTCCACCTCAATGGGTATTTTTGGACATTCAGTGCTGTTTTAGGATTTTTTTTTTTTTTTTTTCAAAGAATAAAAACATTTTATGGCTGGTTAAAGTACTATTTAATTTAAAGCTTTAAACGTGTGGGCTAACTAATGACCAATTCTCTTATTTCCTAAGGGTAAATCTGTGGTGTATTTTGTCAGTAGTCTGGAAAATTCATGAAATACTTCTGCTATTTCCACTTTAATGATTAAAAAAAAAAAAAAAGGGATGTGTTTGTGCAGGTGACTCTATAGGAATGGTTATAAAAAATTTTTTATTATTTCATTATTTATTCGTCAGTGGAACACAAAAGAAGATTTTCTTTCACAGAGACATTTTTCAAAATATCTGCTTTTATATTCAACAGAAGAAATAATTTTATATTTAGAAAATGAAAGTGATGTAGATGATGACAATTGTATTTTTTATTTTATTCATTTTATTAACTGTAATTGAACAAACAACAGACAGTACACAACACATGCAAATAAACAGCGCTATCAGTGTGCACAATATAGACACAATATATCTATAGGTACAATATCTTTATATTTAAATCAATGATAAGTTTTAAGACTTTATGAAAAAAAAAGTATTTTGTTGGTGAATTAGCTGTACATATAACATAAGAGGAAAAAGCGAGTATTCTGCACATGTCAGATGGATGGAGAAAAAGAGTGATTGAGATGAAGTGACAGAGTTTTGAAGCTGTAGGGGTTCGTGCCACATGGCCACCAGGTGGTCTCTAATCCAATCACTCACACATGATCTGTGCCCTTTCACAGGAAACACTGGGGCCCAAGCACTAATTAAAACAAAATCTGAACATAAGTATTGCAAACAGGATATGAGAGATTTAAAGCAACAGCTGGGCCACTTGAATGAGAGGTAGACACAGCAAAGTAGACACAAGAAGCAAAGTAGACACAAAAGCATGATGCATGAGGTATTCATTTGTCACGATGTTTAGCCACTCTCTATGGCATTTCTAGACTAAAATTTCTAAATCCATCTCCATGACAGTCTGTTGTACTGTCCAACAAGTGCAATGACACTTTATATTCTTTTACCATAGGAGTGCTGGAGAGAGAAGAGAATATAAGCAGTAGCTCACTGCTCAAAGCCAAAGTCCTCTACAGGTCCTGCACTAATGAGAGTGAGTATAACTCGATTGATTGTCTTGGCGATATAGCTCAGGTTTAATATTATAGCTTCTGAAATTGTCAGAAAGATGTCATGACGACTCTGTGGAAGATGTCTTTATCAAATCATTATGCTGTTTTTCAAATGAGCTGCCAATCATGCATAGATTCTCAAAAACAAATTCAATTTCCACAACTTCAGTTTTCATTGGCTGCTTAAATATCCCTGGATTACTTCGATATTTTCCTGTCAGGCCTCATTGAACAGAGAGGTGGGATTCCTTTGCTTACAATGCTGCCAGATGTCTTTGAGTGGCCTATCGCAACAGATGATTGGGACACCAAGTACGGTACGAGAAGGTTTCTCAGTAGGCTTTTATGCATGAGCCCAATTACCTCAGAGGTACATTGTATTTCTATTTCTCCTCTCTTATCTCCTCTACAGGAATGAACTGGAGAGTGGAAGATGCCATAGCCAAACTGAATGAGAAATATGGAAAGCAAGTCCTAATTAGCTTTTTTATTGGTACAGATGACAGAGACTCCAATGCACACATCATTCATGTAGGTGTGCGCAACAACAGTCTACTTCTTTTCTGTTTTGCATACAAACACAAATGCATATTCACTTTAGTTTAAAACACTTCTCCACAGAAAAACTTACACTAATATATACCTGGTATCCAGGGGTCTTTTAAGTCAAAGACTTAAAATTGCATAATTGCTTAAACAGTATCCTTGTTTATTGTTCTGTGAGGTTTTTAATTGGAGTAATGGATACAGTTTTATTGGGGCGGCACTACATGTGCCTGCATTGGGTTTTCTATTAAGAATGAAAGGCTGATTGTCTCTTGGTTTTATTCTCTGTGCCAGTTTGACCAGCCAAGTCTAGGCCTCTCCTCAAGAGACTACTATGTGTGCACTGGGCCGTATGAGGAGGTAAGAATAGCCTGTTAAACAGGAACAGGTGGATTTCATCAAACTTATCCTCGTGTTTCTATCTACCTCTCTCTCTTTTCCCTTCATTTCTCTTCTCCCTGCTGAAAATAAAAACAGCATAGACCAGAATGAATTTTCATGCTGTTTCAGGCTGGTCTAACCCACTAGTATGGCATCTGTTCCTCTTTTCAACATTTTCTTTCTTGCTTTATTTATCCAATAAAAACTTTAGAATACTGTTCCATCATTAATGAATAACTACACAGGAACAAATGACTAATGCACTATAAACATTATAGTAACTACTATTAACAAACAAGAAATTCTGATTAACGAATCAGTAAGTAATAGTGCTCAGTTGAAAGTGGTTGTTCACTATTAGTTAATCAGTAACTACTTGTTTTTTTTTTCATATCTCCCAGAGAACTACTAAAAACTACTATACACAGGTTCATAATTAATGTGAATGATGCAAAATGTATAATTTATTCAAGTACTTTAATTTATTAAGTAAAGATCATGGTAACCCACTAGTAATAACTTAAAAATTACAAAATACTTCCGAAGGGATTGCTAATTATTTGGATCAGTATTCTAAAGTGAAGATCATGAGAACTCACTAGTAATGACTGAAATAATTGTAAGCTTTTGAGGTTTATGCAAGGTTTTGGATAGTAATGACTCAAGTATTTTTACTTCCTTCTAAAGGAATTACTAATTATTTGGATCAGTATTCTAAAGTGAGGATCATGGTAACCCACTAGTAACAACTCAAGTGTTACCAAAGCCATCGAAAGTATTACAAAAACCTCAATAGTTCTTAGTAGTTCTCTGGGAGATTACTATAATGTTAATAGTGCATCAGTCATTTGTTCCTGTTTAGTTATTCATTAATGACGGAACAGTATTCTAAAGGGTCCAAAAGTTACCAAAAGTCCATATTTATGAAATTTAGAACTTACAGATATAACAACCCATGGCTTTTTTATACCTGGAGTTCTTCCTGCATAGATGGAAATTATTGCAGCAACGGTCTCAGAACATGATATTGAGTTTTCCCCCTGCTTCACCTTGGACTTGCCCAGACCACACAAGTTAGAAGTGCAAGATAAGCCCAGTTCACCTCTGGAAAGATCCAACAATCTACATCATTAAAATACACTAATCAGTTTGCATAAAACCATCACTCTTGGACTGGAGTGTTCAGATTCAGTGGACACAAACTGTTAGTTATCTTCAGCTGATTGTTATTTAGGTCAGACATATAAGTGCTATCTGCCGTTATTATGTTCCAGGCCTAGTTAATTTAATACAAAAAAGGCAATAAAGAATGTTAGAAAGGGACAAACAGATGGAAACACCTGGACCAAGATCTTGTCTTTTGTTTCCAGTTTTAAGACGATCCGTGATGATTATGTAGCTTTTTTTGCAGGAAAACAGAGGATGAGAAAAAATAATTAATTAACTTGAATCATTTCTCACAGAGTGGACAAATGCTTCCTAAACAACTGGGAAGCCAGGATCTGGGTGCTATTGTATATGAATGAAGAACATATGCATGCTAACAGGTATTGAATTTAGCACTCATGTGTTTTTAATGTGTGTGTGTGTGTGTTTCTCAGGCCTGTGTGACATATGAGAACTTCATGAGTGACTTGGCGAAGCTTATCCGGACTGATCGGGGTCTGGAGGTCAATGACACTAATATCAGGCAAGAGGTTGCCCGGGTGATGATGATGGAAAAGGAAATAGCTAATGTAAGCATGGAAAGCTTCTAAAATTAAAACAACAACCACTCTGATAAATACATTAAGGACACACACACACACACACACACACACACACACATATAAAGAAATCATCTTTTGCCAAAATTAATTCTGCCTTGCTGCTTAATGTCCTTGAACAGTTAAATTTGTTTTAAACCACAACGCTTAATATGCATTTAAATAAATGGCTTAGCCTACATCATGACGCGCAAAACGATTTACGATTTACGATTACACATTTTTACCAAGTTATCTCTCAATCCATAAGTGAATATATGTTGTTCAAACACAAAAGGCAATAGGCTCTACATCCAGCAAGTTTATAATCAAACTAACCTTAAATCTGTGGGAACGATGACACTGTGTTTTTTCTGCTCCATGTGCCCAGTCCACTTGCTATTTCACAACTTTCACACCATCATCAGCTTTAGTAAAATAACCTAAATGGGGATTTGACTAACTCATGTTTTCCCCCTCCTCATTTTTTTAATTTAACCCCCTTTTGTGTTTAGAAAAGCTGACATTTTTACTTATCGAAGATGAATTCTATTGCGTAACATTTCCAGATTATGCCAGAATGAAGTGATGAGAGGTAAATGCGGATATTAGGCGCAATGATAACCTGAGATACGTGCACAGGTCGTTCAAAAGTAAAGTATAGAATAAATGCATTTGATTTGTAAACCAAATTCAAACGCAAAGTTTTAACCTCTAATAAAGCTCTTAAATAGCGTTAATATGTGGGGCGCGTGGTGGGACTTTGGTGATCAGCGCTACCGATGGCCAGTCAATCTACTCCACAGCCAATCACGGGCCCCCTCCTTGCTCGGGCCCCAGGGCTTCAGTCCTGCCTATAGCCCAATGGTTAATGCGGCTTATATTTATATTTATATTTATATTGTTCACTACATGGCCTAAAGTATGACTTCCATTTCTGATTAAGGGGGTTAATCATTAATTAATTTAATATTTATTAGCTAAATCTGGAAAACAGTTGAGAGTTACTTGAAACTTTATTGCACATTCATTGGCCAAGAAACAGTATGTTTCTTTGTTTAACCCATATGACGTGTTTGTGCTCCCTTTGAAACTATTTGCCAGAGTGGATGTACAGCTTAAATTTGGTAAATATCTCTGCCATGTTTTCTCCAGTGTTCCTGGTGATGTTTTTATATTTTATGATAGTGAGGTCATTCCTGTTTAGTTTACACAGTATGGATTACAGGCCTGGTAATTTGTGTTGGAGCTCGAGTCAGACCCACACTGCTTGTGAGACCTTCCTCTTGACAATAATAATACAGTTAAATGCTCATACTCAGTAAAAATCTGCATTTCTGCAGTTGGGGTTTGGTTTAGAGGACTGTGCACAGCAGGGTTATATTCTAGATCCTCTAGGGTAGTGGTTGTCAATTCCAGTCCTCGCGTACCACCGTTCAGCATATTTTGCATGTCTCTCTTATTTAACATACCTAATTCAGATAACCAGCTCGTTAGAAGAGAGCTCCATACATGAACTGTTTCGACTGACATGGTCCCTACACGGTGTTCATTGCTTCCTACTTCCTACTTGCTTCCTACTCCCTGTGAAATTTACTTCACTCCAGAATATTAATTCATGGATTTGTGCTACGCCACGGCCTGCAGTGTCTTCATTTACTAGAGAAATGTGATGTGTGACATAATATACCTCTGTATATACAGCGCTGCCTAAAAGTTTGTGAACCCTTTAGAATTTTCGGTAACACTTTACAATACGGGTGCACAAATATGCATTAATTCATGCTTAACTAATGCAGAGACAATCATGAGTTAATATATAACTCATGAGGAACTAAACCATTTATTAAAGGGGTCATCGGATGCTAAGTTCACTTTTTCATGTTGTTTGAACATTAATGTGTGTTGGCAGTGTATGTACAAATCTACCCTATAATGATACAAATCCATGCAGTGGTTTTTAATTAATCTGTCAAAATAATATCCCCTTTTTCAAATCGAGCCGTTCTCAGATGCCTGTCAGTGTGCCATCACACCGACAGAGGCCGCTCCCACGATAGTTGATTGACATGAGCTCTTACCTCAGACCAGCTGTCACAGTCCAGTAACTTTCCTTGTTTCGATGCCGAAGCAGGGATGTAAGTTAGACAAGAATATCTCCGATTGAGCGATTGAGGTGTTTTGTTGCTAGATGTAACAATGGACATAGTGGTCATCATTTACTCCTGACATCTGAGCCGCTGAAGATGCAGTGGATTACATTTGTTTGTGAATGGAATGCACCTCCCAATCTACATATATCTGTCTATTTTCGCGTGAATCATTCATGATCCAGCTTTACTTACAGCAGAAGTGTGTATAAGCGTTTTTTTATGAATCTTTGCGATCGCCTTTCCTTATAACATGGTAGTTAGGAAGTTTAGCGGCTAAACACGGCTAAATGCGGCTAAAGTAAACAAAATCGTCATTCCACAGAGAGAAGAGAGGGGCGGGGTGAGCAGAGCTCATTTGCATCTAAAGGAACAACCCCTTAGAATGAGATGATTTTTGCAGAACTCATTTTGACAAGGTAAAAAGGGTGTTGTTTTACAAAAACATTGAGAATTTTTAATCAAAGTATAATAGAGACTTTTCATTAAGACCCTAAAGAATCATATCAACTTGTGGAAAATGGGCATCCGATGACCCCTTTAATAATTGCTTCATCAGCAACAAATGAACATTCTATATTATTCATAGATTAAGTAATCAATAAATTGTTATTAGTTAAATGTGTCATAATGTACAAATTCCCTAATAACTTATTTTATGACACATTTCTATGAAGTCTAATTACACTGTAATCAGCACAAACTAGGCTACAATAATATGTAAGCAACATGAATGTACATGTTTGTACGTCCTGGACGTCTATCAAAGTCTGATTATGTTTTTTGAAATGAATCATGGCATGAACAAAGTAGATCTCTGAGATCCTCAGAAAAAGAGTTGTTGCTCACCTGGCTAGAAAAGTTTACAAAACCATCTCTAAAGAGTTTGGACTCCACAAATCCACAGACAAATTGATTACAAATGGAGGAAATTCAAGACCACTATTACCCTCCCTAGGAGTGGCCGACCAACAAAGATCACTTCAAAGCGAGACTTGTAATAGTCTTGCAAAAGACCTCAGGGTGATTTGTAAGCACATAAAGGCCTTTCTCACATTGGTTAATATTAATATCCATGAGTCCATCATCAGGAGAACACTGCACAACCATGGTATGAATGGCAGAGTTGCAAGGAGAAAGCCACAACTCTCCAAAAAAACAAAAAACAAAACAAAAAAAAACAACAACAAAAAAAACACTGCTGTCTGTTTACAGTTTGCTAAAGATCATGTGGACAAGTCAGAGAGCTACTGGAGAAATGTTTTGTGGATTGATGAGACCAAAATAATACTTTTTTGGGTTTAAATGAGAAGTGTTATGTTTGGAAAAAGAAAAACACTTCATTCCAGCATAAGAACTTTATTCCATTTGTGAAACATGGTCATGGTAGTATCATGGTTTGAGCCTGCTTTGCTGCATCTTGGCCAGAATGGCTTGCCATCATTGATGGAACAATGAATTCTGAATTATATCAACAAATTCTAAAGGAAAATGTCAGAACATCTGTCCGAAACACATACAGCAAGACAACGACCACAAGCACACAAGTCATTATACTAAAAAAAATGGTTAAAGAAAACAGGGTTAATGATTTGGAGTCAAAGTCCAGACCTTAATCCAATTGAAATCTTGTAGAAGGACCTGAAGCAAGCAGTTTATAGGTGAAAACCCACAAATATCATAGGGTTCAAGTGTTTCTGTACTGAAGAATGGGCTAAAATTCCTACAAGCTGTTGTGCAGGACTGATCAGCGGTTATAAAATACATTACCTGCGGTTATTGCTTCAAAAAGGGATCACACCAGATACTGAAAGCAAAGATTCACATACTTTTGCAACTCAAAAATATTTAACACTGAATCGTGTCTTTCAGTAAATAAATAAAGGGTTCACGAACTTTCAAGCAGCACTGTAAATACAATTTAAATTCATGTCTCGCACAGTTTATTGCACTTTGAATGGAATGATGTCCACTTCGAAAGGCACTTAGGGTCAAATAGAACAGATGTCTGAAGTGATAAGAGAAACATAGAAGATGTGCAGTGCGGTGGTACGTAAGAACTGGAATTAAAAACCACTGCTCTAGAGGCAATGGAATTTCAAACATTTGAAAAAAATAATACTTACAGTCTTGGGGATTTGGGCTGCTGTGTGTATAAAGTGAAGGGACTAAAATAACTTGGCAAATAGCTGTTGAATCTCCTTCTCACATCTTATGAAATGCTGTCACCCTTTTCGCAATTTCATGCTCTCCTTGTCTTCACAGGCGACAGACACACCAGAGGACAGGAACAATCCGGTTCTACTTTACAACAAGATGCCACTGGAGACCCTAAACAACAACTTCACTCTGGAGTTTGATTCCAGGGTAAAAAAAATAAAAAAATAAAATAATTTAAAAAAGCGCCACATCCCATGCAACAGCATACAATGCTTTATCCTTATAAAAACTGCAATGAAATAATGAATTCCCTTTTTTTTCTGCACTGCTCCTATTCAGGTGTTCAACTGGACGCTCTTTACTAATAAGATCATGGACACAGTTGGCATTCCCATTACAGACAGTGAGGACGTTATTGTGTATGCCCCAAACTATTTTAAGAGGCTCAACCCTGTCCTTGCCAAGTACACAAAGAGGTAGTTTCATGTGCAATCTTCTGTCTTTAGATTGTGTTATGATGTACCTGTTTTCCTTGGCTTATTAATAATCTTCTATTATGGTCTTTGCCTAGTATTTTGTCTTCCAAGTGTCTATAGTTTGTTCCCCTTGTTTTAACATATTTATTTAGTTATTTATATCACTGGGGCTATACTCTGTCTTAATCGTTTAATTGTGCCGATCTCTATATTTATTTATTTAGTTATTTATTCTTTTTTGAACCTCTGTACAGCAATCTGGTCAGTCGTGCTGTTTTTTCAACGTTTGACTTGTAGATGACTTTCGTTACAAAGGAATAATGTATTTAAAATAATGTGGAGATATTTTAAAAATCCCTTGCCAGACTACTAGGAATCCACAACCCTTTTTTTTTTTTTTTTGGCCTTGCAGAGCTCTTTATATTGTGGCATTATGACACCACACAACTCAATAGCAAAGAGAATACCAGACACTGGTATCACATATGACATATGAGAGGTTTAAATACAAATTCTACAAAATGTCAATTTAGTGTGCCATTGGTTCGAGTGTATCATTATCATATTAGTATTTTATAAATACGCACTGTTTCAACAACAGTCAAATATTAGCTTTCTTGTCAAAAAAGCTATTTACATGGGATGTACTTATTTTTCCACATGACTGTACAATAAAAATCATTCTGTGATTGTATGTGCAGGGACATTCAGAACTACATGGTGTGGCGTTTCATTATGAATCTGGTGGTTGGTTTGAACAGGACATACAGGGAGACCAGGAAAGCATTTAGAAAAGTAAGGAGTAAAGAAAACAATCAGAATTAACAGGCATAATTGTACACACATTCTAATCTTGCTGCATCCCCTCTCAGGCTATCTATGGGACCACTTCTGAACCAGCAGTTTGGAGACAATGTGCCATCTATGTGAATAACAACATGGAGAATGCTGTGGGGAGACTGTATGTGGAGGAAGCCTTTGCAGGAGATAGCAAATACATGGTGAGCTGTATATGTACACTATATGTCTGTATGGGTCCTATAGTGGTTCTTGAAAATATGCTTGTGTGTGTTTGTACATACTCCTGTGTGGGATGATTTGAATCAGATCCATTTTCTCGTATGCGTGTAAGAACAGCTGAGCAGTACACCAGAACCACCTGTCATAAAACATACTTTCTAACACTCCATTAATCACTGGACTCTCCTGGCCTCAAGCCCAGCACATGTGCACGGCAGCACCCTGCACAGTGCATGGGTATTTCTTCAAATATGAGCTCTGGGAATATGAAAATGAAAAAAAAAAAATAAAATCACACTCGCTAATTTTTCTACTAAGATTGTCAAACAGTGGACATATATGCATACATTTTTGATGAACCTTGACATAAACTATTCCATCACATCTTAACCTATGTGTTTTATGTGTGTTTAACCATTTTTAACAGTTTTAGAATAAAGTTAAAGTTTGTTAGAATATGTGTAACCTAAATACACATTTGCAACCTAAATATTAGTAAATCTTTACTATTATAACTTGACTGGAAATGATAATTAATAAAAAAATATTCTGCTTACAACTTATATTTACTCTTTTTCTGCCTCATCTTTTCACACTTCAGTGACTTCTCCTTGGTAATCAAGTGTACTAACATTTGATAAAACATAAAATTTGTTGGTTATAAGGGAAATGACAATAAACCTATGAGTTGGCCTTAAATATTTATAGATATCATTTTCAAAAAAAGTTGAAAAGTTTTGTGTTTATTTCACTTTTTGTTTATATGAGCTTTTAAAATATATATATTTTTAAAATCAAATGTATTAAGAGATTAATCTTATTTTAGGATTAAAAGTATGTGGCAAGTGTAAAAGTTTGTGTATTAACATAATGTGAAAATGCATTATGGAACTATAGTAAAACGTTTCTAATCATATAACAAATAATAAAATAATAAGAAAACAACCCGTAGAATATAAAAGTGCATGTATTTGAAGAAGCACCTTAACTATAGAATTATTTTCATTTTGCTAAAAGAAATCTTCAGAAAGATTAATATTTCTTTATATTTAAAATGGTAAATTCCCATAAGTGATGTTGTAAGATGACTTGTAAATGTAACAGCCTCATGTAAAATCATTTCATATACAAGATGTGCTATACACATTGGTGAATATCAGCTTGCTTGATGACATTTGAGTTTTTGGCACATGTCAGCAGCATTTGGGTTTACAACTATACTCTCCTGCAAAAGCACACGCATAACAGCAAACGTTAGCATTGTGGGTGCTTGTCCATGATCAGGTGACCCCTACAAGGCCCACCTACAAATCATTACTCACATCAATGTCATGCCAGTGGGTTTGAGGTCGCCAGGATAATGTTACAGATATGCACACGAAGGCATATGCCAATAATTAGCCTTATCCAGCACTGTCTATCTGTTCAGGGGTCTATCTAGAAGTAATGAGAACAACATTCAGTGAGCTATCAGTAGTCTCTTAGTCTGCCAGTTTTGTAAATGAGAGAACAAGATGTCTCGTAAGTTCCAGTTAAAACAAATCCATCATGCAGAGTGTGAAAATGCATTACAGATAGCTGATTCTTTTTCCAATTTTCCATAACTTTATCACCCATTTAAGACCAATGACCTGCGCATAAATACCAAAAACTGTATCTATTCTATTTATGTTTCACAATGATAAGGGACTCAAAACGGTTCATTTTTTTTTTTTTATTGAAAGGTTAGGATACATTTGCGTTTTCCCCTCAAAGATAAGACTTAAGTTTGCTGTGGATCTTGGCCTGCATACTAACTACATGTCTAAACTGCACTAAAACTTGGTCTTGCACAAAATTCCTTGAAAGCCTACATGTTTAATGTAAAGACAAAAAAAGTGGATTAATCCATTTGCAATGTATTATTGTATCACAGATATCTTATTTATATTAGAATTGCTGAATAATGCCTGTTCATCCTTTGGATGAACAGTATGAGCACAAAGTACTAAACAATTCCCAACCAGGGTTGCCTTTCCCAAAAGCATCATTAGCCAACTATGGCCAACTAAGTTCCATCATTTCCAACATAGTTCAAAGATTTGGTGTTTCCCGAAACTGTAGTTCAAGCAAACATTCGCAAACAGTGTCGCAAACTTAAGTGGTTGTAACTACAGCTCTCCACCTGTGGTTAGAAGTATAGTTTCTTGTTAGTAAGACATATGGGCTTAAACAAATTCTGCTCTTGACCACAATAAGCCAGCTAACATGCAGTACAATCTATTTCTTCAATTCTATCTAAATATAAATGCATTTTAATCTATGTATTTTTGCGCGTTCTGTGCAAGCGCCATTTTTGATGTGCATAAATGCCTAAGGGAACCCCGGAGTATGACATAAGAGAGAATCCATGATGAATCAAACATCAAATAAAGTGAAGTGACAGGGAACAAAAAAAGTAAATTAGTCATCAGATGCCATGTTCAATACTGCAACATCTTAGAGATTTGTAATCATTTAAACAGCAGAAGTTATTACTCCACCACATGCGTGTGATGTCATTACCAGTGGCCCTATATTGCTGAACTAATGTGGTTCAAATGACAGAGATGCGACGATGTTTGAGAAACAGTCGTGACTAGCTAGTTCGTTTCCATAACAATGCATAGTACTATGGTGGTTAATTGAGTTACGGCTTGTACGGGAAACAAACCCAAGATTGTGTACGGAATTTCTGCGGTGTAAGAAATGGTGTCTTACAGGATATCCTTTTCTGTGATTTTCTCAGATGGATGAGATGATTGCTAACATCAGAGAAGTATTTGTGAGTAATCTGCATGATCTAGCCTGGATGGATGCTGAAACTAAGAAAGCTGCAGAGGAGAAGGTAAGGAATATTTTTGATTCTATATTTAAAGCAAAAAAAATAATAACTGACATTTTTCTGTACCAAAGACACACCTTAAAATTCTTTACTTGTCATCACTACAGGCACGAGCAATTAGAGAAAGAATTGGTTTCTCAGAAAATATCATGAACAACACATACCTGGACCAGGAATACCAAGATGTGAGTGCCTACAAGATGAAGGGTGAACTGAGGATCAGGAAGATTTAAAAAATGAAAACTGAAACTGAAAACTAATCTTCAAATCTCTGTGCAAATCTTTTGATTTCCTCCTAGTTACTCTATAATGCAGAAGAATACTTTGAGAACATCCTAAAGAACTTGGAGTTTGGTCAGAAGAAACGCCTGAAGAAACTAAGAGTCAAAGTGAACAAAGAAGAGTAAGAACTCATAAGATATATGAATGTATAACTAGGCTCTAAAATAGTGTTTCCATTTTCCCAGTTTAGTAACTGTCATAAAACCCTTATGAATAAAGAGCTCTCATTAAATATTAAAGTGATATGAATGTTTAATTCAAGGTGGATCACAGGAGCTGCTGTGGTCAATGCATTCTACTCATCTAGCAGAAACCAAATAGGTATTGGAATTGCATTTATACAAGCATTAACAACAAAAAAATCTGCTTTGTCTGATGAATTAACAGTTCATTTGGATTATCTGCTTTTCTCTTAGTATTTCCTGCAGGTATTCTTCAGCCACCGTTCTTTGGTAAAGGTCAGCCCTGGTCTCTGAACTATGGAGGCATTGGAATGGTCATTGGGCATGAGATCACTCACGGTTTTGATGACAATGGTATCAGACTAGAAACAGATCTCCCAAACATAGTTCTTAACAGTGTTGTAAGGTTAATTTTCCTACATTTCTTTCTTTGTTCAGGACGTAATTTTAATAAAGATGGTGATCTCAAAGACTGGTGGACTCCATCTTCAACTCAGAAATTCCATGAGCTTTCCAAATGCATTGTGGACCAGTATGGACACTACTCCTGGGACTTGGCGAATGGACAAAATGTATTCAATAACTGTCTAATGTGAACAAGTTGAAATTATTATTATTTTTTTTTACATTCTCTTTATTTATTTATTTATTACAAATATGATGGCTATGTAGCACATGATGTCCAGTAAAATAAAGCTTAGCATCTTAAACCATTTAGCAAACACTGTTTAACAGAAAATAATACAGTTCTATCTACCCTAATGTGCTAGGCTGTTTACCGTATGTGGCACATTAGACTTTTATGTCAGTGGTTCCTCATAGCTATCTATGAGTTTCTGACAGCAGTCATTTGGACACCTAAGCTGTGATTTTCTAGAGATGTAGAAAGACATCTAAATTACTGTCTTATTTTCCATCCCCTTTCTTCTTTTTTTTCTCTCTTCTGTCCTTTGTGTGAACAGCTAAATGGGAATAATACCCTTGGGGAGAACATTGCTGACAACGGGGGCATTCGCCAGTCTTATCAAGTAAAGAGAGGGCACCTAAGCCTTTACAGCAGCTCTTTTGACATCCCTCTTCACTGCTAAAAGAACTGGTTTAGTTTAATGTACTTTCTCACTTCCAAAAGGGGCCAACATTTCAATCATGTTGAAATGTGAATCTAATTTCAGTCAAATGGAGTTAGTGTGCTGAGCAGAGAAGACAGCTCGGTGTGTTCCGCAGTGGATGGATTTCTGTCAGACTGTGATTACAGAGGGAATCGGCTTAATAGTTTAGATTCTTAGAAAAGTCAAAGGGGGAGAAAATGGCTCATGGACTACAGTTCAGTGTGTTTAATACTAGGCCTCACTGAACCATCAAATATAGTCAACAGTATATAAGATCTAATCACAAATCTGACACTTATTCACATTCAGAGAGCCTTCAGAAGACATTTGACTGTGAGATAAAACTTCATGTCTGATGTTAATTATTATTTAGAAATCTGAGAGACAAGAGTTTGATTTCAGTAATTACTTCCCAAGATTCATCAGAATCACTGTGCTTACTTTTCAGGCTTACCAGAACTATGTGAAAAAACATGGAAAAGAAGCTCCTCTGCCTGGAATTGACCTTAACCATGAGCAACTTTTTTTCCTTAACTTTGCACAGGTGAACCACTTAATTATAACTATGAACTTGCAGGAATATTTTATGTCGCGATTTAGCTCAAAGGGAAATGTATATAAATAATTACAATTAATTATGATTAATTACAATTATTTATATCAGCTGCCAGTAGTAACTGTAGCAGAATTAATTTTCCATCAACTAATCTGTTCGCCCAGCGAAGATTTAGTATAATTTTTATATCAACTCTAAGAAATGATATTTTCTTGGCCACAGAAAATAAATTTCTTAAAGTACCATTGCATTAGAGCATGTAGCTCGAATCGGAATCGTAAAGGGACATTAATTTGCAAGGCAGAATCAGGATCAAAGCTCATGTAATTTGTGCACAAGAGTTTATTAACGAAGGACTAACACATAACTAATCTAAACAAACGAACGTGAAATCATTCATACATGGGGGAAGCGTCAGTGAGAAGCAGTTAGAGAGACCAGAGAATGTAGCTATGAAAAGAGTCAGTTAACCACCTGAGTTAAACCATCAGTGCTGTCTACAGCTTGTACTAAACCTCTTTTTGTTTAGTTAAATGTACAATGCTTGGATTGCCTTGGTCGATGAACAAGTGTCCCAAATGCAGTCTCGGGTGAAAGTCTCGATGGTTTGGATGCAGTGGTGGTATTGGAATCGCGATCACGTTCTTCCGGGTTGGAAAAGTGATGAACTCCAAAGATGTTCTGACTCGATGGTGACTGGGAGTTTCTTCCCATGTGAAATTTGAAGAAGAACCAAGAGCTGAGAGGGACCCAGCTGAAGTCCTGTGGTCTTTGGGGAATGGAAAGACAAGGCCGCAAGGCCTGGCGCAGCTTAGAGAAGTCCCGACGAGTTCTAGCTTATCCTTTTCATCCTCTTAGGTTCTGAAAGAACTCATGTGAGATGAGTGAAGAAAACTAAAAAACGCGGAAGAGAGAAATGTCTGTTTGAGGACATTTCATGAGGATGAATTCCAGGGTTGAGTGAAAGTGTCTGGCTCTTTGTGGTCGAGAGCCATAGCTCTAGATGTTGGGCCCTGTCGGGCCCGCCGGGCACGCCCTGTGCTGGCTCAAGTTCCCCGTGGGTTCCTCCACAGGCAGCAATCGGAAGATCTTGCAGAAGAGAGTGAAGTGAGAGGGAGGCGATCAATCGTTTGATGCCTTTAAGCTCGCTGGAGGCTGCGCCTCGAGGAGGTCCACGAACCAATGGTAACTTTCACCTTTGGAGGGAAAGTTTACGACTCTTTGTCTGTGAGCGTGGTATTTTGCATATGTAATTCGATTGGGTGTTGATGCAAAAACTACTAAGGTTTCTTAAAACACTAATATGTTCTAAGGTATCAACATCTAATTTACACCATCTTTTAGATCATCAAAATACGAATTCAAAGAGACCAAACATGGCATAGGTGGGTTATACGACTAGTCATCTATCATAACGCATGCATAAAACAGTAGAAAGACAAATACAAATACAACAGACAAAATTAAAATACAATGCAGTAATACTGTACACAATGACCTGGGCTATGTGTGATAGGAAGGTCAAAGAAAGGTTTGTCTGTGAATGAATAGGAAAGAGTCTATTTCTATAGGCATTGTGTCTTTCCTATGGGCAAATGTAGCATGGGCAAATGTGCATTCCTCGGGGCAATAAAACGCCTTATCAGATGGTCGTCCTGGCACCCTTTTGGGGTGTTAGTTGCTTTTGGGGGTTGTCTCCAGAGCTCCAGCATATAGCTGGCTTGTTGGGTTTAAAGACTATTTGTTAAATGTAACAAACAACTGTATGTCTGATTGGTCCAGATGCTACATTTAGGTTTAGTACAAGTTAAGATCAGTTGACAGCACTTGTGGCATAATGTTGATTACCACAAAAATTATTTTAACATTGAATATAATGTTAAGTTATATTATATTTTACAACTTCATTGTCATAACAACATATTGGGTGTAGATTTACTAACAGCTTGTTCCACTGCAAAACCCAATTTGGGCCTTAAAAACTCACACTAGTTTGCCCTTTTTGGTGAATCTGGCCCATAATGCTAATAAATTCTTAAATGCCAGCTTAAATACATGACAGTTTTAATAAAATAATTAATCCGGTTACTTTTTTAAAATCATAAGATTCACATTTCTGCTTTTATTTATTTATTTATTTTTTTGTGAGAATCAACATTATGCCACAAATGCAATACAACTAAGCTTACCTTCTACTGAACTTCTGCATATGAACAGTCTGATTAATACAAATAGGAATGCTTTAATTAAGCTTTGTGAACATCTGTTTTTTGCTTACAAGGTTTGGTGTGGAACACATAGACCAGAGCATGCTGTCAACTCCATAAAAACTGATGTTCACAGTCCAGGGAAGTTTAGGTATGTTAACCTTCTTTCACAGACAATGATGCACTTCTGTTTTATGCCTTCAGACTGTCACAGTCATGTCAGAATGTGCTGGTAATCACTACTTTGCCATTTATCTTTGTACAGAGTTCTGGGATCATTACAGAACTTCCCAGAATTTGCCAAAGCCTTCCAGTGCCAGAAAAACACCAGCATGGTGCCCGAGACGATTTGCAGAGTGTGGTGATTACTTGAAGAACAGAAAATGAGGGTTATATTGAGGGCCTGTGGTCCGTATACCCTCTTACCTCTCTGTTGACTCTTAGACCACTATGGCAGATGCTGATAAATGTTCACATTGGTGTAAGCTATGGCCACTATGCTTAACTCCACCAGTGCACTTGAGCCATATACAGAGAGGGGGAGCTGTCTCAGTACACTCCTACAGACATCAGCCAATTTATTTGATTACAGTTTGTAAGATCATTACTCAATTCATGGCTCTTACTGTTTTATACACTATGTAAAGTGTGTCTGAAGTATAAAGTAAAACTACAACAACAACAAAACAAAAAAACAAATCCTAAAGTAAAGATTATGTAGAGATACTGTCAAAAATGATCACATAATGTTAATCAAGTGAAACTGTGAATTGGAGATACCAGTAGCATTATGTATATACATATTTATCACAATACTAGTATACATCCACCACTTATACTGGTCAACTTGATTAGATTCAGTAAGTAACTATGAAGCTACCCAAATATGCCAAACAATCTGATGTATATTACTATGGAAGCTAATACACATTTAAGTGAATTCCAAGAAAACTGTTAAACTCTGTATTCATTTATCTGAACAGCAAATTATCTCATTTGTACACAGCACATTGTAATTTAAAATATGTAGATTCATTTGTAATTTGTGTCACTGAATTAGTTTTCCTTAGAAAATTTGCTTATTATCATAAAATATTAACTGGGACAATATACATTTTCTGTAAATCAGACACTGAATGTTTGATTTTAAAATACCAAACATGACAAAATGGATAGACATTAAAATGCAAAGGTGTCTGCTTACATTATTTGAATGTGTTTAGTGGGTGTTTGTGTTGTTTTTTCTTCTTTCATTGTGCTGGCCTTGATATTAGCTTTTATGAATGGGTGTGCATGTGACAAATAATGTCATTCTGTCAAGCGTCACTGAATTAAAGCCTTAAAATGTTTTTAATTCTATTGTTTTCTACATCTGTCAGTGTTTTCATATGATGTAGAGGACTAAATGAGTCATACTGAGACCAGTTCATGCAGACAGTATGTTTATGCCAAAGACTTTTACATATATCTTTATTCTGTCTTCTTCTTTTTCTTCTTCTTCTTCTTCTTTTTATATATAACTGTTTCTGAGATGCTGGTCCCAACATATCTATTACATCTTTATTAGCAATGACACAAACTGCCAAATTAAAGTTAAAATGTAAAAGCTTATATTTGTGATATTGTTAGCTATTAGGTATAGTAACTGTATTTTACATTAGCAGTACAAGATAAATTCATTTTAAGGGCATTGGGATACTGTAAATTAAAAAAACAAGAGGCTCAAAGGAATCTTGCCTGTGCTGTGTCAAGCAAAAATATCAAAATGCTGCTGTTTTCTTCTTTACATTTTTGTTCCATTCTCTCCATTTGATCCCAGAGGGTCTTTCTTCTCAGTTTTGTTTGATATTTTTTCGTCTTTGCACACTGCTTTCCCCTCTCTGATAAAATGCTGTTCACCAAAATTCATCTCAACCAATCCACAGACAAATATACCTCAGATGCCTGTATTTAGATACTTTGTAATAAGCATATTCAAAAGAGAATTTTGTTTTATTAATAAATTGTTCATGTAACAATTTCTTTGTTGTGCATTTTGTTCAAGAATGCAAGATCTCTGCTTTGATGGAAAGTGTTGAATGAGGAACAAAAAACAGGCCTCAAAGACCTCTGTGGCATTTTCTTTGGCAGGCAAACAAGCCCTGAGAAACTGTAATGCAGAATATCAGCAACCCAGTGGGAAAAAAAAAAAAAAAAATTCCCCGTATGTAATGCCTTTACATTGCACTAAGTCAAGTTTGGTTGGGGTACTCGCTCCCATGTGGGGACTTGCAAAAGTACAGCCTATTGCAGTGTGTGCTCACAAATCTTCTGACCCTTGTAAAGCTTCACCACAGGGATTTGCCGCTCCACACTTCATCATATTAGTCCTGTAGGTCCTGTCTTTACTGCCTCTTTGCAGACGAGTTAAATATACCTCATGCTGCCACCCACCTGATTAAAAACAGATTTGTTGGCTGACTGGTGACAGGTTACACTGAGGGCTGAAACATGAACTGCAGGTCTACCATACCCTCTTCACTCCCTGCTGCATGTCACTTTTCAACTTGAAGTGTGTTTGTATCTATCTATCTATCTATCTATCATAAGGACTTTCCATTGACTTCCATTGTTATTAAAGCCAATGACATTTTCTATAACCCTAAACTTAACCCTCACCCTCTTTCTGCCTTCAGATTTTAATTAAAACACTGTTTATTAAGCTGTTTTCCTCATGGGGACCATTGACTGTTTCCGACAACGCAGAGCAAACCTGACCACACACATACTGTATAAAATCACAATCAAATACTAACAAATAAGAAGTTTGTTTTTTTATTTATTCATTTATTTTAATGTATTATTTTATTTATATTATTTATTTCTTTTTTGTACTGTAGTTTAAAGAGAAAATTCAAGTGTACTTTGAGCTTAAAGATGTTCAGTTTCCAGTCTTGAAACTGAACAAGTATACTGTCTTGTTTCGATCATATTTTTTCAGTTTTGTACAGTTGAATAGTTTAGTCTGGTATTTGTAATTGTTTACAAATTAATGCTTGTACACTCTCTTTTTGGCCTGTACCATAAAAGTTTGCATGTGAATGTGTTAATGAAGAGATGCAACTGACACTGGTACAGAAGGTAACATAATAATGACAATATGAACAACATGAATATTAGGGTGACCAGACTTCCCTGTTTTGCCCTTACGGAAAAGAAGTTTATTAAAGTGTGCTATTATTATACTTCTTTTAAACTAAAAATAGGAAAGTATACTTTCAGTCTACTTTTTATGTACTTCTGTACTTAAAATGACATTTAAGTGTACTTGACATATATTTAGAAAAAGCGTAAATATATTTGAGCTATACTTGTGCTCCTAGAATCTGTGTTTTTGTTGTTATACGGTAGGGGGCACTATACACATCTTCTGTACAGAATTTCCAAAAAAACACAAATGAAGAAGAAACTGAAACAACAGATACTTCCATATGTAATCTAACAGGGTCAGTGTTGGGGGTAACGTAAGTAACGCAAGTTATGTGATATTATTACTTTTTCCAAGTAACTAGTAAAGCAACGCATTACTTTTTAATTGACAAGAAAATATAACAAGAAATATAACAAAAAAAGTAACAAGAAAGTTACTTTTTTCAAATAAGTAACGCCAGTTACTTTTCCCCCCATTTATTGATTAAAAGCTCTCATTTCCCCATGTTGAGAGAAATAGGGAGTAAGATGTTAGTTCTAGAATAAATGTAAACATGGATTAATTCATCTCACTCACAAAAAAACAGATTCAGTATTCCTTAAAATGAATAAAAACAGTGAAATTCAACTATGAATATGATGCAAACCTACAATAATTAAATGTTAAATAATACAAATATCATTTATGCATTTAATCCCATTTTATTAACCAATGTCTTTGCTACCGACCTTCGATGATCCAATTTAACCATACTAATAAGCAAAAATTACTCAAGAAAATCTAACATTTTTTTTTTTATTGCTGAAGAGTTGACATTTTTTTCTTCTGCATTGTACTGTACAGACATGAATTTACTTTTGTCAAAGCCTGAGGCTTTTGGTGTGAAAAGGCTTTTATATTTGCCAAAATATAAATTTTTATATTAAAAACAAACAAGCAAGCCCTGCCCAGATTTAAAAAGTAATACAAAAGTAAAGTAACGCATTACTTTCCATAAAAAGTAACTAAGTAATGTAATTAGTTACATTTTTAGGTAGTAACTCAATATTGTAATGCATCACTTTTAAAAAGTAACTTTCCCCAACACTGAACAGGATCATCAGACATAAAACAGCATCAAAACTGTAGAGTTATGGAATAAAGTGTTGACCCATGAAAAGGTAATAACGACTTGTCAAGCTTTGGGGTGTTGATCGACTCCATCTACATTTTGATTATATCATTCTGAATCCAATTCATAGTCTTTTTAAAACTTTTTTTCCAAATGAATTCATTTCTTTATTTTTTATTTATGAAACTTACCCACATTCAAGTGTTTAAAAAAAGAATGCATGAAGCTAGAATAAAATGTTTTTGTTTATAAGCAGATACGCTGTTATTTCTTTTGAGGTTTTTAAGTTCAAATATTCATATAACAAAATATATACAAATTAATACCTAGATAGGGACATAGTAGTATAATTAAAGTATGATGTAAAGTTCACTTAAAGAAAACTTATGAGTATACTTGCAGTATAAAACTACTAAACTAGTAGTTTACTGAGACTATACTTCAAAGTGTACTAAAAATGCTACTACAAGTATTTAATTACTAAACTATCAGTATACCTATAAGTTTACTTTTAGTATAGTTGCTGTACAAGCTAAAAGGATTGATGTAAACTAGTTGTGTACTCACAGTCTACTAATGTTATTCTTAAAAGTATACTTTTATATACTAGAAAGTGGGCCAATTTAGTCCCAAGGACTAAATATTACTAGTACACTAATATTTGTATATTTACTACATACAGTATACTAAAAATTATACTTGAACTTTACTTAAGTATACTTGATAAAATAAACTTGAAGTATACTACTTTTTGGTAAGGGTCTAGGGTGTCACAGCGTGGTGTGCGGGGAATGAGGAGTACTGACGAGGAGGTCCAGGACATGCACATTTATTAAATAATCCACAGTATAAACAGGAACAAACAGGAACAGCAAGGAATCCACACGCACGCAAAAGAAATGACAACTGAATGACAAAACAAAATGACATATAATGACTTTAGAATGACAATACAAGAACCTGGGAAAAAACACAAAACAGTCCACAGGGTGTGACATTACCCCCCCCTCCCATAAAGCGCGACTCGCGCCGTAACAAATACACCGGGGAGAGGGGGTGGGCGGATCAGGGAGCTCAGGGAGCCACGGCGGAGCATACAGTCCCGGGTGCCATGGCCGAGTACACAGTCCAGACGGCCATGGCGCATCAGGGAGCTCGGGAAGCCATGGCCAAGTACACAGTCCAGACGGCCATGGCGAGTCAGGAAGCTCGGGAAGCCATAGCCGAGTATACAGTCCAGATGGCCAAGGAGGATCAGGGGGGTAACCCCCCCCCCCAAAATTTTCTTGGGGAAACTTAGGGTATTTTTAGCCCAGGAGAGTACAGGAAGGCCGGGCTTAGGAGGCGTTGACACAGGAGGGTGCTCGGGAGACGCCTGGAGGTTCCTGAGCTTCCTCCAGTGCGCCCTCCAGAGCCTGAGCTTCCTCCTGAAGGCAGCTCAGGCTCAGGAGGGCGCTCTGGAGTCAGCTCAGGAGGGCGCTCTGGAGGAAGCTCGGGCTCAGGAGGGCGCTCTGGAGGCAGCTCAGGCTCAGGAGGACGCTCTGGAGGAATGGACGGGACCAGTGGAGACTTAGGAGAGCTGGACGGGACCAGCGGAGATGAAGGAGAGCTGGAGGTGACCAGCGGAGATACAGGAGAAAATAATCCACATAAGTCCATAATGTCCTTAATATTAATTTGGCTTGCCATATTTGCAGCCGATAATCCAGAGCGCGGGGGCGTGGCTGGAGTCCGAGAGCTGGCCGCGGGTTCTGGGCTGAGGATGAGGGAGGAGCTATGGAGAACTGGGGTGAGCGAGGGAGGACCGGAGGGAGTGAGCTCGTTGGAGCAGCACATGGAGGACGCTGGCTGGTGGTGAGCTGGAGCGGCCGCGTGTTTACAGATGGGGGGAAGACTATCTTCCACATCGACATAGAAGTTGGACATAGGACATAACTGATAAATACCGCAACCGGTTTGCGGCAATCGTCAGGAGTTATAGAACAGAACAATTTGTCATTGTTGAGCCCCATCTGAAAACACGCGTTGATCATAGCATGGCTCCAACTCACCAGGTGACAAATGCTCAGGAATTCCTCCACATATTACTCCAACAGCCTCTCCACCTGCTGAATGTTCATCAAAACTTCCTCAGCCCAGAACATTTTGTTAAACGGTCGGTTCTTCTGTCACAGTGTGGTGTGCGGGGAATGAGGAGTACTGACGAGGAGGTCCAGGACATGCACATTTATTAAATAATCCACAGTATAAACAGGAACGAACAGGAATAGCAACAACAAGGAATCCACACGCACGCAAAACAAATGACAACTGAATGACAAAACAAAATGACATATAATGACTTTAGAATGACAATACAAGAACCGAACACCAAACTGTGAACCCAACCAAACTTAAATACACAGACTAATCAGGGGGAGACAGGTGAAATCGATTAAGCAGTGACGTAATAATTAGAGATGGAACAGGAAAGACCAAATAAGGGCATACATGGGGAAAAACACAAAACAGTCCACAGGGTGTGACATAGGGGACAGTCCCGGTTTTTGGTGGCCTGTCCCCAACTGGAGCTGTCACCGAGAAATATTCCTATTTTACAGTAGGTTCAAAACAGCCCGTGAATACACTGCATAAAAGACTGTCTGCTGTAAAATGTGATTTGTTAAGTTTACTTAATTCAGTTGTGCAAACTCATTGCCTTAATTCAATTAAGTAATCTTAACTCAGTAGTATTAGGTGTAATTTAAGTCGTAGTTACTAATATATGACAAGTATTTCTTACTTTTTTTGAGTCCTGTTTACTTAATCCATTTAAGTTTTGTGATCTGAACACTATACCTAGTTAAAAAAACACTGCACTAAAAACAGCTCTCCATTTATTGCATTTCAAAACATTTATTTTTTAAAATGCAGGAAACAAATGTACATCAGCATTGTAATTTTAATAGATGTTCATTAACAATGCTAGCCAATGCTTCATGAATCAGGAAAAAAAAACAATGTTATGAGTTGTACATTTAAGAAGAATATTCCAAGCAATACAGCAACACTCAATTATCAGTTAAAGGCAGTTCATCATTGAATTCAGTGTTGTCATCATCCAGCTCAGTTCAGTTCAGATAGTACCTGACGATAGTTGACGATATCGCTGGAACTTAAGTGTCCCCAACTAAGCAAACCAGAGACGACAGCGGCAAGGAACCAAAACTCCATTGGTGGCAGAAATGGAGAAAAAAAACCTTGGGAGAAACCAGGCTCAGTCAGGGGGCCAGTTCTCCTCTGGCAACACAAACCAGCAGCTTCACGAATTCGCCTGCCCAATCAGTCCTGCTAGATAATGGGAAACGAACTTGGCTTGTTGTCCTCGAAAGAGGCTCGAACCCGAAGCTCGGCTCTAACTCTGAGTAAGAACCCCCCTCTATGGTTGTACGCTGTAAAAAAAAAAAAAAGGAAGGAGACGAGAAAGGAAAGGGAAGCAGGAGAAGGGGAGGCGGTGGGATGCCGGAAGAACTGTCACTGGGATGGAGCAGTGACTGTTGCTTATATACGCTCGTAGTGATGATGGACAGGACTGAAGGTTTAGGCTGCTCCCAAACCTATGTTTGGAACTACATTTAATTCCAGGCTGCAGCAAAGTCAGACTGTGCATCAGGTTCCCGTGGTCTTGTGCCGATGGCCATCTAGGTGACGAGGTCCTCACTGGGGATCTGTTTCTGGGGCTCCTCTAGTTGACGTGGTCTCCACTGACATTAAGGGCTGTAGAGATCATCTCTAGGCCCTGATCAACAGTCTGGACTGGATCTGGGTGGCTGCAGTGACCATCTGATCTGGATACAGATTGGATCTGGGTGGCTACGGTGACCTTGGAATATGAACAAAACAGACCGATAGTAAATACAATTCTTCTTATGATGTAGCAAGTGTGTTAGTGTGTTATGTGTAAGCCAGGTTAAAGAGATGGGTCTTTAATCTACACTTAAACTGACAGAGTTTGTCTGCCTCCCAAACAATGTTAGGTAGAAATCAACAAAAAAAGAATGCATACTCAATATACTTTATCTTACATAGTTACAAAAACATTTGCTCATATTGTCTAACTCCTTTGACATGTACTGCAATGTCAACTTGCATCAACAAGTAAACAAAACAGCAGAATCAAGAGAAAACATGAAACTAAACAAGCCGGACCTTTCCTCTCACTGTTGTGCCCAAGCATGAAAATGCCATGGAGAACCACAGTGTGTTCAAGAGTAACCTCATTTTCCTGAAAAGAGGGAAGAGTATATAAAATGAGATTCCATGTTATTCTGTATATGTAAAGAATGTCTATTCATTGTTTTTAATTTGCTGGCAATCCCTTTAACCCTCTGGGGTCTGAGGGTGTTTTGGGGCCCTGGAGAAGTTTTGACATGCCCTGACATTTGTGCCTTTTTCAGTATCTTAAAAACATATTCATGACTAAAGTCTGGTTACACTGTAATCAGCACAAACTGGGCTACAATAATATGTAAGCAACATGAATGTACATGTTTGTGTTTTTGAGAAAACAATGTTTATGCGTGGTTAGTGAAAAACTAAATGTTTTAAGTCACTGAAATAAGGCCATGAAACACATACAGAACATTTGTTCACAAGACTTTTGAGAACTGGATGTAGTAGGCTAGAGTTTTTTCTACAAAATGATGTGAAAATCATCTCGTTCACTCGTTCAGAGAAAACAATATATTGATGTAAACTTTCTAAGACATGTTTTGTGATCGAAAGCACCCTGATCTAACCACAGAGATGTGAACAGACTTTGTGTAGTTTCTGAAAACTGTTTTCTGAATTCTGTTCAACAAGTGAAAAAAGTAAATCATACCTGATATCTCTAAACTCATCATCAGTAGTCAAGGAACTTTTTTTACACTAGAATATGTGTAGTTGAACAGCTGATGTTAGTACAGCACTCTCAGAGAGTTTGAAAGACAGCAGGATTCGTCTGTTGTGCAGTTATCAGATCACTAAAAAAACAACATAAGAAAAACATCTGTGAGCATGTTAATATCAGGAGCATCTGTAAAATATATATAGTGTATGTATAGACTCGCGCATTTGTACTAACGTAAAAAGGACATTTTATATCTGAGAAACTAATAATTATTGTTTTTCACGTTAAACATCTATTCGAGAGCAGAGTATTGGTAAACATCGTCTAAACATACACTCAGTGTAAACACTCATATTACATCCTATTGTTATACGATAAATAAATAACTAAATAACATGATCTTTAAGTCATAAACATAAGCATTGGGCTTAAGGAGGAGTGAAATTGACGCTGCGGTGGAACTAGCTGGAAGTCTTCCTTTTTGTTTTGATTCATAAATCATCCTGATGAAAAGTGGAGCCAAGATGGACCAGAATTGTTTGTAGAACTCAGCAGGGAAGCCATCCGGACCTGGTGCTTTATTATTAGGCATATGTTTAAGAGCATCATACAGTTCTTGTTGAGTTATGGGTGACTCTAAATTATTTGATTTTCATTGAGTTGTGGTAATTTGATGCTGTTTAGGAATGAGTCAATGGATTCCTGATTGGGGTTTATTTCTGAAGAATATAGTTTATTGTAAAAACTGTAAAAAACCTGATTTATTTCTTCGGGTGAGCTGGTTGGCTTCCCTGCTGAGCTCTTTATGACTGGAATTGTTGCTTTTTCTTTGTTATGTCGAATTTGATTTGCTAAGTATTTACCTGATTTATTGCTATGGTGGAAGTTTTCTTGCCTGAAACGATGGATCATAAATTGAGTGTGTTTATTGAGTATTTCATTGAGTTTGAATTTATATTTTCTTAGTTCCGTCTGTGTTTCTTCTGTTGGGTTGCTTGCATTGATTTCTTCCAATTGTTTAATTTTGTTATTTAGTTCTACTTCCTGTTCTTTTTCTTTCTTTTTATTATATACCGAGTATGAAATAATTCTTCCTCTAAGCACTGCTTTTCCTGTTTCCCACAGAAAGGATGGAGAAGATCCAGGGGAATCATTCATTTCTAGAAAGAATGCCCACTCTCTCCTAATAAAACTGATGAATTTTGAGTCTTGCAAGAGAGATGTGTTAAAACGCCATCTGCTAATGGGTTTCTGTAGGTTTGATTGTAACCGGAGCATGGTCACTAATGACTATGGGATGAATTGTTGAATCAGAGATATTTGGCATGATAAAGTTGCTGATTAGAAAATAATCAATACAGGAATAAGAGTGGTGGACTGGAGAGAAAAAAAAGTAGTCTTTGGAGTCTGGGTGCTGAAGCCGCCAACTATCGACAAGGCCAAAATTGCTCATGAACTGTTTTATTTTGTTTTTGTTTTAGTAGATTGCCAGATTCGTTTGTTTTTTGAGTGATCAGATCTGTCTATTGTGGGGTCTAAAACTGTATTGAAGTCGCCTGCGATTATGATGGGACAGTCAGATAGGGTTGAGATGGAAGCAAAGAGGTTCTGAAAGAAAACTGGGTCATCTGTATTAGGACCATAAACATTAGCAATTGAAACAGGGGTACTGTTAATTGAAATGTTTATGATGATAAAACGTCCTTCTGGGTCTGTGATGGTGGTGTTATGAGTGAATGAGATACTTTTTCTAATCAAAATACAAACTCCCCTTTGTTTTGTGTTGTAATGTGCTGAAAATAGGTGACTGAATTGTGTTGATTTGATACGGGTGTAGTCTAATTCTGAGAGGTGAGTTTCTTGTAGGAGGCATATGTCAGCTTTTAAATTATCCAAATGATTAAAGACTTTGATCCTCTTTGCCTGAGATCCAACCCCACAAATGTTCCAAGTCAGAAACGTAAGTGGTGCCATGTTGTGATCGTATAGTTATGAAAATGTATGATGACAAGATGGACAAGTGTGTGTATGAGGGAGTGTGCAGGTGTGTATATGACTTAAAGAGGAGAGGCGGTAATGGAGGGCTAGGTATGTAACATGGTATGTGTATGAGTTGTATAGAATAAGGGGTGGGATAGATACAGTGAATGAAGAGGTAAAAATCTGGTTCTGGAGTGACGTCAGCATGATAATTTCCTGTTTAGCATTGAAAATATAAGGATCACAATTTGAGTTCAGCCTACAAACATAATGCACAAAAACAGACAGGACATACAAGTCGACATGTATAGACAAAACACAATGAACATTAAGCATTAAGAGAAAAAAAGACAATGAGTGGACGAGAGGAGAGAGGGAGACAGACATCAATTCGAAGCATCAGGGCCAGTACTGCAAGTCAGAGGGGAGGGGGAGGGTGACAAAATTACAATCGAGATGAATATTGGCATGGGGTATGAACTGCTATAGCCAGGTGGTGATATTGGGGTTGCGGCAGAGTGTTCCATTGACATATAGTTTATCGACTGACAGTGTGGCTCGATTGCCCTCTTGCCTGAGTTGTTTCATTATGGGCAAGAGGGCTCTTCTTCTTTCCTGTATTTCTTGTGGGAATTGGTCGTTTAGTCCGAATGATGTGCCTTTCAGTTCCTTTCCTTTGCTTTTAATAAGTTCTTTATGCTTGTAGTGTTCGAATTTGGCAATTATCGGAGGTGACTTTTTATTGTCTTTGGAAGTGAGACGGTGTACTCGGTGGAAGGTAATCCTGTTAACTGTCTCTTTCAGGGATGATTGCATAAATTCTTTAACTGCTTTCTCCGGGTCGTCAGGTGTAGATGTTGGTAGAGGGATTCCTGAAAAAATGAGGTTATCGCGCATGCTGCGGCATTGGAGGTCTAGTATTTTTTTCTTTCATGATTCGGTTTTCGCTGGTGAGATGATTAACCTGGTTGGATAAGTTTGTGACAGTTCCTATTAGCTCACGGTTTTCTAATGCGAGTGTATCGATTTGTGATTGAGAAAATTCAAGGCTGGCTTTTAAATCCTTAATGTCTGCATGAAGATGTTCCAGTATAGCAAGTTTGCTGTTTATGGATTGTAGTAAACTGACCTCGATGGTTGTGACTGTAGAAGTAGCGAAAGCGGGGGGTGTTTCTGGTTCAGTCTCAGTTGAGCCGTCGCGGGTTCGTTTCTTGCTGGGTTCAGAAAACATAGTGTCCAGAATGAAAAGGTGGCCGTCGGAAAAGGTAACACAAATATTGTCCGGTTCTTGTTGACAGTTGTTGAGAGGTAATAACCAGTTTAAGCAGAAGAGAAAAAAAAAATATATATATATATATTCCTGTTTACAAACGGTATTCAGTGTGCCGCCATGTTGGATCTCACCCAAAGTCTCGCGATAGTCTCAGTGCATCATCTCCCTCCCCTCCAACGCACTTCTGACAGGTGTCCCCATTCAGGACATCTGTAATGCTGCGGGATGGTCCACGCCCCTCACCTTTGTTAGGTTTTATAACGTAGATGTCCGAGCCACTCCGGGCTCTTCTGTCCTCCTGCCCTAGCTGCTCCTAGGCAGGGATTTGGAAGTCTGGTGGCGTGGGCATCTCGTTCCCATAGCGTTTTCAGATGCAGCTCGAGGTCCTGAAAGGGAACGTCTCAGGTTATGTATGTAACCCTGAGGGAACGAGATGCTGCGTCTCGAGCCATCCTTCCGGCCTCCCTCTGAGCACTCGCTTCATTCTCCGAAGCTGACGCCGGCTCCACTGCATGTGCTTTATCCTTCCTGGTCGCTTACGTCACCCGCCCGTGATGTCTCGCCCTTCAACTGGTCAGATTACACATGTGTTCAGAGCGTGGTCTAGCTGTAGGCATTCCCATAGCATTTTTGGATCTCATTTTAGACATAACTGACTGTGTTTATGTGAATACTCGGCAAGATTGGTATTTTACATAACTGTGTGTTTATTTAAACATTCAAATGCCGCGAAACAGAACCCATTTGTGTTCTTTAATACTGACAGGCGTCTAAGCGTAGGGATGCCGATCTTTCGCGTCTTTTAAAGTTAGTTATCAGTCAAGCACATCCTGTTCTTTGTTTTCCCATTCATCCGTGCTTCATCACTGTAACGGTCAGTAATTCGACCGCTGAAATATGTGCGGATATATTTTCATGGCACGACATAGACGATATAACAAAATATAATATAAAATGACACGTTATATTGCCTCAAGAATATACTATATGAACAATGGCTTGTTATTAAAATACTTACATTTTAATTAAGAAGGTGTACATTAGTGACTTTATTCTTAATTTACTGCTAAACATAATCTCTGCCGATGTCTCTGACTAGCCTTTAAAAAACGAACAAATAATCGACAAAACATGCACTAATCCATTAACTTTGACTTTAATATCATATCATCAAGTTCCTTAACATTAAACGCAAAAGTATATGTATAAACACTCACCAGTTCTATCGTTTATCAGCCAAGGTCTTTAACCAAGCAAGATGGCTGTTGATCAGAAAATTCTCAATCCAAACTTAGATGACATCAGTGGTCACATGACTTTCACACCACACAAACAAATCATGTAACCTTAACTAGGGACGTTTGAGTAGCTAGTACTTTTAGCACAAACTGTAAGCTTTAATAGATCTGCATCAGTAAAGTAAACAAACCATCACACTTTAAGTAAAGTCAACAAAAAGAATTAAGTTAGCACATTTGTTAGTTTTTACAGTGTGATTACCAAAGCAATCATGTAGAGGTCAGTTTCACCAACAGAGGGGGGCTGTAAACTACATATTGATTACTAGGTCACCGACTAATACTTTAGCCATTAAGAATTTAACCGCAATGCAAGCAGAGCAATATTATTAATTTTCAATAGAGACACAGTGATTGGTTTCAGGGTAGTTACATTTGAACTATTCATGTTAAATTTAAGCAATATTGTTTTACTTATAACTTCATTTTTTGTCAGAAATTTCTAAGAAGCTGACTTCATATTCCAGGACTATAGAAAGATCCCAGAAAGGGACTCTTATTGGGAAGATAGGTCTTAGCTGTTTGGCACCATGTAAAAAGTAATTAGGGACACTAGCAGGACACTGCCTACCTAATGAGGTGCCATCAATTGACACATGCCTTGCAGCAGTGGCTGACACATGCACCTTTGGTAGGGGCTCTTGCACCGGAGGAACTTTTTCATAGTTCCTAGAGCTATTGATGGAGGTTCCAGCTTTTTGGTGTGTGTGGAATTAAGATGTTTCAGTTCTAGGAAATAAACTAGCTCCTACTTCAGAATGGGTTTTCGCACAACAAAGTTCTAGGAACTCAGTTCAAGGACCGACCTAGCCAGCATGGTGGTTCATAGAGATCCAATTTCCCCCTCTGGCCATTTTCCTGGTTGCATTTGCACCAGCAAGTTCAGCATTTACAAACGTCAGCAACCAGTGAATGGAAGACAAGATCTGACTGTTATTGTTGTGGGTTTTTGTTAATAGAGATGGAATGGAGTGTGTTCTGTAAAGGGTACATTGAGAGGAGATTCATGTTGTTGTAACTTAGTAGGTAACAGTGAACTAAACCTGAAGTAAACCTGAAGTCTCCGGGAATAATGGAGAGAGAAGTGCCAGCCCCACCAATGTTGGCCTCGCAGCTAACATTAGCACCGCCAGGCAACTTCAACTTCACCAATACAACTGGATGGCCGAGATGGATGAAACGGTCTGAGCTCTACAGAATTGCATCTGGATTGGATAAACAATTGCAAAAATACCAGGTGAAAACATTCATGTACGCTGCTGGCGAGGATGCAGAAGAGATTTTGTATGTGTTACCCTTGACTGAGAAGGAAAAGAAATCGTATGCTGCAGTTCTGGAAGCTTTTAATAAACACCGTGTTAGCAAACGGAATATCAATTTTGAAAGAGCAAGATTCAACAAGCGAAACCAAGAGCCGGGAGAGAGCGTTGAGTTGTTTATTACGGCGGTTCATTTACTCGCTGAGTTGTGTGATTTCGGAGCACTAAAAGAAGATTTGATAAGAGACCGGATCGTCTGTGGCATATGCGACGCCAAACTGTCAGAAAGTTTACAGTTAGATGCAGACCTGACACTGGAGAAGGCTATAACGAGAGTACGACAGCGGTGAAAAAGCAGCAGCCGATATTATGCAGAGTAGAGCAGAGCAGCCAACAGGACATGTGGAATCTATACACAGAAAGGACAGAAAAATGCAGAAAGGACAGAAACATGGTGCTCTGCATGCCGCAGGGAAAGTGCTGTTTGGTCCAGGTAATCATAAGCTGGATGTAAAGGGGCAATTTAAAAGCCAGCTAAGTGTTAAAGATAAAACTACTGAACAAGATATTTATTTGTTGCTGGACTGTCTAAGCCCCTGTTGGACCTGATACAGCATGTTTACACAGTACATGAACGACAAGACGAAATCAGAACCAAATACCTCTCATTTTTCTCAGGCTTTAGTAAATTAAAGGAGCCTTATACAATTGAGTTGGAACCAAGTGCAGTGCCATATGCCTTTTCATCTCCTCGCCAGGTAACCCTTCCCATGAGAGATAAGGTGTGTACTGAGCTGAAGCGCATGGAGGACATGGGCATTATTTCCAAAGTGACCTAACCCACCCCGTGGTGTGCGGGCATGGTCATTGTGCCCAAGGCCCAAGGGAAGATTCGGCTATGTGTCGATTTGACTCATCTAAACAAGTGGGTGCGGCGAGAAAGACATATACTCCCAGCAGTGGACCAGATAATCACAATGCTTGTCGGTGCCAAAGTTTTCACAAAGCTCGATGCAACATCTGGGTTCTGGCATATCCCATTGTCCCAGGAGAGCAAGCTGTTGACAACATTTATCACCCTTTATTGGGAGATATGCATTCAACTGTTTACCATTTAGGATCTCGTCCAGCCCAAAGCACCTTCAACGCTGCATTTCGCAAATGCTGGAGGGGTGCGAAAGAGTTGTGTGTCATGCAGACAACATATTAGTATACAATGAGGATATGCACAGTCACAACGAGAGACTGTGTGGTGTCCTTAAAAGACTGCAAGAAGAGAGGTTGACTCTGAACGAGAAGTGTGTGTTTGCTGCAGACAGCATTATGTTCGTGGGTCATCACATTACAGCAGAAGGAGTTGCACCAGACCCTGGAAAAGTCAGGGCGATAATGGAGATGCCTGAACCAACTGGGGTAGAAGGAGTGAGGAGACTGCTGGGCATGTCAAATGGAAACATGGAAACCAGTAGTGTTCATCTCCAGAGGCCTGTCTGAAGCAGAAAAACATTATCCACAAATAGAAAAAGAGTCCCTTGCCGTCACATGGGCAAGTGAACGTCTGTCATCTTACTAGAGACAGATCACAAACCACTGCTTTCACTGTTGAGCACCAAAGCACTGGATGAGCTCCCTCCATGAATCCTGCGATTTTGTCTGAGACTGATGAAGTTCACATTCAACATTGTGCACGTGCCTGGTAAGCAGCTCAAAACTTCTGACACATTATCAAGAGCTCTAGTGAAACACAAGGAGAAAGAGGATGAGGACGATGTTAAGGTGTTTGTGGATGCTGTGGTTCAGGCCCTCCCAGCTACTGATGCAAGGTTGAGCACAATAATTAAGAATCAGAAAGCCGATCCCTTCTGTGCAAAACTCATCCAATACTGTGAGACTGAGTGGCCAGAGAAACATGTCCTTCCTCAGGAGTTGGGGCCATACTGGCCTGAAAAAGAACATCTTACTGTAGCTGGAGAGCCTAAGGGGCCAAAGGATTGTGATTCCTCATTGCATGAGGCAAGAGTGCCTTCATAAGATACACGGTGGTCACCAGGGTATAGTCAAGTGCCAAGCTAGGGCTCGCCAGGCCATCTGGTGGCCAGGACTGTCTGTACACATCAGTCAGCTTGTGGAAACCAGCAGCACATATTCACAGCATAGAGCAGAACACAGAGAACCCTTGCTGACCACCCCAGTGCCCGAAAGAACCTGGCAGCGGGTGGGCACAGATTTATTTTTCTGGGAAAGACTACATATCTTCTGGTTGTGGACTATTTTTCACGTTACATTGAGGTAGCACATCTCAATGTAGCCGCAGCTAATACTGTTATTGCAGCACTAAAGGATGTGTTTAGTCGCCATGGAATTCCAGAGACTGTTATGTCGGACAACGGACTACAGTATAGCTAGCTGTGCACTCTTTAAGAACTTTGCAAGTGATTATGAGTTTACACACATTACCAGCAGTCCGAGATACCCACAAGCAAATAGAGAGACAGAGCGTGCTGTAGCAACAGTAAAAAGACTCTGGAAATTATACCACAGTTTCCAACAGTCTTAAACTCGTGATGACCAAAAATCAAGGGTTTCAGGAAATCTGAAAGGCATGCAAAGGAGAAACAGCGATGCCAGTATTACATGCGTCACAGAGCCCTTGCCAATACTGCAGCCCAGGCAAAAAGTCTGGCTGCCAAGAGAGGAATCACAAGAGAAAGCGGAAACACCAAGGTCTTACTTCATACACAATGATGAAGGACTGTTAAGGAGAAATCGCACTTACATGTGAAAAAAGAGAGTTCTTACTTAAAAGGGGAGGTGTTCTGTAAAGGGTACACTGAGAGGAGATTCATGATGTTTTAAGGACCAATAAGGGTGTGACATGTTCCCCTTCAGGAACTCAAGCTGCGTCTACAAACACTTTGGGGACGCCCTCAGCGTAAGCGCGCTCTGAATCACATGTGTAGTCAGTCCAATAGAGAAGCGAGACGTCATAGGCGGGTGACATCATGGACCAGGAAGCTTTAAAGCACGTGCGCCGGAACTGGCAGCTTCATTCATTCAGTGAAGCGCTCTGTGTGTGTGTTTGTCGTGTCTGCTTTTCGGTGCCAGTTTGCACCCCTTTATTTTGAGACACAATGTCAAAAGCCAAACATAAAAGTGATAAAAGCAAGCCACGTTACAAGCCGTGTGTTCCTCCCTGCTCTCGTTACATCCCGAGCGGGGATACACACAGCTTGTGTGTGGTTTGCTTGGGAGCGGATCACGCAGAGTCGGCTCTCGAGGGAGGGGGCTGCCCGCACTGCGAGCGGCTTCCCCTGCGTTGGAGGGTGACACGGGAGTGGATTTTCAAACCTCTCCCGTCCCACTCCCACAAAAAAAATCCCGCCCCGTCCCAATCCCGGAAGAATGACTCCCATTCCCTCCCACTCCCGTATTATGTTTTTTTGGCCGGAATCTGACAGTTACAGTAAAGAATACAGTACAGATCACAGTATGCCTAACTTTTTTTACATTAGTTGAATAAAAATGCAAAATTTAGTTTTTTTTTTTTTTTTATTGAACTGAAAGCCATCCTTAACAAGTGATGTTTTATTAACAAATTTCGGGAGGAGCACGCGCAGATAATTAACACGGCCAATTCACCATCAGTAATCACACTCTCTAAGCAAGGGAGAATCCCTATAAATAACCAAGCAGTCTTACCTCCTCCATCTCTAGTCTTTTCAGCATTGGCAAGTCCAATAAGCTTCAAAGTATGTCCGAGATAGAAATCGAGGATTATTCCTCGGATTTTCAGGATCCTGCTGCTCTTCCAGCCTCTGTCCAGGCCGCTGACCAGGCCACCTCTCAGGCCACCAGCGCTCAGCAGGATCCTCCAATCGAGCCCGCGGCCGCATCGCGGGGCCGCAGGCCTTCCCGTGACGCCGCCGCCCGTACCTCTAGGCGCCGAACCACGCCATCTCCCCCACCTTCTAGGCGTCCGCCACCTTCCCCAGCGTCCTCTTTTACGCTTCAGCCCTCTCCTCCGCCCCAGCCAAGGCGAAATGGACCGTGGTCGGTCTCCGCCAGGCGCTCGCCAGCTCCGGCGTCATCATCCCGCACCGATCGACAAAGGCGGACCTTCTCACCCTCTACGCTTCTCTGCAAGCGGGGGAGAACCCGGGTTCCGCTCCTCCCTCCAGGGCCTCGGGCGGAGCATGTACGAGCCGCTGCGCTCCCTACGCACGGCCCGAGCAAACCACCACTCCGCCGAGGACAGCTTCCCGGCCGTCAGGACGCAGCGAAGGACCGTCAGCGAGTCGGGGCCACGCCCCGAAGGCCGCGGTCGCCAGCCACTGCCCTCCTTCCCGACCATCCGAGCGGGAGCTCGCTGCTCATGCCGGCGGAGAGCCGGTCTTCGCCTCCACAAGCCGCAATAGCGGCGCGAGCCCGCCCCCCGCCGGCAGAAAAATCCCGCTCGCAGCTTTTGCCCCGCGTGACTTCTCAGTCACCCTAAAAAATTCAGCACCCATCCAGTCACGAATATTGTCATTTGCCGAATTCACCATCGCTTTCACCCGTTACTCAGAAGTCATCTGTGCCGCTTTTCCCCACAGGAGACGCGAGCTCAGCGATTATTTCACAATAGTCGCCGAGCTCGCACTGTCATATGGAGGTTCCCACTTTTATACCTACCATAAACTGTTCGCGGCCAAATGTGCCATCCGTGTAGCCCAGTGGAACCAGTGTCCTTATTGGGGGGCTTTGGACACCGAGCTCCATAACAGAGTGTTCCTGGGCTGCCGCAACATCTCCTGCGCAGTCTGCCGTTCTTTTTCCCACCCCACCATCACATGCCCTTTCATCAATCCATCCATTCCTCCCTGCCCCGAACCATCCCAACCCAAATCCACTAGCTATGTCCCGCGCCTCATGGATACCCCAGCCACCCCCACTCCCACATTTCGCCGCCGCCCACCTTCCACCGTCAGCCAGGTCTGCGCCAGCTTTAACAGCGGCAGGTGCACGCGACAGCGCTGCCAGTTCATGCACGTGTGCAACTTTTGCGGCGGGGCTCATGCCCGTCTGATTTGTCCAGTACAAAAAGCTGCAAATAAAAATTCAGAAAAATACTTATCGACCCCTGTGAATATTTCTCGTCTGTCTGTAGAATTGCTTCACCACCCTGACTCTCTTTTTACAGATTATGTTCTTTCAGGTCTCGCACACGGCTTCTACCCCGGTGTCGTGAGTCTCCCCTCCCAAAGTCTCATCTCCCCAAATCTCCACTCCGCTCTCACCGAACCCGAAATAGTCGACCTCCTCGTCAAAAAAGAAATAGACGCAAATTTCATGATCGGCCCCTATGCCGTCCCCCCCTTCCCCATTTTTCGGGTCAGCCCCATTGGTGTAGCCACTAGAAAATTCTCAGGCAAAAAACGCCTCATAATCGATCTCTCTTCCCCACATAATTCCCCGTTCCCGAGCATTAACAGTCTCATCCCGCTTGAAGAATTCTCTCTTCACTATCACGACATTGACCAAGCCATCACCCTGATTAAAGACGCAGGCCATGGCGCTTGGCTGGCAAAAGTCGACATTACTTCCGCCTTTAAAGTTATGCCCATCCACCCAGATTTTTGGCACTTATTCGGCATCCGCTGGAAGAATGAATTCTACTTCGCCGTCCGCCTCACGTTCGGCTGCCGAAGCAGCCCTAAAATTTTCGACACGTTGTCAGAGGCAATTTGCTGGATCCTCTCCAACAATTACAACATTCCCTACCTGATCCACCTTCTAGACGATTTCCTGATTGTCTCGCCCCCAGACTCCGTCCCAGCCGCGCACCTCTTGACAATCCAAAAGCTTTTTTCAGAGCTCGGGATTCCCCTCGCCCAAGACAAAACCGAGGGTCCTAGCACTTCCATCGAATTTTTGGGCATCAACTTAGATTCCCAAAAATTCCTGGCCTCCCTACCCAAAGAAAAAATTGACAGGACGATTGTGATAGCCTCCACCCTGTTAACCAACACTAGCTGTTCAAAACGCGAGCTGTTATCCATTCTGGGTCATCTAAATTTCGCAATGCGCATTATCCCACAAGGCCGCCCCTTCGTCTCCCACCTCCTTTCCCTCGCATCCTCTGCCCACGCTCTAGAGGACCGCATTTCCATAACTGATTCGTGCCGCAACGAGCTCAGTCTGTGGATTTCCTTCCTCAAACAGTGGAACGGCTTATCCTTCTTTTACAGCAACCTGGTTTCTTCCCCAATCGATATCCAATTATATACCGACGCCGCCCCCTCCGTCGGTTTCGGAGGTTTTCTCCGAGGCCGCTGGTTCGCTTCTACCTGGCCCCCCGAGCTGGCAGATTTGCCTCAACAGCTATCATCCTCAGCGCTATTCAAGCTTTATCCGTTAGTGGCCGCAGCCTCCCTATGGGGCAAAGAGCGGTCCGCCACCAGCATCGTCGTCCACTGCGACAACGAAGCTATCGTGCACTGCATTAACAAAGGCTGTTCCCATTCCCCCGCACTAATGCCTTTGTTAAGACGCTTGATTTGGATTTCGGCTTGTGACCAATTTATTATAACCGCAAAACACATTCCTGGGTCAAAGAACCAAATAGCTGACTCTCTCTCTCGTTTTGCCTTTCAGAAATTCAGATCGCTGGCACCAGAGGCGGACCCGCTCCCGACCCCGGTTCCTCCTTATTCAGAACTGATATTCCCGTAAACCACCCTCTGAGACCTCTCCTCGAAGCCTCCATTAATTCCATTCTCCAAGCTGTCTCCCCTAGGACACTCCAATCCTACCTTACAGCATGGAAATGTTTTAAAGTATTCCACTCTGCCTATAGTTTACCCTTCCCTGATTTTTCCCTGCTCGCTGTCACCTCATTTATCTCCCATCTCAACACCAATAAAAACCTCCAAGCCAGCTCCATTAAAGGATACCTAAGCGGAATCCAGTTTTTCCACAAACTGTTATATGGCTCGCCTTCACCCCATATAACCAATTCACAGACCTCCCTTCTCATCAAAGGTATCCAGAAAACCCAGCCCAACCGCCCAGACCCCAGACAACCTATCACCTTAAAAATTTTGACCAAATGCATCTCCACCCTCTGTAAAGGCTACCATTCCATCCATACTGCCCGCACATTAGACGCCATGTTTATCCTGGCTTTCTTCGGTTTCCTCAGATGCTCTGAGCTCGCCATTACATCTGGCTTCAACCCAGCCATCCACCCAACTATCTCAGATCTAGCAGTGCTAGACGGGGAAACCATCTTACTTCATAAAGCAAAGTAAGACAGACCAAACAAAGAAAGGCCACTTCATTTATATCTTTAACTTCCAATCGCCCATCCAACCATTCCAAACCCTCCTAGCCTTCCTCCAGCTCAGAAAATCCCAATCCAAACTCCCTTCCGACCCCCTCTTTACAGACGATTTCAACCGCCCCGCCACTCGCTTCTGGTTCCAAAAGCACCTTAAGTCCGTCTTGCTTCTCTCTGGTACCCCAGCCGACAACTTTTCCAGCCATTCATTCCGAATAGGTGCAGCAACCACAGCCGCCCAAAAAGGCCTCTCCCAACAGCAGATCCAAGCGCTGGGCCGCTGGTCATCGGAAGCTTTCAAGAGCTATATCCGATCAGATCGCTCCCTCATCAAGGAAGCCCACCAGACCCTAGTCGGCCGACCCATTTAATGCTAGTCCATTCTAGCCTATTTTCATCTCCAGATCCTCCACAGCAACCCCCTTTTCATCTCCCTCCAACAACATCATATCCCCACTTCGACCATCCCCTCAGCATCCTACTCCAGTAGGAGCCTCTCGCTGCTTCCCCACACTGCCGCAGCAGTGCCCGCTCCCGCTGGAGCCCCCCCCCCTTTGTTCTCCCTACTGCCGCAGCAGTGCCCGCTCCCGCAGGAGCTTTATTCTCAGTCCCCCTCCGCCGCTTTTTCCATATTCTTCCCCAGCAATGCCTGCAAGAGCTCCTCCCGTATTTTCCCGTTTCTGCACTACGACTACGTCCAGCATCCCTTCAGCCCAAGCTAAGCATTTTTTTGGGGGTTAACTGGCTGCTGTCCTGCAATTTATTAGCCTTCTGGGGGAGCGCTTATTGGGTTCGGGCCAAATGCCGAGCTCATACCCCTCTCCCTAGGCAGGGGGAGTGCCCCGGGTTCGGGAATGATTTCCGAGCTCGGAGCCCTCTCCCGGACAGCACGCCAAACACGCTTAATTTGTACTCTGTTTATTATTTGTAAGTGGGAACTCGTGAAGTGATGTTTTATTAACAAATTTCGGGAGGAGCACGCGCAGATAATTAACACGGCCAATTCACCATCAGTAAACACACTCTCTAAGCAAGGGAGAATTCCTATAAATAACCAAGCAGTCTTACCTCCTCCATCTCTAGTCTTTTCAGCATCCCTCCTCCACCCCGTCTCCTCACCTTCAGCCCGGGGGAGCGCTTATTAGGTTCGGGCCAAATGCCGAGCTCGTACCCCTCTCCCTAGGCAGGGGGAGTGCCCCGGGTTCGGGAATGATTTCCGAGCTCGGAGCCCTCTCCCGGATAGCACGCCAAACACGCTTAATTTGTACTCTGTTTATTATTTGTAAGCGGGAACTCGTGAAATGCACAGTGTGCATTGCACACACATTAAATTTCATGTAAATCATTCATGCAAACACACGTTTCCTATTTGAATTGGTCCATTTAAAAGTAAACATTTCACTCTATAGATATATTTTTCTTGTCTCTAAAGCAAGTATACACGGAGTTTCGAAGTGACGCGCTCAAGTTCACAGAGACAGACGGTAGAAAGCGCGTCCTTTTTGCTTTAATTAGTTTACAAAAGCGTAACGTTTCCTTGTTTTTCTGAGTGCACACAAATAAACGTTGAGTCTTTACAGATTCAAAAGATGCCTATCACTCTTATCTGTATGACCAAAAATGACGGTATTTGAAGAGCAAGTGACCTCACCGGCGCCTCTGTCATGCAGTACCGCGCTACTATTCGGCTTCCACACTCGCACTGACACTTCAATAGCGCACATTTTTCTAGGTTAACATTAGATTGAACATTAGATTGAACTTTACCATGTAAAGTTGCTACTACATACATCTTTCAGATGAAAAGCCATATGGTCGATGAATGATAGGTGAGCATTTGGATGTCCTGCTGTATTAGCAGTCGTTAACGATCTCTCCGTCATGAACTCACTTGCTTAACCAGCCACACCAAAGCATACAAAAGGAGAGCATAAAGAGACAGGTCAACTAGAATTAACCCTCTGGGGTCTGAGGGTGTTTTGGGGCCCTGGAGAAGTTTTGACATGCCCTGACATTTGTGCTTTTTTCAGTATCTTAAAAACATATTCATGGCTAAAGTCTGGCTACACTGTGATCAGCACAAACTAGGCTACAATAATATGTAAGCAACATGAATGTACATGTTTGTGTTTTTGAGAAAACCGTTTATGCGTGGTTAGTGAAAAACTAAAATTTTTAAGTCACTGAAATAAGGCCATGAAACACATTCAGAACATTAGTTCACAAGACTTTTGAGAACTGGATGCGGTAGGCTAGAGTTTTTTCAACAAAATGATGTGAAAATCATCTCGTTCACTCGTTCAGAGAAAACAGAAAATTTTCTAAGACATGTTTTGTGATCGAAAGGGAATATGCGAAGGAGTGGCAATGACCCATGAATATTTAGCAATTCACACCTGAGAGACAAAGAGCCCTCCCTAATGGCCCATCAATGAGACTGTGACTGTCAGGTAAGAAACAATGAGAGATTCAAAGAATGGAGTTTTAGATTGTTTGTATTTTATTTACAACACAGTATAATCAAAATATACATAATGAAGGTCAAATACACACTATTGAACACCCTGATCTAACCACAGAGATGTGAACAGACTTTGTGTAGTTTCTGAAAACTGTTTTCTGAATTCTGTTCAACAAGTGAAAAAAGTAAATCATACCTGATATCTCTAAACTCATCATCAGTAGTCAAGTAACTTTTTTACACTAGAATATGTGTAGTTGAATATCTGATGTTAGTACAGCGCTCTCAGTTTGAAAGACAGCAGGAGTCATCTGTTGTGCAGGTATCAGATCACTAAAAAACAAACAACATAAGAAAAACATCTGTGAGCATGTTAATATCAGGAGCATATATATATATATATATATATACATACATACATATATATATATATATATATAGTGTATGAGTTTGTAGCCATAGACTCGCGCATTTGTACTAACATAAAAAGGACATTTTATATCTATATATAAGTAATAATTATTGTTTTTCACGTTAAAAACGGTGCCACCATCAACCCCAGGAGGTTAAGTTCAAAATTACAATATGTCGTTTATAGTTTATTTATATAAAAGGTATATTTGTGTATAAAGTTGGGTTTCATAGCGTTACGATTCCTGGTTCCGCCCACTTCCGCTGACATTTTTCCCTATCCCGTCCCAATCCCGTGATTATTAGTGATTTTGTTTCCCATCCCGCGGGATTCCCGAAAAAATGTCAGCCTCTATCCTGCGTGCTCTCTGCTCCTGGAAGGCTCTCTTTAAGGCTCATTCTACCCGAGGCATCTCTGCCTCCAAAGCTTTCATGTCTGGTGTCCCTATGCAGGACATCTGTGACGCTGCGGGATGGTCCACGCCCCTTACCTTTGTCAGGTTCTATGACCTAGACCTGTGAGTCGCTCCTGGCTCCTCTGTCCTTTTGACCTAACACACTCACTAGGCAGGGAATTGGAACTATGGGGGAGTGGGCATATCGTTCCCCAAAGCGTTTGTAGACACAGCTCGAGTTCCTGAAGGGGAACGTCTCAGGTTATGACTGTAACCCCGGTTCCCCGAAGGGAACGAGACGCTGCGTCTCGTGCCATACTTCCTGCATCCCTGCGAGCATTCGCTTCTTCCTTAAGCTGAATGCCGGTTCTGGCGCACGTGCTTTTAAAGCTTCCTGGTCCGTGACGTCCCCCGCCTGTTTTCCATGTTCTTGAGGTAAATATTTTTACATGACTATTTAAAAATGCTGGGTAGTCTGTGTTTCATATGCGTTTGGTCAATCAGCATACACTTACGTCACTGGTAGTTCCTATAAAAAAAGTAAAAGCTAATTTAGTTCCCCCAACTATATACGTTCCTAGTTCCTGCCGTACTTCTGCCAATAGTTCTTGGAACTTTGAAAAGGTTTTTTTCAGTGTGAAGGCCCCGTTTTGTATGGTCTAAAACAGTTCTATAGAAATATCAGTGATGTAACTGTATGCTGATTCGCCTAACATATATGAAACACCGGCTACCTGGCATTTTTAAAAAACCATGTAAAAATATTTACTCCATGAACATAGAAAACTGCGGAAACCGCATTTAGCTACCTGTTGTCTGCAGCGTTGTATTCTTTTCTCAGCCTTGATGATATGTAAACACTGGCAGTTGTCATAGATAATTTTAATGATCTTTCAATTACGTAAATTGTGCGTTTACATTCCATTATCACAAAACCCATGACATACAACAAAAACAGCTCCAGTCATGGCGTCCTCCATTCACCAGTTGTTGATGTTTGTCGGGCAGTGGACTTGGTCTTAATAACGCTATTAATTATTATTACACAATGCAAAGAATCACCTTTTCAGACTGTACAATCTCCTTGTAGGGGGACTCTCAACAACATCACCTGGGAGATCCACATCTATGAATGGGCCCCCTCAGGAGCCAAACCCACAGTTCCCACATGTCCAATCAGGGGGAACAATAGGTTGACTCGACTGAGTTGAACAATTCCACTTCTGCACTGCCATATTAACTTCACCACCTGCGGGTGGGGTAATAACACAATTCACCTTGGCGATAAGACACTAAGACACCTGTCCATGCAGTCATATGGTAGCACCTCTGGTCTGGAAGAAAGCACTTCAAGCTGAGAAATACTGTCTGCTAAGAAAGATGACAGCTCCTTCAGAGACCATGGGCTGGAGGGCCTTCAAGGACTACACCACAGCCTGTAATTAGAGCATCATAAGGCTGTCATATTAGTTTTCAGATGACAACACACCCCGAGTGGGACATCCTGGGGGTCATCTCTACAGAAGAATGATTCAAAGACACGTGTGCATAACCCTTATGACTTGCAGAGGGCTGCACTAAAGGTGAAAGCCCCATGCATTTGAGCCACCTTTGTAATGGTCTCATATGTAGCAAGCCTAATGTAATGACCAGGGCTGCCGCTGCCATTTGGTGAACAGCTAAAGCCTCAAACTGAGCTAAGATTAGACAGTCATTGAGGTCAATCAGTACATGGATGCCCTGGAGTTGCAGAAGAGCCAGGGCCGTCATCTGTTTATTTTTCGAAGGTGCAAGGTGATTAGTATGCTTCATCCCCGAATGCAAGACACTTCCTGTCATTGGGTAAAATTTCTATGTGGGAATAGAAATCTTTCAAATTGATCATGCATTCTAAAAGATGTTGGGTTAAAAACAACCCAATTTGGGTTATTTGGCAACCCAGTGCTGGGTAAATATTGGACAGAACACATGCTGAGTTATTTTGACCCAGCTGGTTGGGTTAATTTTTTTTTTTACCTAACATGCTGGGTTATTTTATTTGAGTCAAATATTTTAATTTAAGTTTAAAAATTATATATTATACAATAATTATATATTATATATAATTTATATAGTTATACATTATATTGCTGGCTTAAAAAAGACTGGAACGTATAAAAAAAACACACATAATTACTAGAGGCAACAGCAGCAATCAGAAAAGATTTATTAAGCAATTACCTTGACAAAATACAAGACAAATTGAATTTATTTGGATAAATACAGCATAGTTTACAATATTACATACATTTAAACTCGTTTAACAAGCATTTTAGACAAAAAAAATTAACATTTAGCATTTTAATTTTAGTGTATTCAACCGTTCTCTGTAATCACTGTAATCGCGGCCTTCCGTTTCACTCGCGACTCCAAAAATAGTACTAACATTAGAGAGCATATTTTAACATTAGATTAAATTAAACTCAGTACTATAACGAATAAAATGCAAGTCAAAAGGCATTTCCATCATGTGAAGTGATGCTGCTGATGCAGCTGACATCTCGTCCTTATGTTGCGCTGCATAAAATGTTTACAATTTACAGCACAGTAAAGACTTTATAAATGAAATAAAATGTATACCAACCTTTATTTAGCTGAAGAAGTGCACCAAATCGGCGACGCTGAGAACCGCTCTTTCCTGTAGAGGACTCAAAAAGCCCGTGCTCTGACTGTAACTAAGCAGCTGGGTTATTCTGTCAGAGACAGGCTTAACTCAGCAGTTGGGTAGAAAAAATAACCAAGTGTTAAAAAAAAAAATGCCCCCTGCAACTTAGTTACAGAAAAACTACCCAGCAAATGGGTTAAAACAACAGCAACAACAAAACATTAATAATAACCCAATAAAATGACCCAAAAAGTTGAACCCAAGATTTGGGTTAAAAAAACTAACCCAGCACCTGTGTATAAATTTTGAAAACAACCCAATAAAATGACCCAGCATTTTTTAGAGTGTGATAAACTTGTCTCCTGATTGGTTCTGAGAAAAAATGTGATTGAAAATCTTGCACCTTTAAGTATCCTGTATGGTTCAGATAATCTAAATCCAGTATTGAATGCGCCCCCACACCAACCAACCCTTTGGGAGCTAGAAATAACGCCTGTAAAAGCTAGACTCTCAAAAAGAGATAGCTCATCCCGAAAAATTAAAATTATGCTTCCTGAAACACAAAACGTGACAAGTTTAGCAAGACAGCTTCTTGAGGGCAGTAAAGAAAAATGAGCACATAATGTTGTGGTGTGAAACATTCTCCCCTGACGGGGTTTGCCCTTTTTGCTGCTCTAAAGAGACCAGAATAAAAGAAAGACTTTAACTTTTTCCCTAAGAGGTTGAGTCTCACATGCTGCTCCATAGCAACCATATATGCCATAGATGGGCTGATGGCATGATGGCATTAAGTCATCCATTTTGTGTATGTCAGCTGTGTTACTCTTTGTAAAACCCCCTATAAATCAGCAATGGTTTGTTGTAAAGTCACATGTCCAACATCACGTGATGTAATTTCCTTTTTTAGAGGGAAATTTGAAGACAGTGTGGTAAGTCATAACTTCTCCTCTTCAATATTTTATTTATATTATTGTCTGCACATACAGTAGATTAATTGACCGTCATCTGTGTTATCAACATGTTCTGGTGAACTTGTGTCACATGTTACATTTATAACTTTGAGTTCATACTTACTGTAAACACTATATATTACAATGAATCCATGATTTGAAATGAGCCTTGATATTAAACAGAGTGATTTGTGTTTTAGGGAGATTGGTTTATCTACTGCTGAGAAACAGCGCCAGTATAGGGCTTGGCATGATGCTGATCCTGAGAGAAGGGCTGCATATTGTGACGAACGCCTCCGGACTCATCAGTGTCGCCCTGGCAACAAACGCAACTCACCTGCACGTCCTCACCGCGGGCTGATCGGTCACAGCTGCCATCAATCAGCCCACAGCCATAAAGACTGCAAACGCTGAACATCAGACAGACTCTGGTCTCAAGCCGTATGTTTCGCTTGACTAACGTATCTCTCTGTTCCCCCAGACAACAGCGAGTGACCGACAGCCCACGATTCTTTTGGAGCACGTTTTGGACACCCACTATCTGGACGTTGAGCACGGAAGAGCACCTACCACGTCAAGCACCATTTACCGGCTTCACTTCTTCCCTTTTTTTCATTGTAAATAAAAATCCACCCTCCGGGGAATTGTTTCACGAAGCCTGCCTTGTCGAGTGGTTCTTCACCCCGTGACAGTGGTGGATTTGTGAAGAATCACTGGCAAGTTCACCGTTCTACTCCCTTAATTTTTTTTTCTTTTTTTTGTGCACTGCAGACAGCGAAGAACGGCGTGCTCGTCCCCACCATGGAACAAGTGTTACAGCGCCTCGCTGAAGTAAGCATCCGCCAGCAACAAATCGTGGAACAGCTGGCCACCTGCCAGGGCCGGACGGAGGATGAAATCACCGCTATCCGCATCTCCGCCGCCCAGCGCATCCTGATGGCGGATCTCTGCAGGCTGCTGCGGGTGAAACAGTTGAGGACCACAGTCTACGATCCACAAACGGACGGTTTGGATGGTTTGGTTGAATCTCTCATAGAGAGATTCAACCAAACCCTCAAACAGATGCTGAGACGAGTGGCGGTGGAGGATAAGCGGGATTGGGACCTCATGATCCCCTACGTGCTCTTCGGCATCCGCGAAGTGCCCCAGGCCTCAACTGGTTTCACCCCCTTTGAGCTCCTGTTTGGCCGCCAACCCCGAGGGCTCCTAGACATCGCCAGGGAAGCCTGGGAGCAGCAGCCTGCGCCTCATCGCACGGTAATCGAGCACGTACGCCAGATGAGGGAACGGATCGATCGAGTGATGCCGTTAGTCCGGGAGCGCCTCAGCAAGGCCCAACAGGCGCAGCAATGCCAGTATAACCGGGCAGCCCAACCACAGGAGTTCCAGCCGGGAGACCGCGTCATGGTCCTGGTCCCCAGCTCCGCCTGCAAGTTTCTGGCCTCCTGGCAGGGGCCATACACAGTGCTGGAGAAGCTCGGTCCCGTCACTTACCGTCTGAGGCAGCCTGGAAAAAGGCAAACGGAGCAACTGTACCATATAAATCTCCTGAAGAAATGGGTGGGGACCCGGGACCAGGTCGCCGCCCTCAGTCTCACCGAACCCGTGGTTGTTGACGTCAACCCCCACCTCTCGGCTGCCCAGAAGACGGAGCTGCAGCACCTGGTCAGTCAGTTTGGGGATGTGTTCTCCTCTCAACCCGGGCAGACCAACGTCGTCCAGCACGACATCCGAACACCTCCTGGAGTCATCGTTAGGCAACGGCCCTACCGAGTCCCGGAAGGTCGTCGGCAGGCTATTGAGGAAGAGGTCCAACAAATGCTGAAGTTGGGGGTAACTGAACCATCTCAGAGTCCCTGGTCCAGCCCCATTGTAATGGTACCAAAGCCGGGTGGCACCCTCCGCTTCTGCAACGACTTCCGCCACCTGAATGAAGTCTCCGAGTTCGACGGCTACCCCATGCCTCGGGTTGACGAGCTGCTGGACTGCCTGGGGAGGGCCCGGTACATCACTACCCTGGACCTTACCAAGGGCTACTGGCAAGTACCTCTTTCTGAAACCGCTAAACCAAAAACTGCGTTCTCTACCCCCAGTGGCCACTGGCAATACCGGACCCTCCCCTTCGGCCTCCACGGGGCCCCCGCGACGTTCCAGAGGATGATGGACATCGTCTTGCGGCCGCCTACCTGGACGACGTGGTGGTCCATTCCGAGGCATGGGAGGAACATCTGGATTGTCTGCGGAGGGTGCTCTCAGAGCTCCGGCGGGCTGGACTCACCGCCAACCCCCGCAAATGCCACCTAGCGTTTTCTGAGGCCAAGTACCTGGGCTTCCAAGTCGGACGGGGCCTCATCCGACCACAGGAGAAAAAGGTCGAAGGTCAACGCAGGGGGCGTTGTGTGACGAACGCCTCCGGACTCATCAGCGTCGCCCTGGCAACAAATGCAACTCACCTGCACCTCCTCACCGCGGGCTGATCGGTCACAGCTGCCATCAATCAGCCCACAGCCATAAAGACTGCAAACGCTGAACATCAGACAGCCTCTGGTCTCAAGCCCACAGCCCACGATTCTTTTGGAGCACGTTTTGGACACCCACTATCTGGACGTTGAGCACGGAAGAGCACCTACCACGTCAAGCACTGGCTTCACTTCTTTCACTTTTTTTCATTGTAAATAAAAATCCACCCTCCGGGGAATTGTTTCACTAAGCCTGCCTTGTCGAATGGTTCTTCACCCCGTGACAATATTTACAGAAACTCAGAGAGAAATGGCATGATGACAGAAAACTAGGAAAGGTGAAGACAATGAAAGATTTTAGTGAAAGGGAGAAGAGAAGGAAAAGAGCATACTGGAGAAGAGCAGAAAGAGAAAGAAAGTGATAGAGAACCAGGTTCCTTGTTTGTACTTACATTTGTTGAATAAAAATAAAGTTTTAATCTTAAAGGAAGTTTTCTCTTTTTTTTTTTTTCTAATGTGTCCTGTCAACTTTGTTACTCCTGTCGACTGTGATACTTTGTCTGTCAACTCTGTTATGTGTGGTTTTATGTCATAAATCTTTTTAAATGTGAACTAAACCATCAGAAAAAAAATATGGGGATATCTCTGGAGATGGAAGTCTTGGGTGGGGATGATGAATAACACTAAATTCAGCATACTGTGCATTTATGTTGAAGAAAACTTTTATCCTTCATGATAACATCCCACAGAATGCCCATTATGAAGCCCCAAATTCATATTTTCAATTCAGTTAGACAGATAATCTCAAAATCTCTGAACATATTTAAAAAAAAAAGTCATTAGAGCTAAATAATTAATTTAGCACATTAAGGGGATATATTATTCAACCACCTAGTTTATTTATCAAAACAAACAAACAAACAAACAAAAAAAACTATTTAGACTTATTTCCTGACTTTTTAGCTGACATGAAATGTACCCCTAAATTTAGAATGACGTCTTTCTGAAGACAAAGAACCTGAGGATGTGATAATGCACATGATGCCCTTTTATGGTCTGTGACACAAAGCAATGTTACCTGACCTATTTGTCTGCCAATGAAATTGGCATGACTGCACACCTCTTACGAAAATAAGTTAATTCTAGTGTGCTATTAGTATACTTCTTTTAAATTAAAAATAGAAAAGTATACTTTCAGTCTACTTTTTATGTACTTCTCAGAAATGTGCTGTATATACTTATCAGAAATATACTTAAAATGACATTTAAGTATACTTGACTTATACTTAGAAAAAGTCTAAATATATTTGAGCTATACTTGTGCTTTGAGAATCCGTGTTTTCACTGTTATACACGAGAGATGCTATTACACATCTTCTGTACAGAATTTCCAAAACACAAGTGAAGAAACCAAAACAGATGTTTCCACACTGTAAAAAATGCAAATACATATTTCCCATTTTACAAAACATTTTGAGTCTCAAATACTAAAAAATGCTATTTTCTTGAAACTATATAAAAACCCTTGTCAGACCAACAAAATTACCCCAAATGTTGTACCAACTAGTCAAACACAGTTGTCTGAACAAAGAATTTCATACTGTTGACATTTTAAGACTTTGTAAGTTCTCAGCATGCATTGCAGCATGAATAATTATCTAGTTGCTGTTATACGATTATTGTTTTGTTGTTTGCGGACTTCATTTAAACTTTTTTGTTGTTGTTTTGTTATTATTGTTAGTTATTTTTTGTACTGTGACGTAAAGATCTCATCTTTTTAATATTTGCTGATTGCCACCGTTCTTGAGGGTTGTGTATCTAGTTTTGAGGCCTAAATTTTTCAACCACTTATTAACTTCTTGTTGAACAGTCCTACAAAAGCCATTAGCAGTTTATGAGGGAATTTATTAGAAGAAGATGATCTGTAAATTAATACTAATCTAGCTAATAATGGATTGCAGCAGGTTTTATTTTTATATATTTAGCCCCGTTTCCACTGCAGGAACTTTCCCCAGGAACTTTCCCCAGGAACTCAAGACGCTCCTCCAGGAACTAGGGACTTTGGGCTTTTGGACTTTTGGTACTCTGTGTGTTTTCACCGCAGGAACCAGCATCTAAATAAAGTTCCAGGTAAAAATTTGCCCCTCAGAAAGTCCCTGCTCATGAGGTAGTACCAGAGATTTTCTTACTATAGGGAGATGAGAGGGTCTGTATTACTTACTATTGGGGAAAGCGTAACGTCTAACCTGGATCACATGTCCCTTAATAACCAATCACATTAAAGCCTTGACGTCACTGAATTTCAGTTAGAGTTGTGCGACAAACAGCGACTTAATCACTGTTTACAGTTACCATAGGAATGAATAAGAAATGCTGTAAGCTGAATCCCACCTGTCGCAAAAAGTCAGTGATTTCTCTTATAAAACTGCATTCTTTTCGTGGTAAACTCAAAAAATAGTTCAAGCCAAAAGTATTGTTCAGTGTCAAACACGTTGAAGATTAGCAGATTCTTTAAATGATAAGCCGTTTCCTCTAAAAAGCTGTTTATTCAGTGTAGTGAAGCCTCTCTTCCATTGACATCCATTCAAAGAAAACAGCCTCTGGTCTCCTTTCCCATGTACTGCCAGACTGGCAGTTAGCTTTGGCTTTAGTCGTTACGCTTTTTCAGCTAATGGTATAAATATCAGCTGCTTTGTTTAAAAAAATGTACATTAAAGCTAAATTACAGAACCTGAATGATGACAACATTTTTAAAAAATTTTTTTTTTTACTTTCCGTTTATTTCTTAAGAATTTTGGTACTTCTGTTAACTATTAAACCATATGTATTAAACCATATATGTTTTGTATGTACTATAATCTTTGTTATTATTGCAATAAAAAATTATGACAACGCAGAATAACGAAACAATTACTAGACTAGTGATTATCAAAAACAGACTTCGTCTTTCATCTTTGCTCTCTAGAAACCATGTCAGTTTCAGTTGAAATTCCTATTAAGTATTAGAATTATAAATGCTGAATTAATACCAGCATATAAAATTAAATTAAGGACATGCATCAGAAAATTGGGAATGTTAGACAAGAAATATATATAACAGCTTCACAGTAAACTGTTTTTGCAGTCTTATATTAATATCTATGACTGTAAACGAAAAAAAAAAGTTTATGTAAAAAAAAATTAAAAACATAGCCAAAATTATTTAATTATTCAGTTATGACAGACACAGACGCTGTAGAAAGACGTAGGCTGCCTACTAAAACCTAGTCAGCTGACTTGCTGCCTCGCTGCCCTATCAGGCAGTGACTTCGAAGACTGTGAAGGCCACTCTAGAAACAGTTTCGGACAGACTTCAAAGGCAGCGTAACGTGAAGTCGTTGCTAGGTTACCTAACGGTTAAGTTTTGTAGAAAATTTTGTAGAAAAACGATCTTAAACTGTTGTGTATAAATGCTTTAACAATACATAAAGACCTCAATGTCATTGTCATTGAAGGTCTGTGCGTCAGAAGAGATGGCTGATAATGGCATATTTTGCTTACAAAATAAAAGCACTGTTCAAGTATTATTGCAGAACAGGTCATTGTTATTAGTGTCTGTTTCGTTATTATTAGAAGTATATTGTACATATTATTCTTATTTACTACTCATTTGAACCCTTTTACCATTTTCGTAAAGTACTATTATTACAAGCAATACTATTTATTATGCTTTTTACACTATTACTACTCATAAAGTATATCATGATGGTTGACTGAGGACAAACAGAAAATAGTCAGAGAGATGCTTTTTGACCAGTCTGATGACTGATGTTAGGGATGACACAGACAACCAGCTTCTCTTTTTCTTTTTTTTTTTTTTTTTGAGGATGGCTCAGCCCGGAAAGCAAACATCTCAAAGTAGCGCCAGGCTGCTGAGGCAGCTCTTACCTGATCCTTAATCCCGTGTTGTCACAACTAGAGTGCGAGGAAGCGACGTGTCATGCTTCCCCAGCTTAGACGGTGAGACCATGTGTTGAGCTTGGGTGTGAGGAAGACATGCGTCACTCACAAACAAACCCAACATGGGAAGCACGGACAGCCCCACCAGGTGGCAGCGCCTTGCGAGCAGGGAAGGTGTGGAACCCAACCTTCAGCCTGGCGGTCGAGGCTGCCCGGGGGAACGTGGCCGTCAACTTAGCCTCAGACTCTGACTGCGCAGCCGTCACAATGGGCGGCCGCTCAGCAGAATCTCCGGCGTCAGAAGATAGCCCCTCCACTGATGCGGCGATAGACATCTTAACTTCCTCATGAGTACTAAATGAGACGCAAGGCTCGTGCTAGGACAAACCGGCATCAACATTCAGAAACTCGACGGTAATATGCTGAGAGGAGCCGGACTCCGCAGGGGCTTAGCTGACAGAGCAATCCAGACTATAATCTTCAGGTCTCCCATGCTTCCAGCCAATGCAGCCTCGGGAGTCTAGCGACCCGCGAAACTGGAAAGGGCAGAGCGCAAAGGCAGCCCGCATATTAAATGTAAGCTATGACCGAGCGTAATAATGGGCCTGCCCACACAGTGCAGGCATAACCCATTCACAAACGCCGTCTCAATGTTCATTTGTTTACATCCCAGACCTGTGAGACAGTAATTGTGACCGTGATGAGGAATAAGGAAACTATCACTCCCTAAAAGCACACAATCTGAGATGCGTCTTGAAAAAGACACTCGCAACGACTCTCATCTGAGTGCAGCAGGGCGATCTCTCCACTGAAATGCAAAGAAAGGATGTTCCACACAGCCGAGAAACTCCCGCAGCGATAAAGGTATCTTCTTTCTTCTTGTAGAAGCAGCTCATGAAGCGATCAGCTCCGAAGAAAAAATCTGAATGAGTTGATGCACGCCGCCATCTTATATACCTGCATGTACGGGGGGAGTGGCTTGGCATGCAAATTCCACTTGCCAATGTTCATTGGCCTTTTCTTCTTAAGCTCAGAGGTGATTGGCTCCCAAGTAGGACCCCAAATACGTCAGTTATGACGTAATGTCATAGAGTACGACTGAAGGGGAACTGCATTTAAACTGCATTTTGGAAGTTCAAACTCGCGGGCGCCATAGAAGTCCACTATATAGAGAACTATCCTGAAATGTTTTCCTCAAAAAACATAATTTCTTTACGACTGAAGAAAGAAAGACATGAACATCTTGGATGACAAGGGGGTGAGTACATTATCTGTACATTTTTGTTTTGAAAGTGAACTACTCCTTTAAAATGAACAAGATGCTTTGAATTAGTAGGGACTGACGATAAATCGTTGCAACGCGAATCGAGAAATGACTCAGCACCGATTCCAGATTTTCCGAATACATCGGGATTCTTTCTCAAAACGATTCTGAGCTTAGTTTTGAACAGCAGATGGCACTGCTTGCTTTAAAGACAGCCGTGCTCTGCTTGTTTCCAAATCCTTACACGCACTTAAAACTAAAATAATCATTTATACAATTCGAAAAGATTTAAGTGAATTACAAGTGTGTTCACAGTGGGCTGTGTTTACAATAATCTCGCGTCATAAAAGCATTCTGAGCCGAGGTGAAATTGCATGACTCAATTGCATGACGCACAAGTTCTCTTCAGCACTGCTGTTAAAATCTAAGCTCAGAATCGATTCCAAAGAGAATGGCGATGCATTTGGAAGAGATCAGAATTGTTCCACGAATCGATTTATTGTCCCATCCCTATGATTTAGCATACACTATATAACAACCACTGCCAGTCCTGTTCATAAGAAAGGCATTTTTAAAAATGTCTCAATGTCTGTGAATAAACATTCTGGTCTGTGAAGAGGAGTTAGCCATTAGCAACAAACAAACTTAAGGGGCACAACTTCGTTAACATATAACATAATATAATATAATATAATATAATATAATACTTTTCTCTCTCCGCAGTTACATTTCTGCTTTAGGTTTAATTTTGTTTACTCAGTAGCTCTTTATTAATTTAGTAATGCTAATATTTATTTATTTATTTATTGTGAGAAATTTTGCTTCGTGGTTTTTGCTTGTGCTTTTCCTTATCTCTTAACATTAAATACACTAGCTGGATACACAACACAGGATGATGCAACGACATCTTGTGGCTGTGTAAGGTATTGCAGATGATGGAATTACATAAATGTGCACTTCACTAAATTAATGCCTAACAAACTTTTAATCTAACATCAGATGTGCATTTTTGTCTGCAAAAATATATATTAAATTTCTAAAAGAATTTGTATACCTACATATGGATCAAAGCTCTCCAATTTTAATAGCCTCTACATTTTTATGACTACTTTTTCTGTGTCTTTGAATTATGCAATATGAGGAAAGCACAGTTCATGCCTCGGGGTCAATGTATTATGTTCACTAGACGCATACAACATTTCAAATCATAAAATCCATAAAAATGCAGGATTAGATTGACATTAATTTGATCAATCAGCAGATGTAAAATATATTTTGCCTAACATACTTTTACTAGATAAAACACTGCTGTATTTTATGAGGCTGCATGACACAATCAGATAATTGAGGTACTAATTAAAAACAGCTTGGCAGCTGGGCACCAAATCAGAGCTAGCAAGGATATTCGAATATTAGTCTATGTGCTGAGTTTATTGGAAAATATTAGTATAAATAGTCTCATAGAACTCATAGAACAGGAATGGATGTATGCGGCTGGGTTTCTCTTCTGCAGAAATGTGCCTGTTTCACTCAGATAAATGTCACAGTAAAGAAGAGAAGACAGAAAAGATGATTGCAACTTCCGTTTAATGCCAACTTTAATCTCTTTCTGCAAGGATTGCGAAATGACGGCATAGTCTTACCAATAAATACATTTTATAACTTATGCTTAAACTTATATAAGTTTATATATCACTGTATTATATATATCACTGTTTCATATAGACCATCATGCATTAATATTAATAGATGTAACAGTTAGAACCAGGCTTTCTGAACGCATTTCAAAACTCTGATGTTTACAGAACAAAATGTTCAAATAACCCACTGGTCCCACGTGTCACCATAGCAACAGCATCCCTCTCAACACCTGATGTTTAGTATGTGTCTCTGGACCTCTGCAGTCCCCCAAGCACTCTCATGATCACTTAAGTTCAACAGCACTCAATAAGACAGCCAGACAGAGAAGGAGAGAGAGAACATTGTTCTTTCAGAGTGACGGGTAGCTGTTGTGTGTGCATGTGTTAATCTTGCTTATCATTAACTGTTACAAAACAGCCACATTCATGTCACTGTATTGCAGTAGAGGCACCTTGTTCTTTAACAGCTGAAGGATGTTATGCAACCCCACCATCTTTTTAAATGTCACTGGAAATTAATGGTCATGTGTTGAGAAGAAATGAAGAGGCAAAATGCAGAGATACGGTACACGCAGGAACATACTGAACCAGTGAAGCATATGTGATGAAGATAGTAGTTTGTTAAAGACATATTTATAATAGAAAACATTTATATGGAGCATCTATGTTAAATGGCAGACCTAATATTCTAATATTAACATTAATATTAGACATTATATATTAATATTAGGTTTCTTCCCTGACCCTCCGGAGGTCTGTGCACCTTTCAGTTGCATAGCATAAACATATTATTATCGTTACGCTAGATAAGACCCTTCTTTCTTGGCTGGGATAGTTTACAACCGCATTTGGGATCGTTTGAAGCTGCATTTAAACTGCCTTTTGGAAGTTCAAAATCGGGCCACCATACCAGTCCATTATATGGAGAAAAATGCAGAAATGGTTTCCTCAAAAATGTTTTCCTCAAAAAACATAATTTCTTTACGACTGAAGAAAGAAGGACATGAACATCTTGGATGACAGAGGAGTGAGTACATTATATGTGAATCTTTGTTTTGGAAGTGGACTTCTCCTTGAAGTAAACTTCTCAAGTGTTTTAAAATACATTTTAAAATAACTATTTTTGTAATCTGCTGAGTATATTGGAAAATATTAATGTCTCATAGAACAGGAACGGATGTATGCATCTGGGTTTCTTTTATGACCTTTTTCACAAAGAGGCTTTCTTCATTGCCTTTTTCCCTATCACGCTTTAGGGGGTTCTGACTTTCACGTCCGGCCTAGAGGGGGCTCCCGTTCCTGTGTTAAGGCCAAAGAGGGCTCCTGTTTCCAAGGCTAACCCAAAGAGTGACTTTGTTTCTAAGGGCATCCCCAAGAGCCCGGAGTCTCACAAATGCCGCCCTCCCACCTGGATTGGAGTGAATTACCACTGCCCCGTTGACCTCCCAGACATCACCAAATTAAGCTGGAGAGAAGCGATCAACCAGTGTCTGCTCCTATTGTGGATGATCCCCTGTATTTGTTTATTAAAGACTGTTTAACATGTCTCCGCATCTCCATCGTGATTTCTACAACAGTGCACCGTGACACTCACCCTCAGGTCATTCAAGATTAATTTGTTGCTTCATTGGAACAGATTGGAACAGATCTCCCGCTATTAATTGTCTGCAGTGAATGGATGCCATCAGAATAAGAGTCCATACAGCTGATAAAAGCATCACATAATCAACAAGATTCCAGTTCATCAGTTAGCATCTTGTGAAGCGAAAAGCTGCATGTTTGTAAGAAACAAATCCATCAAGACATTAATATTCCTTTAAATCCAACTTAAGTGAGTCAAAGAAGCATTCTTAAGTTCAGCAAATTACATTTAATATAAATTAAATCTTACAGTGCATTTTAATTTATTTGCAAGTAACATGTAGTTATGTGCTTGAAAACATTACATTCAGGTCACACTTAAGTACATTATTTTGAAATATATTGTTTTTTAAAAGTACAGTATGCATACAAAACTGACACAGATGTGACTGTCCCTGTACTGCCCTAACCTCAGTGTTCGAATTGAGGGGGGCTGGGGGGGTCCCATTCAGACTGAATCTCGTGAATTCCCTCAACAAATTGCAGATATACATACTATGTAAGTAAGAGATTTGTTTATCATACAGTGTATAGACAGCTTAATTTATTATAAGAGGAGTTATGATTGCTTAAATAATAGCTAGACTGACTGTGCTCATTTAAGAGCGCGTTCTTTCACTGTGTGATTCAGTCTAATTAAATATAATCACACGAAGAGTGCCATTTTTTTTCCGCAAAAATCACTAATGTTATAATAAATAGTGATTTTATACACAACAGTTCAATAAACTATAAATTAATATTAACGTTATGTTTTAGACACCATATTGCTTATTTTTGCTGTATTTCGCCAACAAAAATGGTTCCAAACACAGCAACAGCACTGTTTTACATCTCTGAACAATATGATGGTTTTTCTTTCGTGAATGAATCAACCGTTTGAATGACAGTGAGTAATACATCTGTCTGTGGTTTCTCTGCATTGAAAAGATGATTTTTGTTGATAATGATTTTATTTGTTTGGCAGCAGTCTAAAATGTCTTAATATTTGAATTGAATTTATTGATTAAATATAAGAATTTGATGCTTTGACACAATTCGAACACTGCCTAACCTCTGCTGGTAATCTCCACTTGTTTATTTATTTATTTATTTTAAACCACAACCTCAGATATATGCCAGAAGAGGGCAGAGTTAATAGTGTGGTAAGCGACCAGGTGCAGTTCACCTTGTTTTTGGGCCTGCCCTGGCTTATAAACTCTCAAGTGATCTATCAACTCTACCTCTAGAATCAGGTGTGATCTGGTGATCTCACACAAACAGTATCAGTTAGGGGTAAATATTCCCAATGATCCACATTATTTCAACTGAATACTGGGTCTTTTCGAGATCTGTCAGTAATTGGGTATAAGCTCCAAAGTTTAACAAAACACACTTCGTTGCTGTGGTAAAAAAATAGCCAAAAATTATCACAGTGGTTTATAACACAATGTCAATGTGTCAATTATTGTAATGCTTTATTGGGTGGTTGCTCTTCACACTTAATAAACAAACTCCAGCTGGTCCAAAACGCAGCAGCTAGAGTTCTTACTAGAACTTAGAGCCAGGAGTGTAACCTTTTGAACAGAATGATGTTTACATTTTTTTTTTTTTATTTTGCCTAAATATAATATTTTTTTTAATTTAGTACTGCCCTTCTGCTACAGAAGATTCCTACATGTTTCTCAGAAGACAAAAATAAGTTAAATTTACCCTGATCTTCAAATTAAAAAAAAAATTTCACCCCCCAGTTCTTAATGCATTGTGTTTCTTTCTGAATGTTTTAACATTCTGTAACAGTTGGATATAAGTAAAACATAAGCATTTAGCAACAGTTCTGGCTCTCTGGTTAGGTGTCAGTAAAGGAACAGCATCTCTGGTCAAAAAGTCTGTACTTACAAGAATATCTGATTGTTGCTTTTGTAAGGCTCATCGGAATGAAAATCTATACAAACACGTTCAAGCGGTCTCAATGCTTAGATATTTACTGAAGGTGCAACTCTCTGGGGTAAAGCTATCCTTTGAACACAGTGGTTACAGGTCTTTATTCTGTGTTCTACCTCAGAACCCATTCTCGAACCCAGTGGCACGGCAAGTCAGCCCCGGGCCCATATGCAATAAATATTTTAATAAAACAACATTGTTCTATTATTCTCATAAATCATTCAGTAAACCTAGTTGGAGCCTACTTCAGTCTTTAGAACGTTTGAAGGTTGGATATCACAGACTCTTCAGAAACTTTTTTTTTTTTTTGCAGAGTGGAATTTTCACATTAACTTAAGCAATATAATATGATTTTATTATCATAATTTGACTTTATTCTAAAAATAGTATGACGTAAATCTTATTTATTTAAAATTTTCCACGTGGCACTAAAATGCTGCCGTATTAGTACTGCATGCAAACACAATCTTGGTACAGCGGCCCAAAAAACAAGCAAACAAACAAAGGTACTTACTCACTTTAGTTGCATTTTCTGGGCCTTTTTTTTGGCCAATTCATCCACAATGTCTTTGGTGTTTAAATCTAGGCTTTGTGTATTCTCAATGCAAAAAACAACTAGTTTCGATAGTCTGTTCTGCGCAATGGTGATCCGAACATAATTTTTTATTGGCTTAAGTTTTGAAAGTGAGCGCTCTGTTGAAGCCACAGTAAGAGAAGAGAATTAAAACGAAAGAAATATATTTATTGTGGCCACGAATTAAGAATTTGTTCCCTTGTTTTAATTGAAAGGTACCCCTCAGTGGGCCCCCAGACTGCCTGGGCCCATATGCACCTAGGTGAGCCTAGTTTCAAATCGGTTCTTTGTTTTTTTGACCACCCAAAACACCAGCTCGGAATCAAGAAAAGTGGTTTGTAAGTAGCACCAAAACATTGCTGGTCTAGAAGTAAGAACCACTTGCATCAGGGGCTGGTGGCAGGGTTACCGTGCCCAACAAGGAAAGGAAAAGGAGATGACTTGTGGCCAAGTATGGTGACCCATACATTTCACCCATCCAAGTGCACACACACAGCAGTGAGTAGTGAAAAAACACACACACACACACACACACACACACACACACACACACACACCGTGAACACACACCCGGAGCAGTGGGCAGCCAATGCTGTGGCACTCGGGGAGCAGTTGGGGGTTCAATGCCTTGCTCACCTTAGTCTTGGTATTGAGGGTGGAGAGAGCACTTGATATTCACTCCCCCCACCTACAATCCCTGCTGGACCTGAGACCCAAACCTGCAACCTTTGTGCAGCATTTGTGCCTGCAGCCATGACTGCACTTTTGGCCTATTTCCTGAAAGGGAGGAGGACAGAAGGCTTCCAGTACTATGGAGCACCTTGGTGTGCTGTACTGTCCTCAGCCTCTGGGTGCCATTGAGGAAATGAGTAACGATTCCATCGATTCCACACATGCTTCAAAACGCGGTCATGCAAAGGCATTCCCAAAGCGTTTCAATGCAGCGTCTCGTTCCCCTTAGGGAACCATGGATAACCATACACAACCTAGAGTCATTCGCCTTGTTGGTCACGGTAACCCTGCCACCAGCCCCTGACGCAAGCGGTTCTTACTTCTAGACCAGCAATGTTTTGGTGCTACTTACAAACCACTTTTCCTGGTTCTGAGCTGGTGATTTGGGTGGTCAAAAAACAAAGAACCGATTTTAAACTAGGCTCAGGCTCTGAACCAGCATTTGAACTGCCTTAGTGGAAAAGGGGTAATAGAGATGAAAGAGAGAGTTATGTACAGAATGTGACAGGTAAAAATTGTAACACTTAAAAGAACCCATCCCGATGTACTCTTTTCAGAACTCCCAGGAGCAGAGCAATTGTGGGAAAAGCGTAGAGACAAAGCCTTGGTCTTGTCTGCACCGTTATGTCCAGCCCAGGATGTCTGCTCCCTGATTCAGGTGCCCAGGGATGTAACTGCTCTGAGTAAAAGTTGTTTTCCCTTGAGCCCAGTGCTCTGTTCTGGGTCTGGGTCTGCACGTGCTTCCGAGCCCTGAGAGGGAGCCGCGGATCTCGTAGGTGAGGACCGAGATAAGGATGAGCCCGTCTCAGATCCTTCTGCTAAATCCACTCACACTCCCCATGACAACAGTCCGCACTGTGCCTCGGCAGCAGCGGGACCGTGGGATCGTGAGCCTAACTGCTCTAATCAAAATGGCCAGGCGGGAACAGATGTAGGATGATGTTTAAGAGAAAATGATATGGGAGTTTTTTAACATACCGTAACTGTATTGAAACAGAGAGTACGCATCCGCATCGCAGAACTAGACAAGACAAGCATTTGAGGTTAAAAAGTATATAAATTGTAACCCTTTTTCCTCATCTGGAATTGTTTAGAGCCCTTTGAAGCTGCATTTAAAACTGCATTTTGGACGCTCAAACTCGCAGGCTCCATAGAAGTCCTCTATATGGAGTAAATTCCTAAAATCAGAATCAGAATTAAACTTAAACTAAATATTAATGTGTATGAATCTGGAACAGAAGATTTATGTACAGATTTGTGCATTATTTTCTCTATATACAGCTGTATAAATAAAGAGATGTGCATATGTATTTACATAATAATACTAGAAAAAGAGGCAATAATTAGAAATGGAGAAAAACTACAAAAATGAATTGCAAAACACAGGTAATGATTCATGTTTTAGCTGTTTAAGCTGGAGATGGCATGGGGAGAAAAAATGTTTTTATGCCTAGATGTTCTAAAGCTCCGAGATCTGTAGCGTCTGCCTGAGGGGAGAAGTGCGAACAGGTTGTGTCCCGGGTGAGAGGGGCCTTTGATGATGTTGTACAAGTCCTGGAGGTTGGGCCGGACTCAATAACAGTGTAAAACTGTGTCATCAGTGCCTGTGGTAGAACTTTTTCAGCTGACGAAGGAAGTACAACCTTTGCTGGGCTTTTTTCACAAGGAAGTACAACCTCTGGTTGGCTTTTTTCCACAATGGAGTCAATGTGAATGTCCCACTTCAGGTCCTTGGAGATGTTAGTCCTTAGGAACTTAGAAGAATCCACTGCACAGTGTTGTTCATGATGGTGAAAGGGGGAAGGCTTTCTGCAGGGGGGTTTCTCCTGAAGTCCACTGTCATCTCTACAGTTTTTAGCATGTTCAGCTCCAGGTTGTTTTGACTGCACCAGACAGCCAGCTGCTCAACCTCCTGTCTGTAAGCAGACTCGTCACCGTCCTGGATGAGACTGATGACTGTAGTGTCATCTGCAAACTTCAGAAGTTTGACAGAGGGATCTTTAGAGGTGCAGTCATTTGTGTAGAGGGAGAAGAGCGGTGCGGAGAGAACACAGCCCTGGGGAGCTCCAGTGCTGATGGTGCAGGTGCCAGATGTGAGTTTTTCCAGCCTCACTAGCTGCTGCCTGTCTGTCAGGAAGCTGGTGATCCACTGACAGATGGAGGTGGGTACAGAGAGCTGTGTCAGTTTATTCTAAAGGATATCTGGAATGATGGTGTTGAAAGCAGAGCTGAAGTCCACAAACAGATCCTTGCATAGGTCCCTGGTTTGTCCAGATGTTGATGGATGTAGTGCAATCCCCTATTGACTGCATCTTTATTAGGAGACATGCAAAATGTGCAGAGCAGTGGACCCCAAGGACCAGGATTTTGGTATGGAGTTAAGGTTATGATTAGAATTGTTTGATAGTATTACACCACATCATGCTTGTACATCAGCACCATTTGTTGTTTTCTTGTGGTATGAGCGTTTGAACCCGGAAGCAGTGATGCACGACGTCAGACTTAACAAGCGAATTGACCTTATTCTCCAGAGAAGCAAGCACATCACATCTTTAGAATATTGTCTTTGAACTTCCGTTTGTGTGGTAGCTCTGTATTTTCCTATGGCATTGCTGTCTAAGAGTAATTAAAGTGGATTTATGTATTGTAGAGTTAACTAAAGTTATCATGAGCATTGTAATGCTTAAAGCAAATGACTTAACATATGTCAGTAGACCAGGAAGATTTTAAAACGAGTGGTTCATTCATAAATCTGTCAGATCACTGTGGAAATACAACCGGAAGACAGAAGACAGCGAACGCAGCACTAAAAAGGGGCAGGGCTGAATAAGGTGAAGTTAATGAAATGTGACATGGGCAGAGCGACACTTGACACCCCGCCATAACTTTTGCCCCACCCCATTGTCCAGGCTGCACTCTGGGGCTACTCGTCAACTCACTCATCAGAATCATCTGTAATTTTTGGCAAACTTTGACAGCTGGTTGAACCAGCTCACTTGGTTCTCTTTGAGTCTTTGATAATCCTCAGTAAACTTCTACAGTTGGTTGAACCGGCTCATTCAGTTCTTTTTGAGTTGGACGTGCAACTTTGGGTATGCATCTTGTATCATCAGCCTGGAACTAAAGTTTGATTCAGTTCGGCTGGTTACTTCCTGAGAACTAGCTCAAAAGAACGATTCATTCAAGAATCGAACATGTAATAATAAGAGTAAATAATTTTTTGGTTTACATTTACATTAAAGTGGAAAAGGACTTTCACCATATAAAACAAAAAAGATTATATCAAATTTATTAAGTAATTTTACCTAGTTAGAGAAATCAAAATACATCTACTGACAGTTATGCTTCAGCAAAACGTCTCAGGTTACGTATGTAACCATGGTTCCCCGAGGGAACGAGATGCTGCGTGGAAAACGCTATGGGAACGCCTCCAGCGTGACCACGCTCTGAAACACGTGTGCATACAGTCCAATGGAGAAGCGAGACGTCACAGGCGGGGTGACGTAGAGACCAGGAAGCTTAAAAGCACGTGCGGTGCGTGCAGCCGGCAGCTTCTGAATAGAGAAGCAAGCACTGCAGGGATGCCGGAAGTATGGCCCGAGACGCAGCGTCTTGTTCCCTCAGGGAACCATGGTTACATACGTAACCTGAGACGTTCCCCTTCAGGAACTCGAGCTGCGTCGAAAACGCTATGGGAACGAGATGCCCACGCCAACAGACTTCAAATCCCTGCCTAGTGTGGAAGAGCACAGCTAGGGTGAGAGAAAAAGAGCCAAGTGGCACAAGTCCAGGAAAGAACCTTAAAGTCAAAGGGGTGGACATTCCACAGCATTCTAAAGCTAACTTAAGAGAAGAGAGCCTTGACCCCCAAGAAGGGAGGGTCAGAGGACTCAAAGCTATGAAATAGCATCCCGACCACACTTAGCAAAGCTACACCTGGCCAGAGGCCTAGGCCTCAGCGCACCGCGGAGGAAACGTGTAACAAGGGGGTTCCTACCCACTGAGGAGCCACCCAGAGGGGCGTGGTAGGCCGAAATAGCCGCCACGTAGACCTTCAGGGTGGAGTGGGCTAACCCTGTGGAGAAGTGATCCTGCAGAAACCCCAGCACTGTACCAACTAGGCAGTTAACTGAGTCCTGCTGGCGGTCTCCACACCATGACGTGAAAGGTTTCCGCTTCAGGGTGTACAGTTTCCTCAAGGAGGGAGCTCTGGATTGGAGGATGGTCTCAACAACCTCAGTTGAGAGACCGGAGGGGCACACCCACAACTTCTAAAACTCTGGCGAAGGAAAAAATGACGCACTCTCTCCAGAACTCCCAGGAGCAGAGCGATCAGGGGAAAAGCGTACAGACGAAGCCTCGGCCACGTCTGTACCATGGCATCCAGTCCCAGTGGAGCTGGATAAGTCAGAGAGCACCAGTGGTGACATTGTGCATTCTCCTTAGTCGCGAAGAGGTCCACCTGAGCCTGGCCAAAAACTCTCCAAATCTGCTTCACCACCTCAGGGTGAAGCATCCATTCCCCGGGCCTCAGCCCCTGCCTCGACAGGATGTCTGCTCCCATATTGAGATGCCCAGGAACATGAACTACTCTCAGCGAGAGGAGTTTGTCCTGGGACCACACAAGGATCTGGTGCGCCAGCTTGTATAAGGGGGGCGAACGCAGACCTCCCTGGTGGTCGATGTAATAGGCCACCGCCGTGTTGTCGGTGCGAACCAACACATGGTGGCCTATTAGGTCCGGGTGAAAGTGTTTCAACGCTCGAAACACGGCCAGCATCTCCAGGCAGTTGATGTGCCAAGTGAGATGGCGACTGCTCCACAGACCGCGGGCGGGGTGGCCACTCATGACTGCACCCCAACCGGTGAGAGAGGCATCCGTCGCTAGCATTACGCGGCGACAAGGAGCTCCTAACACCGGGCCCTGAGACAGGAACCAAGGCTTCTTCCACATGTCTAAGGCACGTAGGCATTGCCGCGTGACCTTGATCATGCGGAACGGGTTTCCCCTCGGGGAGAACCCCTTGGTCCTAAACCACCACTGTAGGGGTCTCATGTACAGCAGGCCAAAAGGTATCACGTTGGACGCAGCTGCCATCAGACCCAGCAGTCGCTGGAACTGCTTTACAGTGAGTGACCGGCCTTCTTTCACTCTCGTGACTGCAGTGAGAATCGACTTGATCCGAGCAGGTGACAAACGTGCCTGCATCGTGGTCGAATTCCACACCACGCCTAGATAAGTGGTTCTCTGTAATGGAGACAGCACACTCTTCTTGGCGTTCAGTCTCAACCCCAGCTCTTTCAAATGAGCGAGAACAACATCTCGATGTTGAACCGCCATGTGCTCCGATTGAGCCAGAATCAACCAATCGTCGATGTAATCGAGTATGCGGATGCCCCGGAGTCGCAGCAGAGCCAGAGCAGCATCCACACACTTTGTGAAAGTGCGGGGGGAGAGTGCTAGGCCGAACGGAAGAACCTGATACTGGTATGCTTCGCCCGTGAAAGCAAACCTCAGGAACTTCCTGTGCTGAGGAAGGATGGAGACATGGAAGTATGCGTCTTTTAGATCTATTGTCACAAACCAGTCCTCGGACCTGATCTGTGACACTACTTGATTGATAGTCAACATTTTGAACTTCAATCTCATTACTGAGCGATTCAGTAGTCTCAGATCTAAAATGGGACGCAGACCCCCATCCTTCTTCGGAACAATGAAGTACCGGCTGTAGAACCCGGACTCCCTGTCGTGAGGAGGGACCACCTCGATGGCCCCCTTCCTCAAGAGAGTTTCTACTTCTTGTTCCATTACCAGACCCTGCTCGGGGCACACCACAGTGGGGAAGACCCCGTTGAAAGGTGGTGGCGGAGCGCCAAATTGAATGCGATAGCCTCGCTCTACAGTGCGCAGGACCCAAGCAGATACATTTGGCAATAGTTTCCACGCTGCCAAATAATCTACTAAGGGAACCAGTCTCTGGTATTGTTTGAGCTGCTAGTGTCCTGTAACGGATGACCGGCAGGAGACAGCCGAACTAGCTGCTGTAGAGACCCCCGCAGGGGTGGCGAGCTCCCCAGCTCCGCTATGTTTCTGGGCGGAAGACTGAGCCGCTGCGCCCTGAAGCATCGGAACGGTTGGCAGGCTAATCTCCCGAGGGCACAGAGGAGAGACGGGCACCGAAGAATGCGGTGGACCACGCCCTTCCCCAGTAGGGCCTGCCCTCAGAGGTCCTGGACCATAGGAGTTAGGACCATAGTCTCATAGGTCTGGGTGAAAGCGTTTCAGTACCTGAAACACGGCCAGCATCTCCATGCAACTGAAATGCCAAACTGGATGGTGACCGCTCCACAGACCACGGGCGGGGTGGCCACTCATGACCACTCCCCAACCGGTGAGGGACGCATCCGTCGCTAGCATACGCAGCGACAAAGAGCTCCCAGCACCGGGCCCTGAGACAAGAACCAAGGTCTCCTCCACATGTCCAAGGCACGTAGGCATCGCCGCGTGACCTTGATCATGCAAAGCAGGTTTCCCCTCAGGGAGAACCCCCTTGGTCTTGAGACACCACTGCAGGGGTCTCATGAACAGCAGGCCAAAAGGTATCACGTTGGACACAGCTGCCATCAGACCCAGCAGTTATGAAACTGCTTCACAGTGAGTGCCTACTTTCACTCTCTTGACTGCCGCGAGGATGACTCGATCCGAGCAGGAAATATACATGCCTGCATCGTGGTCGATCCCACACCACGCCTAGATAAGTGGTTCTCTGTAATGGAGAAAGCACACTTTTCTCTGCGTTCAGTCACAACCCCAGTTCTTTCAAATGGGCGAGGACGACATCTCGATGCCGCACCGCCCATGCTCAGAATGAGCTAATACTGACAAAATGTCAATAAGGTTCAGTATGCAGATGCCCTGGCAGCCACAGCTAAGCCACTTTTTTCTAGCAGCATCCACACACTTAGCGAAAGTACAGGGTAAGAGTGCAATAAATAAATTTAATTCATTAGAATTAAATAACAATGGGAGAAGAGCTAAACATTCAAAATGCATGTCGCTTTTTTTTGTTTTTTGCTTTCTTTTTCTCTTTTTTTTTTTGAACACATTTATGAATGAACACAGCCCGTCCCCTTAAGGGCGGACTGTACATGCTCAGCTCCCGAACAAACCACACATAAATCGCTTGAATCCCCATTCCTGTTTTTTATTTATTTATTTTTTAAAAGCGAGAGCAGGTAGAAACAAGCAATCTAAAATGCAGTCAGCTCATATGCGGACAGCATCAATCTCCTCGGAGAAAGATAGCCGCAGCAGCGCGAGCTCTCACTCAGAGGGGGAAGAACCGCAGCGCGGGCTTCCAAGCCCCGAGAGAGAGCGCTAGATCTAAGAAGAACGGCAGAGAAAGGGCTGCCTGCCCCCGTCTCTAACCTGTTCACAGATCTATGCTGCGATCCCCACGGCCGCAGTCGCGGGGAAGCTCACGAAGGCTCCCTCCTTGAAGAGAGCCTTCCGAAAGCGAGCGTGCGCAGCTAGAGTGCAGGCCGTCAACTCCCTCGAGAGCTGACGCAGCCCGCTTCGCCGCGAGCTCTCATTCAAAGAAGGAAGGACCGCAGCGCTAGATCTAGGGAGAAAGGCAGAGATAGGGCGGACCCGTCTCTAACCCATCCATAGATCTATATGCGATCCCCACGGCCGCAGTCGCCACTCTGCCTCGGCAAAAGCGGGACCTGAGCCACAGGGAAGTTCATGAGGGCTCCCTCCTCGAAGAGAGTCCTCCGGGAGCGAAGCGTGTGCAGCGAGAGTGCGGGCAGTCAGCCCCCTCGGGAGCTGACACAGCCTGCTTCGCCGCGAGCTCTCACTCAAAGGGGAAGTACCGCAGCGCGGGCTTCCGACCCAGAGAGAGAGCGCTAGATCTAGGGAGAAAGGCAAAGATAGGGTGGACCCGTCTCTAACCTGTCCGTAGATCTATATGCGATTCCCACGATCACAGCTGCCGCCCTGCCTCGGCAGAAGCGGGAGCTGAGCCGCGGGGAACGCAAACGCGGGCAGTCAGCTCCCTCGAGAACTGACTCCCACGCTTCGCTCCCAGACAGACAACAAATAGATTATGTGTATCGCCACCCGAAATAGCGCAGGCAGAGAGGAACACACAGTCTAAAATGCCGCTGCTTATATTCGTAAGAATGCTTTGTAGGACATAGTGACACTCTCAAATAAAAGCTGTGCGAACTAGCACAAAAAAACAGAGTGACACACACACACACACAGAGCGCTTGCTGAAAGACAGAAGCTGCTGGCTGCATGCACCGCACGTGCTTTTAAGCTTCCTGGTCTCTATGTCACCCTGCCTGTGACGTCTCACTTCTCCATTGGACTGTATGCACACGTGTTTCAGAGCGTGGTCACGCTGGAGGCGTTCCCATAGTGTTTTCGACGCAGCTCGAGTTCCTGAAGGGGAACTTTTAAATTCAGTTCAGTCATTAATCTTAAAACATCTGTTTCATTTCAACAAACCATTTATTTTTTTCAGTGTACACTTACACCTAATCCCAAATCATACCTTAAACTTTTTTACAGTAAATGTGTGAATTTTTCAGAATAACATGTAGTTACACAGTAAATCCATAGTCTTGTAGGAATTTAATATTAGCAGTTAAGGTCTTTTCTTCTCTGGATTTCTCTTTTCCAATTTGGATCCTAATCTAGACGTCTAATAATGCTGGCATAATCTAATAATTTGATGAACATGATGAAAGCATTCTGTTAAATCCATCTGTAAATGAGTAATTGATGACATAATTTTGACAACTGATGACAACATTTTGGGGGTGAAATATCTCTTTATTACTAGTATTAAGGATTGTAAAACAGGATTTATATAATATTGTTTACTAACACAGCACAAAATTTACATTGAAATAAACATTATACAAACATATAGGCCTGGTTTTACAGACAGGGTTTAGACTAAGTCAGGATTAGGCCATAGTTAAATTAGGACATTTAAGTAATTTTTATAAACATGCCTTAGAAACTAGCATTACTCGTGTGCATAGACACTGATATATTTTATGATTAGTCAGTGCAAGTTTCTTTCAGTTGAAACAGCTCAGATTTACATTTTAGTCAGGGACTAGGCTTAAGCTTTGTCTGTGAAACCAGGCGATAATATTATAACATTTAGATTAGAACGTAATCAAACTATGCACAGTTTCATTGTAATTGTGAGAATAAATATATTAGGATGTCATCAAACTGATTTATGCACTGGTGGATTATCTGGCTATCATGTTCTTTTTTGTATTTTTCTCAGGTTTGAGCAGAATGATGTAACATTTTGGGGTAAATATACACAGCAACAGGCCGTAACTAGAAGCCAAAATGGCGAAAATCTCCACAGCTACCGTGTACTTCCCCGGTGAGCTGATGTACGCTGGCACAAATGCAATCCATACAGCACAGAAGATCAGCATGCTGAAAGTAATGAATTGAGCCTCATTGAAATTGTCTGGGAGCTTTCGGGCAAAAAAGGCCAGCAGGAAGCAGACCACTGCTAATAGACCAATGTAGCCCAGCACTAGTACAAACCCTACAACAGATCCCACCGTGCACTGCAGGATCAGTCGAGCACCAAGCTCAGTTCCTGCACTCTCTGTGGGCAGAGGGGGAGCCAGCAGCAGCCAAAATAAACATATGACAACCTGAACAAGCGTGCAAATGAAGATGCCTGCCCTCTGCTGAATGGGCCCAAAGTACTGCATCAGGTTAGATCCAGGCAGAGTGGCCCGAAAAGCCACCAAAACCACCACAGTCTTACTGAGGACACAGGCAATGCAGATTACAAAGCTCACTCCAAACAGGGTGTGACGTAGCATGCAGTTCCAAGGTGCAGGCCGGCCAATAAAAACTAGTGCACACAGGAAGCAGAGGGTGAGCGACACCAATAGCAGAAAGCTCAGCTCTGAGTTGTTGGCCCGTACGAGGGGTGTGTCACGATGATGGAAAAAGGCAGCCAGAACAGTCATGGTTAGTGTTGCCCCAGTAACAGATAAGACTGTCAGGACAATCCCCATGTTATCTTGCAGGGACAGAAACTCCACAACCTTTGGGATGCACCTTGTTCTGTCAGTGTTTGACCAGAACCTCTCTGGACATTTTATACACTCTGTAGAGTCTAAAGAATGCAATGGCATGTATTTAGGATTTGCTCTTACAAGGCTCTTGCAATGTCTAGCACAGTGTTTGAAGACCCCTGCAGTCACTAGTATTATTCCATATCCCTATGTCATCCGCTTATAATCACGGAAGAGCTGTCACTTGTCTTAGTTCATTGTGATCTCACAAAATTAATCAGTGTTAATCAGTGATGCTCTACACTGCACAATTAATTTCTTATTTACATTGTGTATACACCTTGTTTTTGTTATAATGAGAGGATTTAAAAGCATGCATAACTCAGCACTGAACAAAAAAAGCATGGAGTGAATTCTCACCAACTTAAACACCTCTGATTTGAGACACTGCAGTTTTAAGAAGAAAATATCTGACAATGGTGTTGACTGATGAATTTGCACATGGTTTAACTTGAAAACACCACATAACAAACAACGGTAAAAAACGAATTCATCACAGGGGGTCTTTTAGGTTAAAATGTTTGAAACAGCATCATTCAGTCATATATTTATATATTACGAGTGAAATCCTTAATACTTATATATATATATATATATATATATATATATATATATATATATATATATATATATATATATGTATATGTGACCCTGGACCACAAAACCAGTCTTAAGTCACTGGGGTATATTTGTAGCAATAGCCAAAAATACATAGTATGGGTCAAAATTATTGATTTTTGTTTTATGCCAAAAATCATTAGGATATTACGTAAAGATCATGTTCCATGAATATATTTTGCAAATTTTCTACTGTAAATATATCAAAACTTAATTTTTGATTAGTAATATGCAATGTTAAGAACTTTATTTGGACAACTTTAATGGTGATTTTCTCAGTATTTTATTTTTTTTGCACCCTCAGATTTCAGATTTTCAAATTGTTGTATCTCAACCAAATATTGTTCTGTCATAGCAAACCATACATCAGTGCAAAGCTTATTATCCAGGGTCATATATATATATATATATATATATATTACAAGTGAAATCCTTAATACACACACACACACACACACCTGTAATGTTGCTGATTTCTCCTGCTGCACAAGGGAGACAGTCAAAACAGCAGACAGGTTTTCCTTTTTGTACAGCCTTCCTAGTCCCTGGAAGACAGCTTGCACTGCACACAGATACAGGAACCTGAATGAATGATGAAGAAAGAAACTATATCAGACTCACAGCAACCTTCTAACAACCACATAAGCACATAAAGAAATAAAGTTTTTTTTGTTTTGTTTTGTTTTGTTTTTTGTTAACACAATTCAATTCCTTTTTTGTCCATTAAAAAAGAAAGGTTAGATAATGAATACATTCACATGCACACTTACTTATACCCTTTAAACTGAGTGCACATGATACCAAATGCACACAAACTTGTATATTGACACTTTTATTCTGAGTACAGAATACATAATCATAAAGCTAAAGCTAAAGCAAGTAACACCACATAGACAGACTGTTTTCATATGAGAGGACAATGAAATTCTGTTCTCCTGTTTCTCGTCTGCTGATTTGTTTCTCCTTTTTTGTCTACATTGCAAGAGAGCCCATCCATATGTGTATTTCACTTGGGGATGAACCCTTGATTTCAGGTGGCAAAACAGACTGGGCTTCTTAATATCTTTTTGTATTTGCATCTCTAAAAACAGATATTTTAAACAACATTTAAAATAATGTAAGGTTACACTTTATTTTGATAGTCCACTTTAGATACTCTACTAAGTAACTTTGCAACTACATGTCAACTAATTTTCATTAATTTGCAACTACATGTCTACTAACTCTCAGAGCAGACTGTTAGGTTAGGTTTAGGGTTAGTAGAATAAGTTGACAAATACTTGCAAAGTTTAGAAGAGTGTTAGAAGATATTAAGCAGACAGTCTACTAATACTCTAATGACTAGTTGACATGCAGTTGCAAAGTTACTTACTGTTAGAATGTCTAAAGTGGACTATCAAAATAAAGTGTTACCTAATATAATGAAGCAAAGTCACTGGACTCATACCTGGTCAGCCCAGCCCCCTCCCCAAAGCACTTTTTCAAGGTTTATGTTCAGCTCTTGGCCTGGTCCTTTGACTGAATCAAACTGCCCCACCTGGATAAAATTAACTGCTCCGCTTTCATCTACATGCCAGTTCATAATGTCATAAGAGGCAGATGGCTCGCCGTTATTTTCAAAATAGACCAGCTCACCCACTGGTGTTGTGAAGTTTACTACATTTAAGTAGTGCAGAAGCTGTGAAAGGAAAACAGTGCAGAGAGGATCATCATATGCAGTAACTGAATTGTTAGAAGATTTGCTTACATAAAACATTAATTTAAATTATTATTATTGTTATTTTTAAGAAGGTCTGTACCTGTCGGGGCTTTATTCGGGTCACATCAGGACATTCTCCATCTTCAAACAGCCCTCTACCAGGCTGACAGGCCATCATGTTGTGAATAGCATTGGCAATAGCATACACAGCTTTATACACATTGTAAGTGACTCTCAGCTGTGAAACATCTGTGTAAATGCGGCCATATTTCTCCACATTCTCTAAGCCTGTGCACTTTGGAATTTTAGATAAAGGCTGCCAGTCCTGTGCCAGCGTGCACCCAAAAATTTCTTCCCAAACATCTTTTACGAACGGTTCATTTGGCTGCTTCACAGGACTCAGCTGGGCAAGAAAAGAACCAAGACCCTTAATATCAGCCCTGCGAAGGGCAAAGCCAATGGTACCAGATAGGAGAGAGCGGCTTGCTGGGTCAAAGAACAGAATAGAGGTGCTCCAGGCCTCAGTGGCTATCCACTGCTTGTTGGTCACATTCTGCACCACCACTTCCTTTAGCAGAGCTTTTATATCAGGGACAATAGCAAAAGTCACTACAACAATAGCTGTGGAACTCTGGATTCTCTCCACAGTTCGCCTGATCCTGCTTTGTGAGTATGATTTTGGAATAAATTCCAGGTAGTCCACACAGATCCCTGCATTTTCCAGTTCTCTCAAGAGGAGCTGCACGCCACTTTTACCATATTCATCATCCCCTGCAACTACCCCCACCCAGGTCCAGTCCAGCAGGCGCAGCAAACGGGCCATGGCTTTGGCCTGGAAGACATCACTGGGAACAGTGCGCAAGAACGAATGAAATCTGCGACTGTCACTGAGACACGCACAGGATGCAAAATAACTCACCTGGACAGACAAAACACAGAGACAAGTGCTGAGGAAAAAATAAAAGATAAAATAATTTCACAGAAATTTCTGATTATTACTTCACTTGGAAAATAAATAAAACATGATAATTTACCTGTCTCACTATTTATTTTTTTCACAATTTTTAATGACAAAAAATTGCATAATTCAAAGAAAAACTGAATTTTACTTTTGTGTGAAAATTTACTCTTTCTCTTTCAAATGACCTATTTCTGTAAATAATATATAATAGAAATAATAGACTCTAAAATGATTTTCAAATGTAGCCCACTGAAACTTCAGAGTCCAAGAGAAGTTAGAGTAGTTTCAACATAGAGCTTAACCCTCCCAGTTCATTAGTTTAAAAACTTTTCTTAGTAAGAAGTTTGGGAAAAGATTCATAAATAAAAAAACTTTCATAACAAGTAAGTTCCAAATAACTTAATAATACCATAGGGATATCAAAAACTCCCAGTGTGTCAGCCACCACTATTGAAGCAGAAGAACGAGCGTCACCGATAATGACAGGGACCACTGGGGCCCCACTGCATTCTGCTCCCGACACTGTCTCCTCCTGCCCCGTTACCAGAGCTAAAGCAGCACTCAATGTTGTGCCCTCAGCTAGGCAACTGTCGGCCACCAGGTATCCCAAAGTAACATTTGGAAGCAAGGCAGGGTCCTGATTAATCTCCTCCACTGTGAAGATCATAGTTTTGAGCCAGCGGTATGAACGAAGGTTAACACTGAAAGAGAATGTAGAATGTGTTAATATATGTCAGATTCAGGTTAGGTACACATAGTTTTACTTTTTACAATTTATTCTCAATTATAGTTGACCAAAAACAAAACAAAAAAAAAACCTTTTAAAAACTATGTACAACAGTGGTATTTAAATGTCTAAACAGTTGTTCTATAACTTGTCTATTAGTTCATTTTAAATACTCACACTATACTTACCCTTGACAGCGAGCACCGTGCTGTATTTGAGTGAAAGCACGATCAGGCACAGGTGCTTCGACATGAACTGGAAACAGACCACCAATTATCACATCCCCTTCTTTATAAAGACTCTCTGAAACAGATCTGCCCTGCAGACTACAAGACAGGCCTGCACCACAAACCCTGACCATCTCAACAATAAATCTCACAACCCACAACCACACAAGCAATATCATCACCATATACTGAGATAAGTGCAGGCTCACAGTTTTCCTCCAATGAAAGAAGAGTTGGGTGATAACTACCCTTTTGTAGACATTAATTTGCCTGAGGCAAGATAACAAAGGGAAAAACACTGATGGAGGGCTGGGGGTAATTTAAGAAAGCCCTAGTGGAGAGTACCAAAAACTGCTTTGCTTTGATAATTGATGTGATTTTGTCTGCCCTCTTCTGGCAGAGCTGACAAAATCTTCTAGAATTCTCATCATCTCAATGGCAGTGACTCATGTGCACAAGAGCACGAATACTGGGTATTAACAGCATAGGTACTGAAATGCCATTGGTTTGCATATTCTTGTTGAATTTAAGATTAGATACATGGTATGGTTAGGTTTAGGTTAGGTTTAAGGCTTTAATTATAGATGTAACTACAGAACTACAGAAAACAATTATATGTAACCACAGGAAGGTACTTTTAGGTAGAAGTACAATGCAAAAACATGTAGGTACACAATAAGTGCATGGTATCAAATTATTAATTTAAATGTAAGTACACAGTATAAAGACACTTTATATAACTTTATACTTTATATGTATAAAGACACACCAAAATAAATGAAATGACAGGAAAACCACCCTTCTTATTTAGGAGACTGGAGCAGCAGTTTACTGATTTGTGTGATGTTTATTCATTGAGTTTACTAGATGCTTTTTGTAGTCAGATGGTGTAGTTACAAAATATACCAGAAGGGGCTTGTTGGCCCATGCTAACTAGTCTAAATCAGAGCCCGTATTTATCAAGCATCTGAGAATTACTCACAAGAACACTGCTAAGAATTGACTTAAGAGTAAAAAAAATATTGGCTTAAAACTGCGCTTATAAGTTAGGTATCAAACATCTCAGTCATAATTTAAGTGACGTGTATGACTAAATCTTAAGTATCAGTCAGATGATTTATGACACTTTGCTGTGCCACAAACGGGATTTTGGATGACAACTTAAGCATGGACCAATCACTGAAAAGATTTCCATATTTAACAATATTCTCAGATGAATTCACATGTGAAATTCCTAAGAGCAGTTTACATTCAACACACATTTGACAATAAAGAGATTTTTTTCAGGAGAATTCATTATGATATACAGATTGGTAATTAAAGATAATCAAGTTTTCCACCATGTCCAAATTTTAAACCAGCGTGCTGTTAACTGATATATAGCCAAGATTTTATGATATAATTAGCCACGATGGATTCTAAAAGAAAACCGAACTGGCGGGAAGAAGATGTGCTACTGCTTGCTGAATTAGTCAAACATGTTATAAAAGGCAAGTCCAGCTCAACATTAACCAGCGCTGACATGAAAAAGCCCCTACTAGAATCTCCTAACCACTTGAGAGACCTCTCGAGCTGTCTCAAATAACTGGGAGAGTAAGAGTGATTCTTAGCTTCAAGAAATTTGATAACGTGCTTATATAGATACATAGATAGATAGATAGATACATAGATGGGTTTGGTGCACACAGGGATAAAATAGTACCCCATGTGTACAAAAAAATGTGCTGTATCTTTAATGTTGTGGGCCTATTTTTTTGCCAGAGATCCTGGATATTTTGTTCTCTAAACTTCATTAAGTCATTATAGGTGAAGAGATTGCAAAAAGTATTGAATAAAAGAGTATGATTAATTGTGGCCAATGTGTATTAGATAAAAAGCTTTTCTCTTTTTTTTTTTTCATAATGAGATTTCTCTCACATTTTTAAATTATTTTTTTACAATGAAAGGTTATGTAGCCCACTCCCGCTGAACGGCTCACCTAACAAGTATGTCTGGGGGGGGGGGATTCCAAGAAAATAGAAATTAAACTTTGCGTGAGAGTTACATCTAAATAAACTTTAAACTGTAAAGAGCTGTTTGCAATTAAGCAGTAACCAGCATTCAAATACACCCCAGGATCTCAGATGTCAGTAGTAGGTAGTGCTTAGAATTATATATTCAGAGCGTGATAGTGACTGTTTACTGTGTTTCTATTACTGCTACATAAGGTAAATTCCAGTCTCTGAAATTACTCAACTGTACAATAACAATGCAGTTTTCTTCACAGGAAGATCACAGGAGAAAAAGATTGTCAATGAACCTTTATATTTATTAAAAGTTGACTCTTTATCTTTTTAGTTTCTTTGTCTCTCTAAAATTAAATCACTTTAGGGCATATGACCCAATTCACCATTTAGGAACACAATCAAACTGAGTTCACAAGGATAACTGTAATAAGCAAAGATTTACAAAAATAGTATAATCAAAATACTCCAAAATAAAAGTTTTACCCAGCTGGGATTTAAGTCTTGTGCAACAATTCTGAGTACTCACGAAATCCAGGGAAATAGCAAGGTTCAAACACACAGTACCAATTCAGAAAACACGATGAAAAGATTAGCGAATCCGATCGTCAGTGAGTCCACTCGCGGAACAGCACTCACGAAGAAGAAGGGAAGAACTCGTCCTCGCGAATCCTCCGCTCGTGACGCAAACTCGGCCCGATCAGCAGCCTCGGTCTCTCTTCCCAATCCATCACCCCGTCTTTGTGCGTTCGGTCGCGTTGCTTACTCGCTTTCACTGAACGGTTAACACTACAAAAATGATCATCAGTTCAAAGATGCAGAAATAAACAAACTTTCCGTCTTTAATTTCAGACAATAAAACACGGATATTTTAAACACTTGTATGAAAAGAAAACAGGGGTATCAGCTTTCTTCCCCGATTGCATCACGTCCATTCTCCTCTTTCCTCACCCGCCCCTTCACCTCTAGGGGTCATTTTCTAGACATCTCATTGGTTAATCCGTAACATTTCTCTTTTTCCTTAATAACATAAACTCAAATAATAAAGATTACATCAATTTTAACTCTTTTTTCCATAAAACAACAAATATGAATTTGAGGTTAAACAATAACAAACTAAAACAAAAAACAAAACACTTAATTTAATAGACTATTTTAGCAGGGCTCTACATTCTCCCCCCACCAAGAATCGTTATGTCCTCATAACGAGGGAGAATATAAGAGAAAATATACCAATTGTTACAGGGATTAAATATGTATAATCACAGCCCTTTTCCATACAGGTACAATCCAATATCTTACTCATTCAAATATGCACAATACATATTTCTTCAGGTAACTGAGCAAAATAAAAGCACATGAGTCAACCTACGAGCAGTAATGACTCGCTCAAATTATTGTCTTGGGCTTAAAGTAATTGCACATGTACTCAACTTTCTTGAAGGCACATTCAACCACAAATACACAGTAGAACTGTATCTACTAGGATTTACAGCTTTTGTTTGAGCAAGGACAGGCTCAACATTCGGCATCCCAAGAGTATCATATGTAAACCTCTTAGGCACCGTTCTCGTTCTCTGAGACCTTCTACCAGTTTCAGATACAATGTCAGAGATAGCTTGGTTTACATCACTTTGATCTACACCCACTAGATCTCGCACTGGACTTGTAACAGTATCACAGAGATCTGACACTTGACCCACATTCTATGAACTACCAGAATCCTTCTCTGATAGAAGTTTTGACACAGACTCTATAGATTTAACTGTCTCCATTTCCTTAGAAGTCTCAACCCTTACGTCTGAGTGCTCCACATTCTCTGTGACGTCATTCTCTGAAACCACTGCATCATTCTGAGATATCTCTGGTCTCTTAAGAGTCAACTGACAGTCTTCAGGTTCTGGAATCCATACTCCATATGTTTCATCCTTGCTGTCAGAACTCTCAGCATTTCGATCAGTTCTGGTTTCCACTTCCTGCCTTTCAGGTGCATCCTTCCCTCCCTGTTCTGGACTCTGAAGGTTTCCAACATTCTTCCTTCGTCTCAGAACCCTCTTTTTGGGTTTCGGGGCATTGTGAGGAACTGGTGGTCTTAACTCTTGCCCAACAGGAAGGATGTGATTTCTACGCAGAATCTTGACTGGTCCAGTTCCACTCTCTGGCTTAAGTCGGAACACAGGCAAGTTGGGCATCTGGCTCTGGACAACATAAGGCTCAGCACTCCATCTGTCTGCCAATTTATGCTTTCCTTGCAGTCCAAGATTTCTAATCAAGACTCTATCTCCAGGAACCAGGTGACAGTAATGCAGTCTCTGATCATACCTCCTCTTATTTCCTGCATTTTTCCTAACAGCTTTTTCCTCTGCCAACTCGTAAGCAGACTTCAGTTCTTGCTGCATTGTCTTAACGAAGCGCTGATAAGACTTTGTGGAAGTACCATCACTGGACACACCAAAACTCAGGTCGATGGGCAGCCAGGCTTCCCTTCCAAACATAAGGAAATAAGGCGAATTCAGACTGCAGTTGTACACGTGCACAAGATGTCCAATGTGACGGCTCCACTATTGTTTCTGCCTTGGATCCAGGGTCCCCAACATGTCCAAGAGTGTCCGGTTGAACCGTTCAGGCTGCGGATCACCCTGGGGATGGTATGGCGTTGTCCGGGATTTCTCTACTCCTAACAAGTCAAACAACTCATGGACCAGCCTGCTCTCGAAATCCCGACCCTGGTCCGAGTGCATCCGCCTAGGTAGTCCATAATGAATGAAGTATTTCTCCGAGAGAACTTTCGCAACTGTGGACGCCTTCTGGTCCTTAGTTGGAAACGCCTGTGCATACCTTGTGTAGTGGTCCGTGATGACAAGGACATTGCAGATGTTCTTGGAGTCTGGCTCTATGGATAGAAAATCCATGCACACAAGATCCATTGGTCCACTACTGGACAAGTGTGACAAAGGCGCAGCTCTCTTGGGCAGAGTCTTCCTTTTGACACATCTGGCACATGTCTGGCAATACTTTCCCACATCAGCCTTCATTCTGGGCCAGTAAAATCTCTCTTTCACAAACCCATAGGTCTTATCAAACCCCAAGTGGCCAGAGTCATCATGAAGTGATTTTAAAACGACTTCATGGAACCTCTTGGGTAGACAATTGTTTACGATGAGATCTGTCTGGGGCTTGAGTGCACCGAAACATCAATCCATTATCCAGCACTAATCTGTCCCATTCTCTCATAATCAATGGAAGGTCCTGATGAGCTTCTTTCTTGACTGTGGACAGATCTCCCTCTTTCAAACCTCTCCATATCTCTCCAAGACACGGGTCATCTCGCTGAGCACAGGACAGATCCATAGAACTCAACTTTGGGATTCTAAAGGCCTCCAGCGTAGCTAAGTTACAATATGCTTTGGGGATTGACTTAGGAGATCCTCCTAGTGATGTGACAACTCGGCTGGCATTCGCAAGGTCCTGACCTGGTAGCTTACACAGAGATCTCACTCACACAGAGAATGGGATATTTGTCCATTTCTGGTCTTTCACTTTCCCATGAGGACGACGCGACAAGGCGTCAGCATCAACATTTTGTCTCCCAGGTCTGTACTTGAGACTGAAATCATATGCCGAGAGGGCCGCCAGCCAGCCACCTATGCCCTACAGCATCCAGCTTGGCTGTTGTTAGAACATAAGTTAGCAGGTTGTTGTCTGTCTGTACCTCAAACTTAGCTCCATACAGGTAATCATGTAGCTTGTCGACAACCACCCACTTTAAAGCCAGGAACTCAAGTTTATGGACTGGATAGTTCTTCTCAGAAGGCGTCAAACTCCTGCTGACAAATGCCACAGGGCGCAAACCCTATCCTTGGTCCTGATACAGAACCCCGCCCAATCCTTCACAGCAGGCATCAACATGTAGGACGTACGGGAGCTGAGGATTGGCAAAGACCAACACAGGAGCTTGGGTAAGTCTCAACTTCAAGTCATTAAATACAGCTTCGCAAGCATCAGTCCACCTACTCCCAAATAGATCAGAGGCTTTGTACACTACTCGTTCTGGGAGGAGTCCTGCTTTGATCTTCTTCAAACTTGTTGTAGGCAGACACCCTTGCAACAACTGATTCAGTGGGTACGACACTTTGGAATAGTCTTTCACAAATCTTCTGTAGTACCCACAGAAACCTAAGAAAGAACGTAGCTCTGACACGTTCTGTGGCCGAGGCCAAGACTTCACAGCATCGATCTTTGAGGGGTCTGTTGAGACACCTTCTTGAGACACAATGTGTCCAACATAGCTGACAGAGGTCTGACAGAAGGTGCACTTGTCCAAAGATAACTTCAATCCTTCACTCTGCAACCGGTCCAACACCTTGAGTAGCCTTTCCTCATGCTCCTCCAATGTCCTTCTGAAAACGATGAGGTCATCCAGATTCATGTCCCCAACCGTCTTTTCCATAACTCTTTGAAAAGTCGCTGGAGCTCCACAAATCCCTTGTGGCATCCTTTGGAACTGGTAAAACCCCACCGGGCAAATGAATGCTGTCTTTTCTTGATCTGCTTCACCCAGAGGGATCTGATAATATCCACTCCTGAGATCCAATACACTGAACCACATGCTCCCGTTCAGGCAGGCCAATGCATCTTCTATGCGCGGGACAGTATATTGATCGGGGACAGTACACCGATTTAACGTCCTGTAATCCACGCACATCCTAATCTGCCCATTCTTCTTCCGTACTACGACAATCGGAGAAGCATAGGGACTCCTGGACTCGGTGATAATCCCTGCCCCTTTAAACTTTTCAAGACGTTGCCTGACATCTTCCAGGTCAGCCGGTGCAAGCCGTCGTGACCTCTCCCGAAAAGGCTTATCCTCTGTCAGTCGAATGTGATGCTGGGTACTTCTAGAACATCTCACATCAAATTCATTGCAAGAGAAGACTTCCTTCCTCTCCAACATCTTTTTTACTAGCCGTTGTTTCCATTCCTCTGACACAGGGGAATCGCCAAAGTTAAATGAATTCTTGTTCAGTTTAGTCTGACCACTAGTCTCTCTGCGTTTAGAGACTGTAGACACAACTTTAACTGGGAACACATGAGCAATGGGCATTCCTCTTTTAATCATCACTGGGCGTGAGGAGACATTTCTGATTGTAACTCCAATCCTTTTTGACTGGACAACAGTGGTAGGCTGCACTTCTGCTGCTACAAGCAGTTCCTCAGGGAACCAAGAATCCTCTGGCTTATCCACTAACTTTATCCGAACAAGCAGCAGGATATTTCAGGATTCCATAAACTCTAGCACTCTCCCCTGGAAGCAATTTCAGTGGCTTAGCATGAAGGTACCAGACCGTCCCTCTTCTGTTGTCATCATCACACTTTTCAACAGCAATGATCCGTTCATAAGCATTTCTGATCTCAGGATGGATGGTCAATGTATGAAGAAAATCATCTCCCACCTTTTCTTTGCATGCCTCTACCAGCGTTTTTACCACAGATGTATTTGTTCCCACCAGAATGCTGATATCTCCTTTCATGACAGGATCGGGACAGACCAACACAAGTGCATCTATGGATTCCACCACTCCTGCCACAGATCCTGGAAACTTCAGCCTCAGAGACAAACAGCCATCATATGGGTACCGCTGCATGCTCAATCCCCATATTTCCAAATTCTCTATTGGTATCAATGGCAGATGCTTTAAGTGTTTCTCATAGAAAGATCTGTATAGCAGAGTGACTTGCGATCCACTATCTAACAAAGCCTTTGCATATATCCCTTCCACCTGGATAGGAAGAACAGAGCTAGGTCCCACTAACCCGCTCGGAAGAACTACTGGCTCAACTTTGACTCTTTTGCACTTTGTGGAACGTGTCTTTCCCGGAGCTTCAGGCCGTTCCTCTACTGAGCTCCGGAGAAGTTTCCCGACGACTGTCTCATTCTGATGAGTCGCTGGTTCACTCTCCTGAGATTTTCTTCGTTCGTGCAATCACGCTTCAGATGCCCGTCTTCTCCGCATCTGTAACAAAAGACATTGGCTTTGTTCACTGGTCTGGTGGGTGTTTTATTATCTGCAGTTTCAGCCAGACTGTGCATGGCAGGATGATCATGGGTTACAGGTTCTTTTGCTGCAGCTGACAAGCGTGACACCTCATTTTTCAGCCCCCTAATCTCCCTTTTCAGCTTTTCTACTTCTGGGTTGGCAAGATTGGTTTTAGCAGATGACTCCTTCTTGGCAGAGGGCAGTACAGACATGGCTACCTTAGATTGTAACGAACTCCTACTGTTCACCATATTTTCTTCTTCTCTTACCTCCTTCATTAGATCATTGAAAGATGGAGGAGTACACAGCTTATGGGTCATCCTCAAACGCATAGCCACCAGGTCACTCGAAAGGGCACCTCTAACTATTTGCTGCATTCGAAGATGATTCATGGCAGAATACTCAATGCCTTTTTTTCTCAGCATACTGTGCAGCATCCTGTCCAACCTCAGTATGTAGGCTGAGAGCTTCTCTCCTTCATTCTGGTAGGTGCTCCGAAACTTAAGCATTAAGTCTGCAGCATCCTCAGTAGTGCCAAACGCTGACTCTAGCACACTAAGATAGTCACTGAAAGTAGCAGATGGGTTACAATCTTCTCAACCCTTACAATATCTGCTGCAGGACCTCTGAGACACTCTATTAGTCTCTGCTTCTTAACATTATCAGAACACTGCCATTCTTCCAGAATGTGGGTAGTCTGCTCCACCCAGACCTCATACTCATCTTCTCCAGGGGGAGTCGGTATAAACCCTGAGAAAGGACGCAGCTTTCTATATGCAACTCTCTCCTCAGATGAAGCCACATGACACGTTTGGACAAGGGAGTTTATGGCATCAACAAGTTTAGTGTTGAGATCAGGCGCAGGGGAAGCCAAACTTGGAATGTCAGCTAATGATTTTCCTTCTTTTTGGAGAAAAGAGATCAACTTAGTCTGAAACTCTTCTTCCCTACTTTGCTTAGGGGTTTCAGCTGCAACACAAGCAACCTGTATGTACCAATGACCTACGTCAGGTCCTCCAATCTCTGCAGGGATAGACATCGTGGAAATGCTACCCGCTACCTCAATAAAAACAAACTGACTTTGCTTAGTTTTGTCAGAGCGGCGATCAAGCACTTTACATTTCCCTATTCCCAGAACAGCATCCAGCACATTATAGACTACTTTGTTTTCACAGTCTATAGGCACATTACTCAGAATAAGAACTCTGTCCAGATCAACATCTTTCTTTCTGCACCATGCAATAATCTCACTGACCTCCATTTTATTCACTTGCATATTTGACAGTATGTGCTCAGAGCAAATGAAAGAGAGAAAAAAAGTAACAGCTTTCAAGCATTAAAGCTTTCTAGACAGAATTCTCAAAGAATTACAGTAAATCACTTCCACTTTTCTTTCTGAAAACACAATCTGAATAATCTGAATTATCCCGGACGAGCCCCCACAAATGTAGCCCTCTCCCGCTGAACGGCTCACCTAACAAGTATGTCTGGGGGATTCCAAGAAAATAGAAATTAAACTTTGTGTGAGAGTTACATCTAAATAAATTTAAATTGTAAAGAGCTGTTTGCAATTAAGCCGTAACCAGCATTCAAATACACCCCAGGATCTCAGATGTCAGTAGTAGGTAGTGTTTAGAATTATATATTCAGAGCGTGATAGTGACTGTTTACTGTGTTTCTATTACTGCTACATAAGGTAAATTCCAGTCTCTGAAATTACTCAACTGTACAATAACAATGCAATTTTCTTCACAGGAAGATCACAGGAGAAAAAGATTGTCAATGAACTTTTATATTTATTAAAAGTTGACTCTTTATCTTTTTAGTTTCTTTGTCTCTCTAAAATTAAATCACTTTAGGGCATATGACCCAATTTACCATTTAGGAACACAATCAAACTGAGTTCACAAGGATAACTGTAGTAAACAAAGATTCACAACAAAATAGTATAATCAAAATACTCCAAAATAAAAGTTTTACCCAGCTGGGATTTAAGTCTTTCATTGGCGCGCAATGTTGGAGTTCATGTTAATGTGCAACAATTCTGAGTACTCACGAAATCCAGGGAAATAGCAAGGTTCAAACACACAGTACCAATTCAGAAAACACGATGAAAAGATTAGCGAATCCGATCGTCAGTGAGTCCACTCGCGGAACAGCACTCACGAAGAAGAAGGGAAGAACTCGTCCTCGCGAATCCTCCGCTCGTGACGCAAACTCGGCCCGAACAGCAGCCTCGGTCTCTCTTCCCAATCCATCACCCCGTCTTTGTGCGTTCGGTCGCGTTGCTTACTCGCTTTCACTGAACGGTTAACACCACGAAAATGATCATCAGTTCAAAGATGCAGAAATAAACAAGCTTTCCGTCTTCAATTTCAGACAATAAAACACGGATATTTTAAACACTTGTATGAAAAGAAAACAGGGGTATCAGCCTTCTTCCCCGATTGCATCACGTCCATTCTCCTCTTTCCTCACCCGCCCCTTCACCTCTAGGGGTCATTTTCTAGACATCTCATTGGTTAATCCGTAACATTTCTCTTTTTCCTTAATAACATAAACTCAAATAATAAAGATTACATCAATTTTAACTCTTTTTTCCATAAAACAACAAATATGAATTTGAGGTTAAACAATAACAAACTAAAACAAAAAACAAAACACTTAATTTAATAAACTATTTTAGCAGGGCTCTACAGTTAGATTTTTGTACATTTTTAAAATACAAGATCAAAAGGATTAATGATACAGATTTATTTTCACAGCCTTCTTTGATCATATTTACCAAGGGTTTGAATAATTTTGAGCACAACTCTGTGTGTGTGTGTGTGTGTGTGTGTGTGTGTGTATATATATATGTTGGGCTCCACCATGCACGTGCATGGTTGTGACTCACTTGCATTATTTACATAATGCTTAATCCACCTGAATAGCAACATGACACATTCGCTCAATTTAAAATATAATTTTACTAAATGCTTATAAAAATTTCTCTACTTGTTAACACGGTTAAGGCTAGATAGTATACAGATGTGGCTACTGGGCATGCACACATCAATCTAGAGTAATTTTAGGGGTTTGGCTGTGATTTTGCAGAACTATGCACAGATGCAGACAGACAAGCCTATGCTGCTGTGCATTAATATAAGTTGTCAGTCTAAATGTTCTTTTTTAGAACTGAGATTTATCGTGGTACTGAGGGTGAGGGTGGCAAACAGTACTAAAATAGTATAAAAATGCTGTAAAAAATAGTGTAGTTTAAATACTTTAGATTACTTTCCTTTTTTTAGGAGTTGGAACACAATAACTTATATTTAAAAGTGTAATAAAGTGTAATCCAGCATTCTTTATTGTAATCCATCATGGCCCTGTTGTATTGTGTGGCCACCTTTTAAGGAGCATCTAAACTGGGACAGCCATTGTTGCACAACTATGATATATTCAGTCTTCAAATGTAGCCTTCAAAGGATGGAAAACAAACATAATTAATGATGAATGGCAACTGTTAAATTAAATTAAAAGTAATTTATAATAAATGTCATAGATCCACTACTGTAGAGTCAAAAATGATCATTTTTACCTGAGATTCCAGAGATCCAGGAAATCCACCCCCTCGTTAAAATGTTAATGTCTACAGCCATAAACTGTCTAGAATAATATATTCTTTCTATCAGTGACTGATGATTTGCTGTAACTTCTCCACTATATATCCACCTTATTCTTCAATGCGGAAGTAAGCCTATGGGTGAGCCTTCTAGTTCATTAGCCGCTACAGGGAAATAACGAGAAGAATAACAATGTAACAAGTGTAACAATGTAACAAGTAAGCGGTAAAATTGTTTGCGCTACAAACCAGCGTGTTAATAATTAAGATAATACATTAAAATAATATGGTAAGACAAGATGTTAGGAGGGAATTTGTGTCATAAGGTTGTTGTTTTGTGTGTGTGTGTATGTGTGTGTGTGTGTGTGTGTAACTCCAAAGATTTAAAGTAAACAAGATGCATCCTGGAGATAGTGTGGACATTTGGAAGCAGATCACACACATCTTTCAGAGCTGTAAAATACAATCTCTCTTCAGGTGACTACGTCCAAAGTGTTTTGCTGCAAAATCCTTAAACATTCATTAATTAATTAATTAATTAATTCATTTATCCTCAGGAATATTAAATCAATAATTCCAAAAGATGACTGCTATCTATGTAAGATATTGCTTGTGGCCTGTAAGAAGGCTATAACATGTTATTGGCTTATAGATTGTACTCAGAATTGTAAACAATAGTTCAAGAAATTTTCAAAATGGAAAAACTAACATATTTATATTGTAAAGATAAGAAAAAGTGGCTTAAGTATAGACAGGGAAAAATGGCTCATAAATAGAACATGAGGATGATCTCAATCAGGAAGACAATAACTGATGATATGAACACTTAACCCTAACTCCCTTTGTTTTATGTTGGTTAAAGTTATTTAAGAACCAAAATCTAAAATGACATTAAGATTAATACCTCAGGGAAGTTACAGGAATGCAAACCTTTGATAGAGGGAAACACAATACATTTCTGCACTCTTAAAAATAAAGGTGCTTCACGATGCCATAGAAGAACCTTTTTTGACTACAACCTTTAACATCTGAAGAATCTTTCTGTTTCACAAAAGGTTCTTTTTTGGCAGAATAAAGTTATTCAGATTATAAAAAGGTAAGAAAGAGATGGTTCTTTAAAGAACCTTTGACTGAATGGTGCTTTGTGGAACCATGGTTCTTATATGGCATCGCTGTAAAGAACCGTTTAAAGCACCTTTATTTTTAGGAGTGTAGTTTCCAATTTATTTGTTATTCAGACATTCCTCTCTAAAAGAAGTGTTGTTGTATGCAAAGTAACATGAGTACAGTACAGTATACAGATGTCATTCATTTTCTGATGCACTGCACATTCTTGTACTGCTCCTGACATGTGGAGAAATGTTCCCTCTGTTCTCCCACACCAGCATCCTCAGTCTGCTCACTCTCCCCAGACTCAATCACCAGCACAATAATTCCCTCATCAGGAACTGTTTAAAGCTCACTCACAAAAACACAATGAAATCCAAGTGTAGAAATGTTCACAGAAAGGAAGGAAGAGGCCAGCTCGGCGTAGGGAGACTCGTGTGCTTTATTCAAAACTCAAATAAACAAAAGTCACGCTCACTGCGTGTTCCACCAATCCACAATTCCAAAATAACTAAACAGTCTCTTTGGGCTTCTTCCAGCTCTTCACTGTGGCAACGCACACAAGTCTCTGTCCAGTGTCTCTCTCCTTCCCTGTTCTACCATCACCCTTTTATCCGGTCTCTCCAAGCCAATTACTGCAATCAAACACAGGTGTTACAAATTTGCACTTGACCTACTTACTCACCGCTCGTCTCCCAACCTTCTCTCCAGCTGCAGGTTCCGCAGAACCACGCCCCCGTTGCCACATACCCCTACCGCCTGACTCAGGCCGGGGATCCCTCTGGCCTGCAGCCCCCCCCCCTCCATTTCTGGAGAGAAAGTCAGCTACTGCCATCTGTGCCCCTGGCCTGTGGATCAACTTGAATTTAAAGGGCTGTAATGCCAGATACCAACGGGTGATCCGCGCGTTGGTATCTTTCATACGGTGGAGCCACTGCAGGGGCGCGTGGTCCGAACAGAGAGTGAATTCCCGTCCCAGGAGATAATAGCGGAGGGTGAGGACTGCCCATCGGATTGCCAAGCACTCCTTTTCAATGGTGCTGTACATAGTCTTTCTCTTAGAGAGCTTACGACTGATGTACAGCACCGGCCGCTCCTCACCGTCTATCTCCTGGGACAGGACAGCTCCAAGCCCCCTGTCCGACGCATCTGTCTGCAGCAAGAAAGGGAGAGAAAAGTCAGGAGAATGTAATAGCGGCCCCCCACACAGAGCAGCCTTTACCTGGGTGAAAGCCTGCTGGCACAGCTCCGTCCACTGGACCGGATCTGGGGCTTCCTTTTTAGTGAGGTCAGTCAGTGGGCTGGTGAGGTCCGAATAATTAGGTATAAACCTTCTATAATATCCCGCCAGCCCCAGGAACTGCCTCACCTCCTTTTTGGTCTTGGGTCTCGGACAGGTCGCAACTGCTGCCGTCTTACTAATTTGGGGACGCACCTGTCCATGACCCAAGTGGAAGCCCAGATACCTGACCTCCACCCGCCCAATCGCACACTTCTTCGGGTTGGCCGTCAGCCCGGCCCCTCTCAGCGCTCGCAGGACAGCCCGCAAATGCACCATATGACGCTGCCAATCCTGACTGTAGATGATGATATCATCCAGATAGGCAGCGGCATAGGCGGCATGCGGCCGGAGGATTCTGTCCATGAGTCGCTGAAAAGTGGCCGGTGCCCCGAACAAGCCGAAGGGAAGTGTAACAAATTGGTGTAACCCAAACGGCGTGGTGAAGGCTGTTTTTTCTTTGGATAAGGGCGATAAGGGGATCTGCCAATATCCCTTAGTTAAATCCAGTGTTGAGTAAAAATGAGCTGTACCTAGCCGATCAAGCAATTCGTCAACCCGTGGCATTGGATAGGCGTTGAATTTGGCCGACTGCGTACTACCACGCCCGGCTCAGTCTCAATATGGTGCTGGATGAGATTGGTTCAACCGGGCAGAGGTGAGAACACGTCTATAAACTCGGTTTGCAACCTGGCTACATCAGTGAGCTGGGAGGGCGAGAGGTGATCTCCCCCCGGGGCCAGAGTGAGGGATTGGAATTTAGTGCCCACCTCTGGCCCGAGATCTTCCTCCCCACTCACTGCCGTCGCCAGCATCACCGGTTCCACCTCGCTCCATTTTTTAGGAGGTTCAGATGGTAGATTTGACGTGCCCCACTCCTGTCTGTTCGAACCACCTCATAATTGAGATCTCCCATTCGCCGTGTGACCTCAAAGGGTCCTTGCCACTTGGTGAGTAATTTAGAGCTAGAGGTTGGGAGCAATACAAGTACTTTATCTCCCGGTGCAAAATTACGTAATCTGGTTCCCCAATTGTACAGCCGGCTCTGTCTGTCCTGGGCCTGTAACAAATTCTCCATAGAGAGCCGCCCCAAGGTGTGGAGTTTTGTTCTCAGGTCCAGCACATACTGAATTTCATTTTTGCTTTCTGAAGGTCCTTCCTCCCAAGCCTCCCTCAGGACGTCCAAAACCCCACGGGGCTGGCGGCCGTAGAGAAGCTCGAAGGGGGAAAACCCCGTGGAGGCTTGCGGGACCTCACGCACAGCGAACAAAAGGGGTTCCAGCCATTTATCCCAATTTTTGGCGTCTTCGTGAACGAACTTCCGAATCATGGTTTTCAACGTGTGATTAAATCTTTCCACCAGGCCGTCCGTTTGTGGGTGGTAGACGCTGGTGCGAATCGATTTAATGCCCAATAATTCGTAAAGCTCGCGTACCGTACGTGACATAAACGCCGTGCCTTGATCAGTGAGAATCTCTTTCGGGATTCCCACTCGGGAGATTATACGAAACAAGGCCTCCGCCACACTTTTTGCAGAAATGTTGCGGAGTGCCACTGCCTCTGGGTATCGTGTTGCATAATCCACCAGAACTAATGCAAAGCGATGCCCCCGTGGTGACCGTTCTAATGGCCCAATGAGGTCCATACCAATTCTCTCGAAGGGGACTTGAATGAGAGGAAGAGGGCGCAATGGCGCTTTTGGGGAGGCCGGGGGATTCACTAACTGACATTCACGACAAGTCGCGCACCACCTGCGCACAGTCTCGTGAATGCCCGGCCAAAAGAATCGGGCCATTAAACGGTTTAGTGTTGCTGCCTGTCCCAAATGTCCTGCCATGGGATTACAATGAGCCACCTGGAAAAGCATTTCCCGGCGGCTTTTAGGTACCAACAATTGAGTTGTATCTTGTTTTGTCCGAGTGTCTTGGGTCACTCGATACAACCTATCTTTTAAAATAGCAAAATAGGGATAAGAAGGGGGCCGTGCTGACTGGAGAGGCTGTCCGTCGATGGAGCAGACCTGTTCAAATGCATTTTTCAGTGTTTCATCCTGAGAGTGCTCCAGGGGAAAGTCATCACGCTCTGTGAGGTTTAGCCTTTCAACAGCATTCGGTTCCCCTGGCTCAGCCTCGGGCAGTCTCGGTTCAGCCTCTCCTGCCTGCACGACCACCTCCCCTCCCTGCTTCTCCTTTTTCCAAGAAACATCCGCACACAAATATCCCCAATAAATGACTAAAAGCTGGCCAATTGGTTCCCAAAATCAGCGGATGCCTGAGGTGCGGGTTAACTGCAGCCTCCACATTATGCTTTTGTCCCCGAAATTGGATGGCTAAAAACATTACCGGATACCTCACCACATCCCTGTGCACACACCGCACCTGAACCACGCGGCTTTTATCCAATGCCTCAGGCTGAATTAGGCTTTGATGGATTGAGGTTTGGTTACATCCTGAATCCACCAGAGCCCAATAAGTACCCCCCTTAATACTCACAGGTATTTGGTACAGGCCAGCTTGATCGGGGGCAGCCTGCGGGGCATCCGGAACCCGGACCAGTGTCCCCACCTCCATCACCGGACACCAATCAATAAAGTGTCCTGGGTCCCCGCAACGCCAACAGGCCGGCCCAGACTTCCCCGCCGCCCTAGTGGTGGGAAGCAGGTCAAGAGATTGGCGCGGAGAGAGCGGAGGAACAGGAACAGGCGTGGCACTTGAACTGGTAGGCCCTGTACCCATGGACAGGGGCCTCAGTCCAGCAGACTCTGGTGCCGGACCACCCCTCCACCGGGGCTGCGGTCTAGGAGGGAGATTCACCCGGGACCTAGGGAAAGGGACAGGTTTGGAGGTAGAGGAAGGGAGGAGAGAGAGAGAGACAGAAGGCAGAGTTTTGCCAACCCCGTGGCACGCCACCATCTGGTCCTCCGCCAGTTGAATGGCCAGGTCCAGCGACGTCGGCCGATGACACTGGACCCACTGCGCAGTCTTCTTCGGCAGCCGCGCAATGAACTGCTCCAGCACCACACGATCGATGATCTGGTCGACGTCGCTTCCCCCGGCCAACAGCCATCTGCGGCAAGCATCCCGGAGCTGCTGGGCCATCACGAAGGGCCTGCCGTTTTCCCCCAGCTCCAGCGATCTGAACCGCTGACGTTGCTGCTCGGGGTTTAGGCCGACCCGCTGCAGGATGGCCCGTTTTAGGTCGTCGTAGACCAGGAGGTTCTGAACTGGCAGTTGTTGTGCAGCCATCTGTGCTTCCCCGGAAAGCAGAGGGATGAGGCGCACTGGCCAGTTCGTCTGGGGCCACCCACATGCCTCCGCAGTCCTTTCGAAGAGGTCGATGAAAGCCTCTGGATCATCCTGCGGACCCATCTTGTTCAAAGGCATGTAGGCTGGCAGGGCTGGGGCAGATGTCACTCCCCCAGCCCGAACCTCCCGGTCCATCCAGCTCCGGAACAGCTCGCGGTCCTCCTGCTGCGTCTGGACGAGGGCTTGGAACCGAAGTTCCTGATCCTCCCTCATGTCCAGCAGCGCCTGATGGTGTTCCTGGTGGAGTCCCGCGAGCGAATGGATGACCTCCGCAAACGGCGAACTTGACGGAGTTGACATGACGGCGGCGGCGTTCCCACTTCCTTCCCGGGTTTCGGCACCAGTGTAGAAATGTTCGCAGAAAGGAAGGAAGAGGGCAGCTCGGCGTAGGAAGACTCGTGTGCTTTATTCAAAACTCAAATAAACAAAAGTCACGCTCACTGCGTGTTCCACCAATCCACAATTCCAAAATAACTAAACAGTCTCTTTAGGCTTCTTCCAGCTCTTCACTGTGGCAACGCACACAAGTCTCTGTCCAGTGTCTCTCTCCTTCCCTGTTCTACCATCACCCTTTTATCCGGTCTCTCCAAGCCAATTACTGCAATCAAACACAGGTGTTACAAATTTGCACTTGACCTACTTACTCACCGCTCGTCTCCCAACCTTCTCTCCAGCTGCAGGTTCCGCAGAACCACGCCCCCGTCGCCACACCAAGATTTATGATCTGTTTGTAGCTCCTTGGTATTTTTTATTGTTTTTGTTTGTTTGTCCTGTTTTAAGTAACTTTATTTCTGATTAGCTTTACTAGAACCAAACTATTAGACATCAGAAATAGCACACCAAATAACGTTTTGTGGTAACACTTTAGAATACTGAATCACTACAGAATTTAGAATCTAGAATCACTTGTAGAATCATTTGTATGGTATGGAATAAAATTGTTCTAAAACACAATTAAGCCGTTGGAAACAAAGTTTTATAACAAAACTGAATTAGCTTGAGTTGTTACACATAAGCCCATGCATATGCTAAAGTCTAGCAATTGTGGAGAAGTCAAAAGAGCTCTCACAAAGCTACAGAAAACAAATTGTTTTATTACTTTAGAAAGTGTATGGCTACAAGAAGATTTCCAAAACAGAAATGTTCCTAGAGATAAAACTGGCATTAATAAGTTTAAAATGTGTTGTAGCAAAAAATCTTTGAGGGGACTGAAGAACAAGCATAAACAAGAATAAAATGTTTGAAGAGCAATTGAGCCAAAAAAAACCTGACAAGGACTTACAATGACCTAGTGAAAGGAGGAAAAAATATATTTCAATGCAGAGTATAAGAAGAACACTACTGCAACGGAGCGAGGGAGACAGGAAGTGGTCGGATCCAAACGCATAGCTTTATTCACGAGTTCGCCTGCCCATCCAGTCCTGACGGGCAATGGTAAACAAACTTGGCTTGCTGTCCTTAATGGAGGCTCAAACCCGAGGCTCGGCTTGAGCACAGAGTTCAACCCCCCGTTGCGATATTACCTAGAGGGAGCTTATGAGCAGAAGATCACTTTTACATGGGTCAATCATGGAGGTGGACCAGTCTATTTATGGGGTGCTTTGCTGTTGCAGGAGGTGGAAATCTGGACCGTATGGGGGATTGTTTGAAGTGTCAGGCCATTTTGGCAGTTGTGATGCCTTCAATGCAGATACTGAAGTTTGATGATTTCAACATTCAGCTAGGTGCATCAACCATAACTCCTTCAAAGACAGCCAGAAACCTTGGAGTTATGACTAATGATCAGCTAAATTTCTCAGACCACATTGCTAAAACTGCCCAGTCCTGCAGATTTATTTTATACAACATTAGGAAGATCAGACCCTCTTTTTCAGAAAATACTTAGAATTACTTGGAGTGATACAGTGTACAGTTTTTTTTTTTTTTTTACCTCAAACACGTTTTGGGTACATAATTGTATCCTAAGGACCTATTGTGTACCTTTAATAGTACCAATATATGTTTTGTTCCCCTAGGAACAAAATTGTACCTCTACAGTACCTTTATTTCTGACAGTGTACTCAACTCCTTGTTCAAGCTTTTATTTTATCCAAGCTGGATTATTGCAATGCTGTCTTGGCAAGTCTACCAATAGCTGCACACATTAAATTCAATACATTGATATACAAAACCACCACTGGCTCTGCACCCCTTTACCTAAATTCACTACTTCAGACTTATGTGCCCTCTAGAAGCTTGCATTGAACAGTGAACAGTGCATTATAGTGCCATTCCAAAGAGGCATAAAATCACATTCATAGACTTTTATGTTAACTGTTCCCTCCTTGAATGATCTGCCCAACCCAATCTGAGCAGAGTGCTTAGCCATCTTCAAGATACGGCTCTCTCTATTTTATTTCTAACTACTTTATTCTTTTTCTATTTTATCTATTTGTTTTATTTTATTTATTATAAAAATATATATATATATATCTATCTATAAATTACCTATATATCTATATCTATATCTATATCTATCTATCTATCTATCTATATCTATATAAACCTTGCTATGTGTGCTGTGTTAGGCTAACCGAGACCCCCTCTTTTTTTTTTTCTTATCATCCCATATTCTTGGGGTGAAGACGCTTTAGGGATTAAAAACTTGGAAAATATATATTTTTTCCCTTTTTATTTAAATCATATTGTTTACTGATACACAGTACATATACCCAACTATACAATCAAAACATCTGTAATATTTAGATTAGAATGTTTCATCAAACTGCACATTTTTTGTTGTTGCTATTGTGATATGTAAATCTCTACATTTAAATATTGCTCTCAGGAAAAATGTTGCCCCTCACAAATGTCTTTCATTTGTATTAATAATTTCATTTGCCTTATCTGACCATCATGTTCTTTTTTGTATTTTTCTGAGGTTTAAGCAGAATTATGTAACATTTTGGAGTGAATATACACAGCAACAGGCCATAACTAGAAGCCAAAATGGCGAAAATCTCCACAGCTACCGTATACTTCCCTGGTGAGCTGACGTATGCTGGCACAAATGCAATCCACACAGCACAGAAGATTAGCATGCTGAAAGTAATGAATTTAGCTTCATTGAAATTGTCTGGGAGCTTTCGAGCAAAGAAGGCCAACAGGAAGCAGACCACTGCTAATAGACCAATGTAGCCCAGCACTAGTACAAACCCTACAACAGATCCCACTGTGCACTGCAGGATCACTCGAGCACCAAGCTCACTTCCTGCACTCTCTGTGGGCAAAGGGGGAGCCAGCAGCAGCCACAGTAAACATATGACAACCTGAACCAGCGTGCAAAGGAAGATACCTGCCCTCTGCTGGATGGGTCCAAAGTACTGCATCAGGTTAGATCCAGGCAGAGTGGCCCGAAAAGCTACCAAAACCACCACAGTCTTACTGAGGACGCAAGCAATGCAGATCACAAAGCTCACTCCAAACAAGGTGTGACGTAGCATGCAGTTCCACGGTGCAGGCTGGCAAATAAAAACCAGTGCGCACAAGAAGCAGAGGGTAAGCGACACCAATAGCAGGAAGCTCAGCTCTGAGTTGTTGGCCCGTACAAGAGGTGTGTCACGATGACGGAAAAAGGCTGCCAGAACAGTCGTCGTTAGTGTTGCCCCAGTGACGGATAAGACTGTCAGGACTATTCCCATGTTATCTTGCAAGGACAGAAACTCCACAACCTTTGGGATACACCTTGTTCTTTCATTGTTTGACCAGAAATGCTCAGGACATCTCATACACTCTGTAGAGTCTAAAGAAAGAATGATACAGATGAAGACATTGCATATGGTAAGTGTGGTCTTACATTTAGAAGGCAAGTGGTTCTCAGCTGGTGAATCATGACTCATAATACCTTAATAACCTTGGCCTTATTCAAATAAATGAGATTATTAAATACAGAGATTATTAATACCTGTCATATTGCTGATTTCCCCTGCTGCACAAGGGAGACAGTCAAAACAACAAACAGGTTTTCCTTTTTGTGCAGCCTTTCTAGTGCCTGGAAGACAGCTTGCACTGCACACAGATACAGGAACCTGAATGATTGAGAAAGTTTGTCAGACTCACAACAACCCTCAGCAACAGCACAATATCTATCAGCACAACAAACACATAAAGAAGAACAAAACAACAACAAAAAATATTTCCTCTCACATATACAAGGCAGACACATAATCATAGACTCATTCCCATGGCATATCTCCTTGTCCATTAAGGTATTTTATCCACTGTGTCCCTTACTGAGAGGATAATGGAAACATGCACATGAACTAATACATTCATGGTTTCTGAATAATGAAATTACAGAATACATATATACGTAGGGTTAATGCACAGCATAATAAACTACACATCTCACACATAACACCAACACAAAAGTTTTCACATTTTTGTTAAGATTTAATTTTTGCGTAATGACTTTTAAATGTCAAGGCCCTTTTTACTTCTACTAAGGCCATTTCTACTTCTTCTAATCTACAATGTCCATTCTTCAAATTACTTATGGACATTTGCACACACACACATACACACACACACACACACACACACACACACACACACACACACACACATATATTGTCCTAATTGTGAACAGTGTACCTATTTACAACAAATGCCATTTATTTATTTATTTATATATATTAATTTATATGAAAGATAGATAGATATATAGATAGATAGATAGATAGATAGATAAAATCACTTACTTGGTCAGCCCAGCCTCCTCCCCAAATAACTTTTTCAAGGTTTATGTTCAGCTCTTGGCCTGGTCCTTTGGCTGCATCAAACTGTCCAACCTGGACGAAATTCACTGCTCCGCTTTCATCTACATGCCAGTTCATAATGTCATAAGAGGCAGATGGCTCGCCGTTATCTTCAAAATAGACCAGCTCACCCACTGGTGTTGTGAAGTTTACTGCATTTAAGTAGTGCAGAAGCTGAAATAAGCAAAAGCAAAATAAAAAATATTATCTTAATACATATTTTATTTATAAAATTTGAAATGTTATTTAAAATGAATATTTTAAGGTGACTCTCCTTTCTGTACCTGTCTGGGCTTTATTTGGGTCACATCAGGACATTCTCCATCTTCAAACAGCCCTCTGCCAGGCTGACAGGTCATCATGTTGTGAATAGCATTGGCAATAGCATACACAGCTTTATACACATTGTAAGTGACTCTCAGCTGTGAAACATCTGTGTAGATGCGGCCATGTTTCTCCACATTCTCTGAGCCTGTGCACTTTGGAGTTTTAGATGAAGGCTTCCAGTCCTGTGCCAGCGAGCACCCAAAAATTTCTTCCCAAACATCTTTTACAAATGGTTCATTTGGCTGCTTCACAGGGCTCAGCTGGGCAAGAAAAGCACCAAGACCCTGAATATCTGCCCGGCGCAGGGCAAAACCGATTGTACCAGCCAGGAGAGGAATGCTTGCTGGGACAGAGTACTGAATAGAGGTGCTCCAGGCCTCTGTGGCTATCCACTGTCTGTTGGTCACATTCTGCACCACCACTTCCTTGAATACAACTTCAAGGTCTGGGCCAATGGCAAAGGTCACCACTACATGAGCTGTGGAACTCTGGATCCTCTCCACAATCCGCCTGATCCTGCTATGAGAATGTGATTTAGGAATGACTTCCACGTAGTCTACACAGACCCCTGTACCTTCAAGCTCTTTCAAAAGCAGCTGTGAGCCACTTTTACCATATTCATCGTCTCCTGCAACCACCCCCACCCAGGTCCAATCCAGCAGGTGCAGTAGACGGGCCATGGCCTTGGCCTGGAAAGCATCACTGGGAACAGTGCGCATGAACGAGTGAAATCTGCGACTGTCACTAAGACAAGCACAGGATGCAAAATAGCTCACCTGTACAGACAAAGCACAGAGACAAGCATTTCACTGAAACTCATTAATTTCTGATCACTGAAATTGTTGCTCAAAAAGAATATAATAAATAAGTACAACAAAACCCATCTCATCTGTAAAACAGAATACTTCATTTTACCATGGGGATATCAAACACTCCCAGCGTGTCAGCCACCACTATTGAGGCAGAGGAACGAGCGTCACCGATAATGACAGGCACCACTGGGGCCCCGTTGCATTCTGCTCCCGACAGTGTCTCCTCCTGCCCCGTCACCAGAGTTAAAGCAGCACTCAGTGTTGTGCCCTCAGCTAGGCAGGTGTCGGCTACTAGGTACCCCAGAGTAACGTTTGGAAGCAGGACAGGGTCCCGATTAATCTCCTCTACTGTGAAGATCATAGTTTTGAGCCAGCGGTATGAACGAAGGTCAACACTGAGATAAAACAAAAAATATAAGGTTTAATGAGACACAATGTAATACAGATTTTTTTTCCTCCACAATATGATTCTTGACATCATGTTAAAATATACACCTTAAAAGTATGTAACGTTGTATTTTAAACATAAAAACAGTTTCTCCACAGCTCTGCCTTTTAGTTCATTTATACACTCTTTGACAATATACTCACCCCTGGCAGCGAGAACGATGCTGTATATGAGTGAAAGCATGATCAGACTCTGGTGATTCAACATGAACTGGGAAGAGACCACCAATTATTACATCTCCCTCTTTATACAAGTTTTCTGAAACAGATCTGCTCTGCAGACTACAGGACAGACCTGCATCACAAATCCTGATCATCTGAACAATAAATGCTACCAACCAAAACTGCATAATCAATTTTACCGCTTTGCACACACATACAGAGACAGAGAGAGAGAGAGAAAGGCTTAGTGAAGAAGTTCAGGCTCACACTTTCCCTGCAAAGAAAAAAGGGTTGGATGATAACTCCACTTTTGTAGACTTTAATATGCCTGGGGCAAAGGAACATGCAACAGGAAAACAGGTGAGTGGGGGCATAATTGCTGAAAGCCCTTGTGAAGAGTAATTGTCATGGAGAATGGGGTAAAAACACAGCTTTTAGAACTGATATTTTGAAGATGAGCGCATTTAGAACAAAGAAGACAATAAAAAGAGACTACAACAAGATCAATTTTATGCTGATAGCACATAAAAACAATTATTTGTTGTTGTTGGCCTTCAAAGCCATTTTGTCTGTCTGTGCCATTGAGGACGCTGTTCAGCCTACAGGGAAAATTGAGGTAATTATACCAAATTAAGCAATCACTATGACACCAGAGGTAATCACTCTGTTTTATGGAGCTGTGTGCACTCACACATACATACATAACTAATGTTTAGCAATAGATCAGACATTTTAATAACTCCTGTGTTTAACACCAGGCTTTTAAACTTGTAAAATGTTCTCTTGAAGTCACTTTGAAATTCTTTGGGTTGAGCGAAAAAGTGGAAAGTAGAAGTTTAAGGTTTTCATATAATAATGTTTATATTTTATTACATTTCATTATAGACTTCTGGTCCTCAAATCTGACTGTCTGAAAGGTTTCCAGCAAATAGATATTTTACAAGTATCACCACAGGAACCATTTTGCCATATGTATCACTTTTTTGTACTTTTGTTGTATTATGGTATGTAGTTTTAAGACTTTTCTTTTTAGGTGAGAATGTAGTTGTTTAAATTTAAAATATGCAGTAAAGAACATGATCTGTGAACATGAGTTATGGTTGTAACTGTGGATCTGTGAGACCAAAGGATAACCTCACTACAGTCTAAGTAAGATGAAGTAAGAACTTTGTTCTGTCTTCTCTGGAGACCTTAGCAGAACCTGATTTTACCAAGTACGACATGTTCCTGGATCAAAATCTTTGTTGATCCTGGAACAACATTGTGATTAACCAATCAGATTTGAAAAAACAGTTTATAGTTTTTGTGAAGTTTAGGCTTACAATCAGTGTTTGGTGGTTGTACATCAGTGTCGTTCATCTATCATTTCCCCTGATTTTAGGGATTACTCATGGGTAAGTTTAGGTTTAGGTGTAGGGATGTGGTCAAGATTAAAATTTTGGATTAAAATGTTGTTCCAGGGTCAACAAAATATGTTGACCCAGGAACACATCTAACTCAGCAAAATCAGGATGTGCGGAGACCTTATGTAAACAAAGTCATGCCCATGACTCCAGGAGAGGAGCTTCCTGCAATTATAAAAGTGGGTTTAACTTCCGGTTTATTCTCTTACCTTGAACATCTCAGTGTTCCAAGTGACAAGGATTAGGAATGATCATTCTTTGGTCTCACAGACCCAGAGTTTCATCTGTAACTCACAGTCTATTTCAATCTTACTCTGACTGTCACTGGGGTCTAAATAGAATGACTTGTGTCAGCAAGGTTGTGAGGAACTACAGAATCCCACCATCAGTTCTCCCACCCTCCCTGCAGAGCAGACAGCCAAGATAAAAACAGTCTTGAGAGACAAGCTTTTAACTCTGCTTCAGCCATAGGCTGATATGGGGGCTTAATGAGAGAGTCTTGTAAGAGAGGCAAGTTCCAATTTTGTGCCTGCAAAGTGCAGTTTGGACACCAGTGACAAGCTCCCGTCAGAAACTGGCATACCAAGGTATGTCGGCCTATTGGCTGACCATCACTCCCCCATGAAATATTGAAACAGGTGAAACATAAACCTTGCTTGTACTGGCTGCTTTGCCCTGATCCAGTTAAAATGAATAACAAGTGGCACTGAGCAAGTTATTGGATCAACATTTGTGCCCAAACACCATTCTTAAAAAAAAAATTTTACTTTATAGAGTTGTTAGCATGAGTAGATGGAGATGTATCATTGGAGATGTAGCACTGTCTCATGCACAGTTTCACCTAGCTGTTAAGGGACAGGCTCTGCAGAGGCCATACCCACAAGTGCAGGGCCATCAGGTTTTGATGCCAAATCTACACATCTATTTGTGACAGCAGATCTACTTGTGATGGTAGTTGCCATGAGTGACCCTGAACCAGCTGAACCAGGTCTTGAGACCATGTGGTAAACTGTCGAAGTACTGCCTGTTCAAACCAGCACGTGCCTGTGGCTTAATAATGGAAACAGACCTTTGAGAGAGATGAACAGTCCTCAGTTCAAGCATATTTATGTGTTACAAGGACCAAGTAGGGTCTCATGGGCTACTCACTGACCTGCCCTCTGTAAACAGCTCCCTATCCTGTCAGTGATGCATCTGTTGTGAACCATTGCTGTATGGGGTGTGCCCTCAGCAGCCCATGGGAATCACTCTTGATGCTGCTATCATTCCTAGCAGTTTCTGAACTCTGTGAGCTGTCACAATCTTCCCTTTCTGGGAGTGACTTACTGTAATGCCTTCCTCAGGCTGTCTATTCTCTGGGGAGTGTGGTATGATTCCATGGACTGCATTACCTTCTGAGTATGAATCATTTTGAATGGGAGAATTTTAAGGTGGTTTTAAGGTTTGAATGAGGATTGTTAATGTGGCAGAGCACTAAGGAATTGAGAATGTAGCATGACTACGCCACCCTGGATCTTGCCCAGGGACCTTTATGATTTAAATTTTTGTTTTAGGCAACACAGGTCAGCTCACGATAAATTGGCAAGAGATGTAGATACAAAAGATCAAGTTTATTACAATAAAAGAGGGAATTATTACAAAAATGGGAAAGGGAAGAAACAAATCGCAGAGATCACAATCACAAAGATCACACTTCACAAATACAATAGTGGGCAACCTGGGTCATCAAGGACATCCAAGAGCTCCAGTACAGGAACCGAGGCTTGACAGCAGGGCATAAGGGCGCAATCGGCCTCCACAGCAAAACACCCCTCACTTAAACCTGTGACACACGCATACACACACTTGTACAAACACAACCACTCCAGCCAGCACTCGTGAAAGAAGCACCAACACCAGAAATCCGCCACTGCCTTAGGTACTCAGCTCTTGTAACGAGTAAAAATCTGATTATACACTTGAGAAGATATGATCACTCACAATCACAGGTGGGTTACAATAAAACAAGTTATCCCACCCACACAATTGACCCACAAATAAACAACAACATACAAATATTTGCATCCAAAACAATAATACAAAAGACAAATAACTTATTACTAAAGCTACAAAACTTAGCAAGAAGGCACAAACATCACTAAACTCATAACTCTTAGAAACACTTAATATTGCAACACAACAAGAAGTTTGGACAAACACCACACAACAAACAGATATCTGAGCGCAATGAAGCTAACTCACACAGAACACACACAATCACACATTCCACAAATACATAAAGAACCAACAAGTAATGTTTATGCATCCAAACAAACACACACACACACACACACACACACATACAACTTCAAAAGCAAAATAAACAAAACGAAATTTAACCAAAACAAAGCAACAGCGTCTCCAGATGATCGTTCCCACGTAGCTCAACAACAGGGAAGCTAATCGTAAACAGCGACGTCACGGATCTGTCTATAATAATATTACAAGTTAGACAGATCAAACAAACCCTCCGCGATTACCAATTAAAGGATAAAATCTGAATCTCCCCTTAATAAATTTAAAACCACATACCGTATGAAATAAGATCTGAATTCCCATCAGTCAAACGGACAACAAATGTGCCGAGGAGCTGAGAGCTCGCAGTCTATCAGGTAAACAATGGGCTCAGTAGAGGGACTGTAATGTCGGGTAAACGCCTTTTTTGTAAAAGTCTCTGCACCTTATCTGTCAATATGGGCTCCAATAGTGGGTCTTTGACAGCAGTCATTAGGACCCTTGAAGGGTTGGAGGGGTTACCATTGAAACTGCAGCCGATATCCATGAGCTTTTGTGGATAAAACCCATGGGTCTGAAACAACTCTCTCTCAACTGGCCTGTGAAAGTTAAGAGGAACAGATGATGACTCACTCCTAACCCTTATGCAGGTCCGTTATCACAGCCTGCACCTGTCCATGAGCTTCTCTGCTGGCCTCCCCCATATACTGCAATCTCTTCTGGGGACATGTGGCAGAATTTTGTTTATGGACACGAAAGCACTGCCTTCGAAATTATGAGGTTCACCACTCATATGCCTAGAAAAAAACTGATTTCTGTACCATTTAAGATTTCTAAAATAGATTTCTTTCTCTGATAACTGGGGCTGGTTTGTGGCAAGCCCACTGCAAAGTTTCCTTCATTGTAATGCAACGTTCTGCCCTATCCAGCACCTCCTAAGAGTCTGGATGAAAGATGTGACCCTTATTGTTTTCTGTAGGGATGCTAAGAGGACTGCTCATACAAGCTGCACATGCAGCAGCATTAAAGGATCATGAGATCAGACGATTAATTTTAGCACACACTTAACTGGGACAGCGATTGAGGGCAAACTGAGTCTGGTATTCCGTAACAGAAGATGAGACCATAACAGCAGGAACCCGGCAGGTATGAATCCATTCCAGAGGCAGGTGGATTCCCTCTATAAAATCCTCACCACGCCAGCTCGCACACCCACGGCACCAGTTTCCACAGCAGTGTCTTGTTTGGTTCCACTCTACATTGCCAGGCCCATTGCCCCACTCTGGCTCAGCCGATGAATGCCATGGATTCCTCTTGCAATGTTTGCTAGCTCCTGAAGATGCTGCTGCATCGCTTCCCCCGACTGTGAGAGCTAAAATCTTCTTTATTCTGTCTCTCAAGAACTGGAAACCTCTGTGAGACTGCATCTCTCAGCTTACGATGACACCTTTGGGCATAAGTGTTTTATCCAATTCTCCATCAGAGTCGCTAACCGAGTGAGGTGCTATATGGAAGACAAGTTTAGCTCCAGCCCTGATAAAACTCACCTGCCCAGTGTGTTCACGTGTGTTTGATCAGGGTTGGTGCTCAACTCTGCAGGGACACCGAGTTTACCCATGCCTGTTCTAGACCCATGGTGAGTGTCTGAATGTACATCCACTCACCACTATTGTTTAGCTCTCAGTTTCAGTCCATGCCCTCCCTGATTCTGGGTCAGCTAGCAACGACGACCTTTACAAACAGCTCCAGCTCAAAAAGGAAATAAACAACATTCAGTACAAGACCCAGTCTGTAACTAGTGGTCCTCTCTGCCGGGGAAACGTGCGATACTGTGTGGGCCCACTTAAACTCCAAATCAGTCAGCTCCATACTGAATATATCTGCCTGTTAGTTCTGGAGAACTCTGCAGATGGGATCATACTAGGGTGCTATGATTTGTTTTGCATGATCCTTCCATCTTGTGGACCACCGGCAAAGTCTTAAAGTGGGGCAAGAACTGTTTCGTCAGGTATTTCCCTCAGCTGCCATGATCAGTCTCTCCATCTCCAGTCCTCCCATTGTACTCCACCTCCATTGAAAGTCCTGTCAAGAAATATTCAGGAGATATTACATCCTGTTATGCTCACTTCAGTGACGTTTTCTTCCCGAAACAAGCCTCTCAAATACTACCTCACATACCATGGGACTGTGCCATCAACATCCTGCCCAGTGAACCAGTGCCGAGAGGCGAAGTATATCCTCTCTCCATCCCTGAACAGAAGGGTCAATGTCTCACGCACAGTTTATAAATGGTAACAGACCTTTGAGAGCGAGATGAACAGCCCTCACTTTGAGCATATTTTGTGTTATAATGACCAAGTGGGGTCTCAGTGGGTCCTCCCATTGTACTTCAAACAAGCCTTGAATACCACCTCATATACCATGAGACTGTGCCATCAACATCCTGCCCAGTGAACCAGTGCCCAGAGGCAAAGTATATCCTCTCTGGATAGAGGAGTATATAAAGGAGGCTCTGCAACGAGGCTATATCCGTCCATTGACTTACCCTGCTGCTTCCAGCTTTTTCTTTGTCACCAAGAAAGATGGAGGCTTTCGGCCTTGCATTGATTACTGGGTAATTAACCTCCTGGGGTCGACGGTGGCGCCGGCGGCCCCAATTACATATTTTCATGACACGAGCAAAAAGAACCTAAAATGCTCGCTCATTTTTGATCGTACATATAAAAGTAATACATCATTTAAATCTGTAGAGGATCTACTTTTATTTGAGTACACTCACAATATCAACAAAACATTTTGCTTTTGCAAAACAAGGAAAATAAACAGGGTGCGCATTCAGCAGTCTCCGTCTCCACACGTATCATTTTGAAATGCGTCAGTAAAATGAACTAAAACTCATCGAATACGTGACGCACACACATGAGAGAGATATCTATAGAAAGCTTGATATTTATACTTTTAGATGAAGCCCCTCTTGCCGAAAACAAATATTCTCTGATGAAGTAATTCGCATGAAACCAACTCCATGTTCAATCTCTCCCGTCTGCTTCATTATTTTTAATTAGATCACGCCCACGAGATGCTTTCGCTTTTCATAGTGTAATCGCCACGTGAGGGCGCGCGCCAAACGTAACGCCCACATCACTGTAAACAAAGCGCCGAGACTTTTTCTTTTCCAAGTTCATCTGAGCTACTTGTCGTTTCTGTAAGAAGATGCGCTGTGAGGAACAAGAATTCAGAGGAAGAACACGATGTGACACACAGCGCGATCCATCAGAGGAGATATTTACACAAGTAAGTCTTTCTTTTATTAGCCTGCTTGCGTTAGTTGTTACTGTGTTACTGTGACAGAACTTGTACACATTTTACTAGTTAGACTTTTTGTTCAAACTATACATAAAGATGTGAAAATCATCTCATTCACGCGTTTACAGAAAACAATATATTGATTTAAATTTTCTAAAACATGTTTTGTGACTGAAAGGGAATATGCGAGGGAGTGACAACGACCATGAATATTTAGTGATTCACACCTGAGAGACAAAAGGCCCTCCTCTAATGGCCCATCAATGAGACTGTGACCGTCAGGTAGAAACAATGAGAGATTTGTATTTTATTTACAACACAGTATCATCAAAACATACATAATGAAGGTCAAAAGCACATAATTGACTACACTGATCTAACCATAGAGATGTGAACAGACTTTGTGTCATTCCTGAAAACTGTTTTCTGAATCCTGTTCAACAAGTGAAACAAGTAAATTATACCTGATATTTAAGTGATTGCTGCTTCTTTCCATGGATTTAAGAAACAAAACTCATCATCAGTAGTCCAGGAAATTGTTTTACAATAAAAAAAAAAATCAGTGTAGTTGAACATCTGATGTGGGTACAGTACTCTTCATGTGGCATTCATCTGTGGTGCAGGAATCAGATCACTAGAAAAAAAAAAACATCTGTAAGCATGTTAATATCAGGAGCATCTGTAATATATACATATAGTATGATTTTGTAGTCATAGCCTCACACATGCTTTATACTATCTTTAAAAATGGCATTTTATATCTGAGAAACGTCTCAGGTTACGTATGTAACCCTGGTTCCCTGAGAAGGGAACGAGACACTGCGTCCTCTAGAGGTCGCTAATGGGGAACGTCTCCTGCGTGACCCGTGTCTGAAGCTATATACAAAAACTACAAGGTACTGGCCGGCGACAGCCTATGACGTCACTGCCGGCGCGACTCTTCGCTGCTGGTGCGTCATACCAGCGCGACTGCATAGTACAAAGGAGCGCCGGTCGAACACAGCGTCCACTTCTTCGTCTGAAGCATGTGTCCGAAGCATGGCCACAAGTCTAGAGGACGCAGTGTCTCGTTCCCTTCTCAGGGAACCAGGGTTACATACATAACCTGAGACGTTCCCTTTCGAGGAACTCGAACTGCATCCTCTAGAGGTCGCTAATGGGGAACGGTTATACCCACGCTGCCATGCTGAGGGGAGTGCAAGCCCGAGACAGGGGCGAGCACTAAGTACCAGCCTCACTTGGGTAAGTGGAGCTGCCCCAAAAGACGTCTAGGCGGCTGTTAGTGACTTAATCCCTTCGGCCAGAGGCATGGGCTGCATACCCAAGGACTTACCTGAAGGCCTAGGCAAATGATGCCTGGCTAAGGGCAGGGCCCAGCCTTGGAATCAGAAGAGAGATTCCTTTAAGGGATATAGCCTACGGTCTAGAAAGGTAACCTAGACCTTGGCCCGTCACCAGGGAGTTCGCCTGTTGCTAGGTAACCCTGCTCGCAGGGAAAGTAGCATAGGTCAAAGCACCCTATATAGAAGTATCGTTTCATAGGCGATACAAAGGTCGAGTGTAGCCCAAGATTCCGGGGCTTTAAACAACTCAAAAAAGGGTACGAAGCAGACCGCGTGATCCCTACCATACAGGATTTGAGAAAGAACACAAGAAACTAGTGTGCGTTCTTACCACCGAAGTGGATTTCAGACTGTGTCCGGCAAGCCTGGACACTACACACCATTCTGGGAGGAGCTCTGGGAAGCAGAGAACACAAACCCCCGGAAAAAAGGGGGAAGGTTCTGAGTACTCAGGGAGCCGAATCGTGCTCAACATGAACCTTCCACAGAAAGGGGAGCACTGCAGCGCTCAGTACGAGCGGTCCTGGACGGGATGCCCCCGGAGCAGGGGAGACATGATTCTCATGGGACGAGAGACCCGGATGCTAAACAGGGTATAGCATGCTCACAGAAGACCCTCAAATAGAGAGGAGCAAAGAATGCCGACTTACGTCATCCCACCAGGGGCTACTACCTGGAAAGCCAGAGCCGTAGGGAGCGGAGGTCCTTTTTATGTCAAAGAGAGGAACGTCTGAGCTCCGACTGAGAATAACAAGCTCACAAAGTACCCTCAGTGAGGGGAGCAATTGTCAATCTCATGCAATGTCAGGAGAGACATCACAGGGGCAGAGAGAAAAAACTGCTGTCTGTGGGGATTCAAGAAGGCCCCAAAAGGTAGAGCAGCTTCCGCACACACAAGTGGCGAAAGCGAAACACATCGGACGGCAGCAAGCGACCGATTTATCCGATGAGATAAGAACTCCATCCTTTAACCCAGGCGAGCATATAGCAGACACAGGATAGATATTCCGCAACGAGAGGAAGAAACCTCTGCACGACATACCTAAGCATCCCAAAGAGGGAGGCACTGCCATGCTCTTCACCGAGCAGAAAAAAGGCTCGCAACCCGTACTGCCGAAGGGACATAGCCTTAGATGGAGTGACACGGTTCCCGTGCGCACAAACGCGACCGAAACCAAAACACGTTGGGCGACAGCACGCGGTCGACTAATCCAACAGTGATGGGACGCACAGCAGTTGAAGGGGTAGGCACCTAACCTACTGAGAGGAAAGGGCCTACTCATTCTGCCCAGAAAAGCTTGCTCGAGTGACCCTGCATAGCAGGGGAGCACAGCCTGCACACCCCGTGTCAAAACGACATGATGGTAGAGAAGAGGTCAAAAGACCCGAATCGCTGACTGCATAAGGCTCCACGAGGCAACAATCCCCATCCAAGTGGGGTGATATATCCCCTAAACACACACAATGCGGTGGGGGACCAAATCACAGCGGGCGGCAGCAAGCGGCCAGTCCTCCGATGTGGACATGGTGGAGCATCAGCGACTTCAAGGAAGATACCTGTCCCTCCTCAGAGGGGGAGGGAGGATCCATTCATTCTACCAAAGGATAGTGTGCTCTGAACCACCCATCTCCTAAGGTGGATACAACCCTTTCCTGGGACGACTGACCAGGAAGGAGCATAGAACGAGACCCAACATCGAGGGGGAGTCAAATCGTTCTTAAAAAATAGGTTGAAGCCAACCTATATAGACAAAAATGCCCTAGAACCTACAATAGTAGCTGAGGCGAGCACTAAGGCTAGCCCTCCATGGAGGGGAGCCTACCAGGGCGACCGCAATGGCTGGAACGAGCAATCATCACCATCCGCCAAGAGGAGTCTCAGCTGTATCTGCCCACGTAATACGTGCTCTAGAACCCTCAGTCTGCAGCTGAGGCGAGCACTAAAGGCTAGCCCTCCATAGAGGGGAGCCTCACCCAGAGCGACAGCAGGGGACGTCCTCACCTTGTGCCAGGAGGGGCTTTAGTCGTATCCGCCCAAGCAAGCCGTGCTCCAAACCCCTCGTCTCCTAGCTGGGGTGAGCACCAAAGGCAAGCCCTCCAGGGAGGGGAGCCTAAATCAGGGCGACCAAGATGGCTAGAAAGGGAGATTTTTCTTCCTCACCCTCTGCCAAGAATCTCAGCTATATCCACCCGAACAATACATGCTTCTCCTTCTCTAAGGAGAGTGCGGGCCTTGTTCAGCTAACCCGCAGGTATGCACGAACAGAGGCCTACAACATGCTTTAAAACGGGCTGCTGCTCCTCAGAGTCAGCACCGAGAAGAGGTTTCCGCAGAAACGTCTAAAGCATGAGAAATGGTGGATAGCTCGGCAGCAGAAGGCCCCTCGGGGTGAGGCATGGGAAGAGAGTGAAGTACTCAGCCATAGACGTAGGGGGTATCTCGTGAAGACATCCGAGAACCTGCCTGGAAAAAGGACAACAAGAAGAGTCCTGGAAAGAAGATGATCAGGGATAAAAATCAGAAAAGGTTACCTGAATAGCGATCGACACGCCCTGGGGGTTGCAATAATGTGCGAGGACCCTGATTTACGAGAGCTACCTTGTAGCATGTAGAGATGCTTCAGCAGCAACAGCAGGCAACTTCTCTGCAGCAGCCTCCAGGGGTCCCATTTATAGAGGGGAAGCGTCCTGCCCTGAAACACAGGAGAAACACGGCAACCCAAACGCACTTACTGCAACACAATAAACTTAATAGTTCAAAAGAAAAGGATCACACTTACCTATATGAAGAAGATCCTATGGCTCTATGACTCTACGTAGAGTCCGAACCATCAGTACGGCCGTTCTATATGAGATAGAACGAACCCAGCACATCATATGGTTCAGTAGAAGACTGCAGTTCTACATAGCAGGGGAATTAAAAGAGGGGAGGTGCGCCCTCAGAGAGATGCAAGCAGATGTTATTTGCTCTGGTCCTGGCGAGAGCGTTGAGAACGCCTCGCCTGAACCACCTCTCTCAGATCCTGGCGGCCTCCCCTCGGCCCGCGGCCTCTCCTGGAGCCACCCACAGGCGGAGGAGGGGCGCGGGCCGCCACACTAGCCTTCTGTGCCTGTCTCCGATCCTCAGACCGGGACGGGCCAGGACCCCTCTGGTGTTCGGGCTCGGACCTGGTCCTTCGAGGTATGAAGGTTTTGAAGGCAGCGGAGCGTGCCTTCGCCTCCCTAAACTTCTCGATAACCGTCTCGACGGAAGTACCGAAAAGCTCAGAAGGCGAAACCGGCGCGTCGAGAAGAAAGCCCTTCTCTTTCCTCCCGAGGTCAGCCAGGTTCACCCAGAGGTGTCTCTCCGTAACCACCATGGCCGCCATAGACCTGCCCATGGCAGTGGCGGCCTGCTTGGTAGCACGGAGAGCCAAATCCGTGGTGCGGCGGAGCTCAGCCACTTCATCAGGGGAAAGCCCCTGACCTTTATCCAGGTCCTTCAGCAGATCGGCCTGGTAAGCCTGAAGCACTGCCATAGTGTGCAACGAGGCCACAGCCTGACCAGCTGCCGCGTATGCCCTGCCATTCAAGCTAGATGTTTTTTGAAGGGGCTCGGTTGGCAGGGAGGGAGCCTTAAGAGAAGACGCTTCACCCAAAGAGAGATAGCTCGCAAGCGTCTCTTCAATAGGGGGCATCTTCTCATAGCCATTTTCACGCATTCCCTCAATATTTGCATAACTGGTATGCTGGAATCTATGAATGCGCGCAGAAAATGGCTTATTCCATCCCTTCGCGACCTCGGTGTGGAGGTCGGGAAGAAATGGAAGGCTAACCTGAGCCGGGGGTTTATGGTCCGAAAGGAAGCGTTCGTCTAGGCGGCCCCGTGGCGTCGCCTTTTTCAAGCGCTTCCACGGGAGATCCAACCTAGCCGTAGCGCGTTCCATAACCTCCAGTAGCTCTTCATACGCGGGGCAGGAGCTTTGAGAAGGCTCGGATTGCATTTCTTCATCAAAAAGCTCCTGCTCTTCCTGGGTTGAACCCAGAAGAGCACTAGCTGCTGGGTCAGACGATGTGAGGGAAATCACATCGTCATCATTCAACAGCTCACTCTCGTCCTCGGCTGACGAGCGGGACAGGGAAAGCCCCTTATCCAGCTTGTCAGCCAGATCCACCTGCGATCCCCACGAGCTCAGTTTCCTCCGTGCCTCAGCAACGGCAGGACCCGAACCGCGGGGAGCAGAATGCTGTCCCTCCTTCCTCGAAAAGAGGGACAAACGAGAGCGGAGCGTCTTAATAGGAAGACGCTCGCAATGTACGCAAATCGCCCCCTCAAGGACATCGCGTGCGTGCTCTTCACCCAAACACATGACGCAAAGATCGTGTGTATCATCTGGTGTCAAATATCTGGGACACGGATCCGCACACTTCTTAAACGCCTTGCTAGTAGTGGCCATGGCAAACAAAATAGATCGCTTACCCGTAGAATTTGCAGGCTTCAAACAGAACAGTCGCTGAAGACGAAGAAGAGGACGCTGTGTTCGACCGGCGCTCCTTTGTACTATGCAGTCGCGCTGGTATGACGCGCCAGCAGCGACGAGTCGCGCCGGCAGTGACGTCATAGGCTGTCGCCGGCCAGTACCTTGTAGTTTTTGTATATAGCTTCAGACACGGGTCACGTAGGAGACGTTCCCCATTAGCGACCTCTAGAGGACGCAGTTCGAGTTCCTCGAAAGGGAACTAATTATTATTGTTTAGCACGTTAAACATCTATTCATTAACATAGTATTAATAATAAACTAATAGTATCCTATTGTTATACGATAAATAAATAAATATGATTTTATAGTCATAAACACAAGCATGCTTTGTATGTCTTATACAATACAAAGCCATTTTATGTCTGAGAAACTAATGTATTATTGTTAAGCACGTCATAAACATCTATTTGTGAACAGAGTATATAACAGTAGTTTGGTCTAAACAATCTTAGACTCTATCATTCAGTGTTACAGTGTAAACACTATTACTTTTATATTGCGTCATTTTTATTTTATAGAACATTAAAAACAGCCTGGCATCATGAAACATACTTCATAACGTTTCACTTGATTACACATGTAGTCAGGACTTATAGTTTGGAAAAAATCTAACTACTATAATGTCTACAAGTTATATCACAGTAACACAACAACTAACGTAAGTAGGCTAATAAAATAAAGACTTACTCTTTCGGTGGATCTCGCCGTGCATCGCATCGCGCTCTTCCTCTGAGGGAAATATAAATCTTTCTCCTCACAGCGCGTCTTCTTCCACAAACAAGATGCAAGTAGCCGAGATGAACAATGAAGTGAAGTCTCCCGCTTTGTTTACGTTGATGTAGGCGGTTTGCCGCTTGCGCCTCCACGTGGCTGATTATAATAACAAACCGAAAGTAGCTTGTGGGCATGATCAAATTAAAAATAATTAGGTCTGACGAGAAAGACTGGACATGGGCTTGGTTTCATACAGATTACTTTAACACATGATATTTGTTTTCGATAAGACGTACTTCATTTAAAAGTAGACATATCAGGCTTTCCATAGATATATCTCTGATGTCTCTGTGTGGAGTATTCGCTGAGTTTTAGTTCATTTTAGTGACGCATTTCTTAATAACGATCATAGACAACGCGGCAGACTACATACCCTGATTGTTTGCTTTATTTCACAAAACCACAGAGTGTTGTTGTTATTATGAGTGTACACAAATAAAAGTGAATTCCTTACAGATTCCATTGATATGTTGCTCTTATCTGTATGATCAGAAATGACGGAGTAATTGAAGTTCTTTTTGGCGTTATCAGAAAAACGGCCACAAACCGCGCCGGGGCGTTTTTCGACCCCAGAGGGTTAAGAGATTTCTTGGTTTCTCCAACTTCTATCGTCATTTCATCAATAACTACAGTCACTTCACTAAAAAGGCAGGCCCAAGTCTCTTTCCTGGACTCCAGAAGCTACTGCAGCAATGAAGAATCTCCAACAAGCCTTCACCTCAGCACCTCTCCTGATCCACCCCAATCCAGACAAGCTCTTCATCATGGAAGTGAACGCTTTCACCTCAGGAGTTGGTGCAGTGTTGTCACAGCAGCAGGGGACTCCTCCTCGACTCCAGTGTGCCTTCTACAAAAATTTGTCCCTAGTGGAGCAAAACTATGATATCAGGAACCAGGAGCTTATTGCCACCAAGCTAGCTTTGGAGGAATGGAGGCACTGGCTGGAGGGGACCCGCCATCCCTTTGTGGTGCTCACAGATCCTGGAATCTCAAATATCTATAAGACACCAAGTGACTAAATCATAGACAGGCTACGTGGAGCCCACCTTGTTCACACACTTCCACTTCACCATCTCCTGTTGTCCATGGACCAAGAACAAGAAAACTGGTGCTTTCTCTTGTTATCATGCTCCTGAAGAACCTGAATCAATTCTATCTCCCGAGTTGATTGTCTGTCCTACTCAGTGGTCCCTGGACAATGGCATTGCAGCCATCAGTGTCTCCAAAACTGCTCCACCAGGGTGCCCACCAAATGTCCCAGGTTACGTATGTAACCATGGTTCCCTGAGGGAACAAGACGCTGCGTCGAAAATGCATTGGGGAACGCCATCAGCGAACCACGCTCTGAAAACAGGTGTGTAATCAGTCCAAATGACCAACAAGCCGTCATGGGCGGGGTGACGAGGAGACCAGGAGCATAAAAGCATGTGCAGTGAGTGAGCCGGCAGCTTCTGAGATAGAGAAGCAAGCGCTGCCGGAACAATGGCAATGAGACGCAGCGTCTCGTTCCCTCAGGGAACCATGGTTACATATGTAACCTGGGACATTACCCGTCGGGAACTCGAGCTGCATCGAAAACGCATTGGGGAACGAGATGCCCACGCCACCAGACTTTCAAATCCCTGCCTAGTGTGAATCACTGAGCACAGCTAGGACGAGAGAACCGAGGAGCCGGGAGTGGCTTGAATGTCGAGGCCGTAGAACCTCACGAAAGTGAGTGGCGTGGACCAGCCCGCAGTGTTGCAAATATCAGAGAGGGGTACTCCTGACAAGAAGTCCTTGGAGGCCGCCATACTCCGAGTGGAATGAGCCTTGACCCCCAGTGGTGAGGGGAGATCAGAGGACTCATAGACCAATGTGATGGCATCCACTATCCACCGACTGATGGTGTGCTTAGATGCAGCTAGGCCCCTGTTGCGAGGGCCATAGCAGACAAACAGCTGAGGAGACTTCCTCCACAGGGCAGCTCTGTGGACGTAGGTGTCCAGTGCGAGCACTGGACACAAAAGGTTAAGTTTCTGCTGTTCCTCGTCCCGGAAGGGAGGAGGACAGAAGGCCTGGAGTACGATTGGCCGTGGCACAGATGCGGGCACCTTAGGAATGTACCCCGGCCTGGGGTACAAAAAGGCTTTGGCCATTCCAGGCGCAAAGTCAAGGTGTGAAGGGGCCACAGAAAGGGCCTGGAGGTCGCCCACCCTCTTCAGAGAGAAGATGGCCAGGAGGAAGGCTGTTTTTAGGATCAACGTCCTGTCTGAAACCTCTTCGAGGGGCTCGAAGGGAGGTTTGCAGAGTGCCTCCAGCACCACGGCAAGGTCCTATGTGGGGACACGGGATCGTACGGGGGGCCTCAGCCTCAGTGCACCGTGGAGGAAACGTGTAACCAAGGGGTGTTTTCCCACTGATTGACCACCAAGAGGGGAGTGGAAAGCAGCTATGGCCGCCACGTACACCTTCAAGGTGGAGCGGGTCAACCCTGCAGCGAACCGGGCCTGCAAGAACTCTGTACAGCACTGTACCAACTGGGCAGTGGACTGGGTCGAGCTGGCGGACGCCACACCAGGAAGTGAAGAGTCTCCACTTCCAGGCTACAGTTTCCTCGTTGAGGGAGCTCTGGATTGGAGGATGGTCTCAACAACCTCGGTTGAGAGGCCAGAAGCTACGAGATGCGCCCCCTCAGGGGCCACACCCACAGCTTCCACAACTCTGGGCGAGGATGCAGAATCATGCCAGTGAGTGGATATCCCTCCTGACGGGAATCTCCCATGGAGAGCCGTTGAGGAGGGAAATCAGGTCCGAGAACCATACTCGGCCCCGCCAGAACGGGGCTACTAACAGTAGAGAGAGGCCGTCCTGGTGCACTCTCTCCAGAAGTGAGATGGTGGCCGCTCCACTCATGACCGCTCCCCAACCGGTGAGGGACGCATCCGTCGCTAGCGTGACGCGGCGACAAGGAGCTCCCAACACCGGGCCTTGATTCAGGAATCAAGGTTTCCTCCACATGTCTAAGGCACGAAAGCATCGCTGCGTGACCTTGATCATGCGAAACGGGTTTCCCCTCGGGGAGAACCCCCTTGGTCCTGAGCCACCACTGCAGGGGTCTCATGTACAGCAGGCCAAAAGGTATCACGTTGGACGCAGCTGCCATCAGACCCAACAGTTTCTGGAACTGTTTGACAGTGAGTGACCAGCCTATTTTAAATCTCTTGACTGAGGTGAGGATTGACTCGATCCGAGCAGGAGACAGACCTGCCTGAATCGTGGTTGAATCCCCACACCGCGCCTAGATAAGTGGTCCTCTGTAGTGGAGAAAGTACACTTTTCTTGGCGTTTAGTCTCAACCCCAGCTCTTTCATGTGAGCGAAAACAACATCTTGATGTTGAACCGCCATCTGCTCTGTTTGAGCTAATATTAACCAATCGTCGATATAGTTTAGTATGCGGATGCCCTGGAGTCGCAGAGGAGCCAGAGCTGCATCCATACACTTCGTGAAAGAGCGGGGTAAGAGTCCTAGGCCGAAGGGAAGAACCCAATATTGGTACTCTTCGCCCCAGAAAGCGAACCTCATGAACTTCCTGTGTTGAGGAAGGATGGAGATGTGGAAGTATGCGTCCTTTAGATCTATCGTGACAAACCAGTGCTCTGACCTGATTTGAGACACGACCTGACTGAGTGTCAGCATCTTGAACCTGAGACGCATTACTGCGCTGTTCAGCAGACGCAGATCTAAGATCGGACGCAACCCCCCATCCTTCTTCGGAATGATGAAGTACCGGCTGTAGAACCCGGACTCTCTGTTGTGTTGTGTTGCCTGTCACCCTCAGTGTGCAGATTGGGGAAAAACGGCAAGCCCCGTCGCGGAGGTGGTGGTTTAGAGCGCAAGAAGCGTTCATCAAGTTTGCTTCTTGGCAGCTCTTTTGGTTTCTCGGCCGGCCAATCTAATTTTAGCTTGGCGTGAGTCACCACCTCCACGAGCTCCTCGTACTGGATGGACTGGGGGGGCGAATCCCCAGCCACATTGATATCCTCCACATCCACCTCCTCAGAGGATGAAACATGTAGGGTTGAGCACTCTCCCCGGGGGGAAGAAACCGCAGGGCGTGCTTTGATCCCAGTCAACGACCGCAGAAGAAAGGGACTGGCTCGTTTCCATTCCCTCCACCAGATCCATTTGCGAGCCCCATGACTGCAGCCGCCGCTCTGCCTCAGCAGAGGCGGGACCAGAGCCGCAAGGCATGCTGGCGAGAGCTCCCTCCTCAAAGACAGCTCTCCGGGAGGAGCTCCTCGCAAGGAGCAGGAGCTCCTCGCAATGCAGGCAATCAGCTACTTCGAGAACTGATTCCGCATGCTTCGCTCCCAAACAAACAACACAAGACTGTGCGTGTCCCCACCCGTAATATAGTGCGGGCAGGGAGGAGCGCACAGCCTATAATGCTGCTGTTTTAATTCGCGCTTAGTCTTTACCGAATGCGGGGACATAGCGCACACTCTCAAATAAAAGTTGTGGACTGCCACAGAAAAGCAAAGTGAAACGTACACACATAGAGCGCTTGCTGAAATTACAGAAGCTGCCGGCTCACTCACTCGCTTTTATGCTCCTGGTCTCCTCGTTACCCGGCCCGTGACGGCTTGTTGTCGTTCCCCAACGCCATCAGCGAACCACAGACTGAAAACAGGTGTGTAATCAGTCCAAATGAGCAACAAGCCATCACGGGCCGGGTAACGAGGAGACCAGGAGCATAAAAGCGAGTGAGTGAGCCGGCAGCTTCTGTAATTTCAGCAAGCGCTCTATGTGTGTGCGTTTCACTTTGTTTTTCTGTGGCAGTCCACAACTTTTATTTGAGAGTGTGAGCTTGAGTTCCCGAAGGGGAACCGCACATACATACCCAGAACCCAACAAAACCAGCTCATCCACTCTGTGCACATTTCCCTGGGACTGGTCACCCTGGGACTAATCAAAACCTTTCACTGCTACAAGATCGCTTCAGGTGGCTAGGAATGGCTCAGGATGTCAGAAGGTACATGAGAGGATGCCAAGTGTGCCACTGCAAAAAATCCATAGCATCTACCAGCTGTCAAGCTACTCCCTCTTCCCATATTTCAACTTCCTTGGTCACACTGAAGAGTGAACTTTGTTATGAATTTACCCTCATCCGATGGGTTCACATATACAGCAGTCAACATTTGAAGTGGATCACAAAAAGTTCATCAAAGTTGTTTTAAGACAAGAACGGGAATTGTTTAGGTTTTAGGTTTTAGGTGTTCCCACTCACGTCTCTATTCACGTCTACTACCGTTTTCCTTTTTTCCCTCACTCTCGTTGATCGCTCGTTTTTGTTCTACAACCGCGAGTGCAGCGTGCCTGCAGTGTGTTATCCGGTTAGCTTGCCATTCACTTTTACTTTTTCTATCCGCCTCTACAACCGTTGTTGCTTTCTCCCCCTGCTTTTTTCTTCACAAGTTCATCAAACAACAGTGGTGAGTTGAAATCGTTCTACAACTACGGTGAGTAATGGCTTCTTCTCCTTTCCTGGTAACCTGCAGCACCTGTCATATGCATAGTTTATCAATCTATGTCAGCAACGAGGGATTCACATGTGATAAATGCAGGGAAATAGTTAGGCTGACAGAGAAGATTTCAGAACTAGAGACACGCATCCAAACTTTAATCGAGAATAGTAAGAATGTGAGGGCCTCAGATACGGCTTTGGATGCGACTAGCTCAGGAAGTCCCGTACATTGTTCGGTTCTGGTAACTTTGCCTTTGCAGCAGGGCAACTGGGTGACTGTGAGACGGCATAGTCGTGGGTCAAAACACCATATAGAGACACCAGCCACCATAGTCCAATGTTTACCGGGAGCCAGAGCGCCTGACATCTTGGCAAATTTAAAAGTGCTGGCTAATGCTAAACGTAAATTCAGTAAGATCGTTATTCACGTCGGCACAAATGATGTTCAACTTCGCCAGTCGGAGATCACTAAAAATAATGTTAAAGAGGTGTGTGAACTTGCAAGTACGATGTCAGACACTGTAATTTGCTCTGGCCCCCTCCGTGCGTATCGTGGTGACGAGATACATAGCAGACTGTCGTCACTAAATGGCTGGATGTCTAAGTGATGCCCGCAGAATAACATAGGTTTCATAGACAATTGAACAGGTTTTTGGGGCAGACCTGACCTGTTGAAAAGAGATGGTCTTCATCCCTCCAGGGGTGGTGCCGCTCTTCTCTCTAGTAATATGGCATATAGTCTTAGAGTTTGCACTTGACTAACTGGGGCTCAGGTCAGGAAGCAGACAGACTGGCTAATCCGACCGTCTGCTAGCTGCCTCACGTCACCAAAATCAGTTATTTCTCAGCACATAGAGACCCTTTCACCTAGATATCATGCTATAGAGACTGTGTCTGTTCCCCGAGCTAGACAATACAAAAGACGTCCAAACCAATTTAAGAGTAACAATCTAATTAACGTTCAACAAATAAAAATGTACATAATACAGAGAAACAATTGATAAAACTTGGCCTTTTGAATATCAGGTCCCTCTCTACAAAAGCGCTTTTTGTAAATGATATGATCATTGATCATAACCTAGATGTGCTATGTTTGACAGAAACCTGGCTAAAACCAGATGATTACATTATCTTAAAGAAGTCTACCCCTCATGATTACTGTTATAAACATGAGCCACATGTAAAAGGTAAAGGGGGAGGTGTTTCTACAATTTATAGCAATATTTTCAGTGTTTCTCCGAGAGCGGGCTTCAAGTATAACTCGTTTGAAGTAATGGTGCTTCATGTAACATTATTCAGAGAAACAAGTGTTAATGATAAATCCCCTCTTATTAGAGTTACAATGATCTACTCTTGTCATCCGATCGTGGTTGTATCTCTCTGTTAGTGCTACTGGATCTTAGTGCTGCGTTCGATACTGTTGACCACAACATTTTCTTGAACAGACTTGAAAATTATGTTGGCATTAGGGGTACTGCATTGGCATGGTTCAAATCGTACTTATCTGACCGCTATCAATTCGTGGCAGTACCGCAAGGCTCAGTGCTAGGGCCATTACTTTTTACGCTTTACATGTTACCCTTGGGTGACATCATCAGGAAATATGGTGTTAGCTTTGACTGTTACGCTGATGGTACTCAGCTCTATATTTCTTCGTGGCCCGGCGAAACATACCAATTTGAAAAACTAACGGATTGTGTAGTTGAGTTAAAAATTTGGATGACAAGTAATTTCTTACTGCTAAATTCTGAAAAAACAGAGGTGTTAATTATTGGACCTAAAACCTCAGCGTGTAATAACCTAAAACACTGTCTAATACTTGATGGCTGCTCTGTCAATTCTTCGTCATCAGTCAGGAACCTAGGTGTGCTATTTGATGGCAATCTTTCCTTTGAAAACCACATCTCTAGTATTTGCAAAACTGCATTTTTCCATCTCAAAAATATATCTAAATTACGATCTATGCTCTCACTGTCAAATGCTGAAATATTAATTCATGCGTTTATGACCTCAAGTTTAGATTATTGTAATGCTTTATTGGGTGGTTGTTCTGCTCGCTTAATAAACAAACTCCAGCTGGTCCAAAATGCAGCAGCTAGAGTTCTTACTAGAACCAAAAAGTATGATCATATTAGCCCAGTTCTGTCAACACTGCACTGGCTCCCGATTAAACATCGTATAGATTTTAAAATCTTGCTAATTACTTATAAAGCCCTGAATGATTTAGCTCCTCAGTACCTGAGTGAGCTCTTATCACATTATAGTCCCTCACGTCCGCTGCGTTCTCAAATTTGATAATACCTAGAATATAAAAATCAACCGCGGGCGGCAGATCTTTTTCTTATTTAGCACCCAAACAACAACAACAATCTACCAATCTTGGAACAATCTACCCAACACTGTTCGGGACGCAGACACACTCTGTCAATTTAAATCTAGATTAAAGACCCATCTCTTTAACCTGACTTACACATAACACATTAACACATTTTTATAATTCAAATCCGTTAAAGGATTGTTAGGCTGCACTAATTAGGTCAATGGAACCGGGAACACTTCCTATAACACCCGATGTACTCAGTGCATCGTCAGAAGAATGGCATCTACGCTAATATTTGTCTGTTTCTTTCTTATTCCGAGGTCACCTTAACCACCAGATCCAGTCCGTATCCAGATCAGATAGTCACTGCAGTAATTTCATGTTTTAACGATTGTCGATTAACAGAGATTTGGAAGTGATCAGCTATTACTACAAGGTCGTCTTTACGACATTTCTCAATAAGCTCTAGTGACGGATTTTCAATAACCTTAAAATTATATTTCAATAACCTTAATAACCTCCTGATATTAACATGCTCACAGATGTTTTTTTTTCCTAGTGATCTGATTCCTGCACCACAGATGAATGCCACACGAAGAGTACTGTACCCACATCAGATGTTCAACTACACTGATTTTTTTTTTATTGTAAAACAATTTCTTGGACTACTGATGATGAGTTTTGTTTCTTAAATCCATGGAAAGAAGCAGCAATCACTTAAATATCAGGTATAATTTACTTGTTTCACTTGTTGAACAGAATTCAGAAAACAGTTTTCAGGAATGACACAAAGTCTGTTCACGTCTCTATGGTTAGATCAGTGTAGTCAATAATGTGCTTTTGACCTTAATTTTGTATGTTTATATTATACTGTGTTGTAAATAAAATACAAATAGTCTAAAACTCCATTTTCTGAATCTCTCATTGTTTCTACCTGACAGTCACAGTCTCGTTGATGGGCCATTAGAGGAGGGCCTTTTGTCTCTTTTGTGTGAATCACTAAATATTCATGGTCGTTGTCACTCCCTCGCATATTCCCTTTCAGTCACAAAACATGTTTTAGAAAATTTAAATCAATCTATTGTTTTCTGTAAACAAGTGAATGAGATGATTTTCACATCATTTTGTAGAAAAAACTCTAGACAACCACATCCAGTTCTCAAAAGTATTGTGGACTAATGTTCTGAATGCGTTTCATGGTCTTATTTCAGTGACTTAAAGATTGTAGTTTTTCACTAACCACGCATAAATGTTGTTTTCTCAAAAACACAAACATGTACATTCATGTTGCTTGCATATAACTGTAGCCCAGTTTGTTACAATGTAATCAAACTTTAGCCATTAATATGTTTTTAAGATACTGAAAAAAGCACAAATGTGAGGGCATGTCAAAACTTCTCCAGGGCCCCAAAACACCCTCAGACCCCAGAGGGTTAACCACCAGATCCAGTCCGTATCCAGATCAGATGGTCACTGCAGTCCTCCGGATCCAGTCCGTACCCAGCCCAGACGGTAGATCAGGACCTAGAGACGACCTCTACAGCACTGAATGTCAGCGGAGACCACATCGACTAGATGAGCCCCAGAGACGGATCCCCAGGGAAGACCTCGTCACCTAGACGGCTGTCGGCACAGGACCACGGGACCTGGTGAGTCCTCTGTGTCTGGCCAGAGGAGAACTGGCCCCCCGACTGAGCCTGGTTTCTCGCAAGGTTTTTTTCTCCATTTGTCACCGATGGAGTTTTGGTTCCTTGCCGCTGTCGCCTCTGGCTTGCTTAGTTGGGGACACTTTATCTTCACTTTATCTTCACACAATATTGTATTTTATTTTATTGTATTTGATTAACTACCTTTACCTGAAAATTGAGTGTTTACTGTTGCCCTTGGCATTGTTGATGTACTATTTCCTATTTAATACTGTACAGCCGCCTTGTCACAATTCTGTATTGTTAAAGGCGGTATACAAATAAAGGTGATTTGATTTGATAACTTTGATGAAAGGTTTTGATCCACTTCAAATATTGACTACTGTATACTGGCCACGGTAGATTGATTCTCAAAGGCATGTTGCCTGGTTCAACTAAAGGGTCTCCCTCTGTCTTGAAACCGCTGAAGTAGTGTTTAATCATGTCTTTCACAACTTCGGAATCCCAGAGGATATTGTTTTGGATAGAGGTGTATGATGTCTCATGTGTCTGGCGATCATTCTTCACCCTCTTAGGTGGGACCATCAGTCTGTCCTCCAGCTATCACCCGCAGTACAACAGCCAAATGTATAGGGAAATGCAGGATATTGGCCGCTACCTCTGTATATCCTGCTATGGTCACCAGAACTCCTGGAACCATTACCTTGCATGGGCAGAGTACACACGAGACTCTCTTTGCCAACCATCCACAGGTCTTACTCGCTTTCAGTGCGCACTTGGTTACCAACTGCCCCTGTTCCCCTGGTCAGAGGAACCGTCGGATGTACCATCGGTAACACATTGGTTCTGGGACAGAGAGAGGGTCTGGGACATCTCCAAAGGGCTGTTCGTCATCAGAAAAATCATGCTACTGTCCGGAGAGCCTTCACTCCCGTCTTCCAACTAGATCAGAAGGTTTGGCTCTCCACTCGGGACATCTGGTTATGACTCCCCTGTAAGAAGCTGAGTCCAAGGTTCTTTGGTCCCTTCCCAGTTACCACCACAGTACATAATTCACCCCATTTTCCATGTCTCACTGTTAAAGCCTTATCACTCACCTGTTTCTCCTGTTCCCACAGAACCTAGTCCCTTGGTCACTCCCCCTCTCCCATTGGTGGTGGAGGATGGAACTGTCTATGCCAGGGGTGGCGAACTCTGGTCCTGGAGAGCCGCAGCCCTGCAGAGTTCAGCTCCAACCCTAAATAAAACTCACCTGTCTGTTGCTTTCTAGTAACCCTTCAGACCTTGATTAGCTTGTTCAGGTGCGTTTGATTAGGGTTGAAGCTAAACTATGCAGGGTCTGCGGCACTCCAGGACCGACGTTTACCACCCCTGGTCTATGCAGTCAAGGAGATCTTGAATTCCTGGCACCATGGTGTTCATTTGGTTACCTTTTCCATCGGGAGGGCTATGGCCCAGAGGATAAATCCTGGGTCCTGGATGACATCTTAGATCCCAATCATCTAGCCAAGTTCCATGCATCACATCTTTAATGTCCAGCACTACATGGTCAAGGCTGTCCACCACGACATTGAAGTTTACAGCCTTCAGGAGCAGGCCGTCGAGAGGGGGGTTCTATCACAGCCACACCAGGTTCATCCACCACTCAGCACACTCAATCACTTGAATAGTCGGTTTCCGACTTATCTCCTTCCAAGATTTCTGTAGCACCTGGACCAATCAGACACACCGTTATTTGTTACATTTAACAAATAATCTTTAAAACCAACAAGCCAGCTATATGTTTGAGTTCTGGACACAACCCCTGAAAGCAACTAATACCCCGAAAGGGCTCAGCTGCCAGGGTGACCATCCGATAACATGGGTTTTATTGCTCAAAGGAATGCAAGCAGAGCACACTACATTTGCTCATAGGAAAGACACAAGAACTATAGAAATGGACTCTTCCCTATTCATTCACAGACAAACCTTTCTTTGACCTTCCTATCTCACATAGTCTCAGGTCATTGTGTATAGTATTACTGCCTTGTATTCTAGCTTTGTCTTTTGTATTTGTATTTTTATTTGTATTTATATTTCTACTGTTTTACGCATGTGTTATGATAGATCTCTAGTGTAGTATAATCTCACCTATGCCATGTTTGGTCTCTTTGAATTCGTATTTTGATTATCTAAATGATGGTGTATATTATATGTTGATATCTATGCAACATATTCATGTTTTAAGAACCCTTAGTAGTTTTTGCATCAACACCCAATTGAATTACATATGCAAAATACAATGCTCTTAGACAAAGGGTCATAAAACCCCACAATATTTCCAACCTACCACTTGGAAATTCAGCCTTTCTGATTGGTCAACCCTATCCTGAGAGGCATGACTCTTGCCAGACTTTACGGTCAGGGTTCACGCACACTTCCGCCTCTCTCTTCTGCTAAATCTTCTGATTGATGCCCGTGTGAGGGACTCATGGGGAGCCTGAGCCGGCAGGCCCCAACATATGGAATTTATTCTAGTGGAAATGTCCTCGAACAGACACTCTTCTTGTCCGCGCTTTTGGTTTTCTTCACTCGTTTCACATGAGTCAAGTCAAGTCACCTTTATTTATATACCGCCTTTAACAATACAGAATTGTGACAAGGCAGCTGTACAGTATTAAACAGGAAATAGTACATCAACAATGCCAAGGGCAACAATAAACACTCAATTTTCAGGTAAAGGTAGTTAATCAAATACAATAAAATAAAGTATGAGTGATTCGCCTCAGTCAGTCAGAGGATGAGGAGGATGAGCTAGAACTCTTCGGGACTTCCCTAAGCTTGCGCCAAGCCTTGCGGCCTTGTCTTTTCATTCCCCAAAGATCACAGGATTTCAGCTGGGTCTCTTTCTCTCAGCTCTTGGTTCTTCTTCATTTTCCACATGGGAAGAAACTCCCAGTCACCATCAAGTCAGAACATCTTTGGAGTTCATCACTCTTCAGATCTGGGAGAACGTGATCGCGATTCCAAAACCACTTCTGTAAAACCATCAAGACCTTCACCCGAGACTGCATTCGGACACTTGTTCAGTGACCAAGGCAATGCAAGTATTGTACATTTAACTAAACAAAACAGAGGTTTAGTATAAGATGTAGACGGCACTGATGGTTTCACTCAGGTGGTTAACTGACTCTCTTTTCATAGCTACATTTTCTTGTCTCTCCAACTGCTTCTCACTTGCCCTTCTCCAATGTATGAGTGATTATATGTTTGTTTGTTTAGATTAGTTATGTGTTAGTCCTTAGTTAATAAAACTCTTGTTCACAAATTACATGAGTTTTGATTCTGATTCTGCCTTGTAAAATTAATGTCCCTTTACGATTCTGATTCAAGCTATATGCTCTAATGCAATGGTACAGTTTCATTATCAATTGCTTTAAGAATGTCTATTTATCTGAACTCACCTGCCATTATATATTTTAACACAACTGTCAATAAACACACCTGCTGGGTTAACTTATCATCTTGTCTCCAAGTCTGGTATTCCGTAACAATATGTTAACAATATAACATATTGAATCTCTTCAATATGTTATATTGAAGAGATTCAGTTATTACTTTCTACGTAAAGATTCCAATCTTGCGTGTTACTGTCTGTAAATATAGGATATGGCATTATTGTTTGAATTGCTGTTTATTTTAAAATAAGCACGAGACAACTGTTAACTCCAAATGTTTATTGAAATTGTAAGATGTATGTGTTATTTGTCTTTGGTTTGCATGTTGTTTTGCAATGTGTAAGTTTATTTGTTGAGTTAAAGGGATAGTTCACAAAAAATAAAAATTATGTAATTAATTACTCACCCTCATGTCATTCCAAATCAATAAGACCATAAGAGATGTTTTTGATGAAATCTGAGAGCTTTCTGACCCTGCATAGACAGCAATGCAACTACCACGTTCAAGACCCAGAAATGTAATATGGACATCATTAAAATGGTCCATGTGACATCAGTGGTTGAAAGGCTATTTTATTAGGCTACAAGAAAACTTTTTGTGTGCAAAGAAAACAAAAAAGCCAGCATTCTGATGGCATTTTAGCCCTTTAGCCCTTGTATGGTGTGTGGGTCTGTGAGACCTGTTTTCATTTTTTTACAAAAGAAAAATTATACAATTCATTATTTTTTAAAACTCAGACTCATTGGCCTTGGCTCATCTTCTGTGAAGAACATATATCAAAACAAATTTTTAGTGACCACACACTGTACACCCCCTACACATTTATATTACATACAGGATATTTGGGTCCACTGGACCCAGGGCTAAAAAAAACCGGTGGAAATTGTAGGTACTGCGTATTTTCACTCTGTCCTCCTCCTGTCTGGGCCTGCTGTTAGCGTGCACGCGTGTGTGTGTGAAAGAGAGAGAGTGTTTGAGAGTGTGTTTAAGTGGGAGTTTTGTGTTTCTGCCCCTGCTGTTCCCGCACAAGGTTGTAGCACTTTAATTCATAAATGTGATAAGGTAAACTAAGGTAAAGGGCAAATATTTACCATATACGCTGTTTATATTGCTTGTAATTGGGATGAAGTAAGATCTGTTGAGTATTTTAACATAAAATTGTTTGATTGTGTTGAATTAAAACACCAGACCCACGAACACTGGCTGAATAACAAAAATATGAACACCACACAAGGGTTAAGGAGGGTGAGGGTGAGGAGAATCACGGGTGGAAGGCCTTGAAATATTAGCCTTTAGTTCAGGAGTGTAAAGACAAAGGATGGCAGGCATGGCTGTTCAGTGCGAAAATAGGCTGTAGAGGCTTTCCTGCCAAATCAGTATGGTGGCTGATGTCAGCTTTAGGCATAGAAGAGAAGAGCAAGAAACATGCTGCTTGTAGGAGGGGAGAGGAGGCTAAGTGAGCTTAAAGGGGTCATCGGATGCCCATTTTCCACAAGTTGATATGATTCTTTAGGGTCTTAATAAAAAGTCTCTAATATACTTCGATTAAAAATTCTCAATGGTTTTGTAAAACAACACCCTTTTTACCTTGCCAAAATCAGCTCTGCAAAAACCATCTCATTCTAAGGGGTTGTTCCTTTAAATGCAAATGAGCTCTGCTCACCCCGCCCCTCTCTTCTCTCTGTGGAAAGACGGTCTTGTTTACATTAGCCACGTTTAGCCGCTAAACTTCCTAACTACCACGTTATAAGGAAAGGCGATTGCAAAGATTCATAAAAAAACGCTTATACTCACTTCTGCTGTAAGTGAAGCTGGATCATGAATGATTCGCGCGAACATAGACAGATATATGTAAATCGGGAGGCGCATTCCATTCACAAACAAACGTAATCTACTGCATGTTCAGCGGCTCAGATGTCGAGAGTAAATGACGACCACTATGTTCATTATTACATCCAGCAACACAACACCTCAATCGCTCAATCGGATATATTCTTGTCTAACTTACATCCTTGCTCTGGCATCAAAACATGGAAAGTTACTGGACTGTGACAGCTGGTCTAAGGTAAGAGCTCATGTCAATCAACTACTGTGGGAACGGCCTCACCGACAGGCATCTGAGAACGGCTCGATTTGAAAAAGGGGATATTATTTTTACAGATTAATTAAAAACCACTGCATGGATTTTTATCATTATAGGGTAGATTTGTACATACACTGCCGACACACAATGTTCAAACAACATGAAAAAGTGAACTTAGCATCCGATGACCCCTTTAATGCTGGATATGGTGCAAGGAAGAGAAAGAAATCTGGAAGCCAGGAGAAGATTGGCAGTGATTTGGCCACCACTTCCAACCCACCACCTAGAAAGTATTGTGGTTAAGGGTCAAAACACTCAAGAAAGGTTGGGTACCACCTGATGACATCTGCTAATCCCGGAAAGCTACGGTTACATAAAGCAGTAATCAAGGAAAATAACTAACAGGTGTATTCTGATCTCTGACTTTATTAGGTCAGGTTTGTTGAATTCATCAGTAAGTTCCATTAATGCAGAGCTATCCAGTCGAATACTATGAAAGGAAGAGAATAAAGTTATCAAGAAGATGAAGAAACAAGTTTTCTTTCTTGGGAAGGATGCTTTTCTTTTCCCCCAGATGGAATTATGATTTGACAGATGCATCTTTGGATTTGAGATAAGTGACTGAAAAAAAAAAAAATCTGATATCAGTGACTGTTTCTTACTTTCATAGTATGTTCTTTAAGAAAATAAGTTTTTTGTTTTATGCAGTGAATCTGGTGTGGCTAGGTTTAATTTACTGTACGGTAACAGGTGACTGTAAACCAGTAATAACTGAGAAATTTAAGAATTTCTTATTTTTCTTTACATTGAACAAATATGATCTATTTGTTGATACTTGCTGTCCTATTGTTGATTTAATTGTTGTTGTTTTTCTTTTAAAAGACCTACTATTTAATTTTGGGGGAAATTAATATTAAATCATTATTATGCTGGTGCATGATTGGTTTATATACACATATATCATCCAAAGTGTTAAACCCAAAGTTTAAACACTGTTTGTTATTGACAGTGATACTACATGTGAGCAAAACTTTGGTGAGCCAGCCAGGAGGTGGTGCTGTATTGCTGAAAACACACAGTGTGAACAACCCAAATAGGCCATTGGCAAAATGGAAGTAACTGTCAACTGAAGGTATTAAAGGATAAGTTCACTTCCAGAACAAAAATTTACAGATAATTTACTCACCCTCTTGACATCCAACAAGAGGTCTAAATTAATGAAAAATAAAGAAACAACAGGCGTTGACTTTTCCCAGCAGCATAGCAGTAATGACTTTATGAACTACTTTACTTCCAAGATCGATACTATTAGAGATAAAAAATAAATGTAACCATGCAGCCATTAGTTACAGTATCGCATAAGATAGTGTGCTATAGATCTCATTCTCAATTCCACTCATTCTCTACTATACGAGAGGAATAATTGTATAAAATTGTTAAATCATCTAAACCAACAACATGTATGTTAGACCCTATTCCATCTATGCTACAAAAAAGAGGTCCAGCTTCCAGATGTCATAGGTCCTCTTCTGAATATTATTAATTCATCATTGTCATTAGGATATGTCCCTAAAACCTTTAAACTGGCTGTTATTAAGCCTCTCATTAAAAACCACAACTTGACCCCAACAAATTAATTAATTGCAGATTAATCTCAAATCTCCCTTTTCTGTAAAAGATACTAGAAAAGGTAGTGTCCTCACAATTCTCACAAAACTGAGTACACCCCTCACATTTCTGCAACGATTTTAGTATATCTTCTTAAGGAACAATGTTATAGAAATGAAACGTGGATATGTTTTAGAGTTGACTAATGTGCAGCTTGTATAGCAGTGTATATTTACTGTCCCCTGAACATAACTCAACATACAGCTATTGTTGTCAAAATAGCTGGCAACATGATAACAGCACTATGTCATTTAACCATGCAAAGCCACGTATCCTATTCATCATGTTCATGTTTTTGTCTGCTTGACAGGACCATACAAAGTTGTGTATCTTGTATTAGAGCAGTTAAAATTTGGTGCTTTGAGTACAATTCTCTCATACTGTTACGGATCTGGTCGGTGTGCTGCGGACCGCTCAACACCAGATGTCGCTCTCACCTCATTCTCTCACATGGATTGTTGCACTACACCCCGGACTACATCTCCCAGCATCCACCGCACTGATTGCGCCATACACCTGTGGCCAATCAGGCGTTCTATAAAAGCCCCGGACTTTCATGTTCTGGTCATGGAGCATTATAGTTTTCATTGTGTAGTTATCCTGTGTTTCCTAGTTCCTGTGTTTAGCGTTCCTGCCTGGCCATCTCGTCTCGTTTGTCTCGCCGCCTGCCTTTTCGACCCTCGCTTGTTTTCACGGATTTATCTCTCTCGTCTTGCCCTTTAACGGATTACGGTCGCCGCTGGATTGACCCTCACCTGTTCTCACGGACTCTCTTGTGCCTCGCCTTGTTATATCTGTTTGCTATTGTGCTGACCCTGCCTGTTTTCAACCATGTCTTTGTCTCGTCCCTTAAATAAAAGCTCGCAGATGGATCCACTCGCCTCTCGTCTCACTCCCACTGTAACACATACTGACCACTGGATGTTCAACAAGGCACCTCATTGGAAAGAACTCTCTGAAGATTCGAGAATTAGAACTGTTGCTCTCCACAAAGATGGCCTAGGCTATACCCAGCAAACACAGTTGTAACAACATGGCTAAATTGTTGTTGGTTCTACGTTGTGTTGTTAAGGTTGTTACTGCGTTGTCACAATGTTGTCATTCAACCACAGATCGCTGAAGGTTGTGCTTAGGCTGTCTGGACAATCACTGTACGACGTGTACTAAGTCACTGTTCCGAAGCGCATTTTACAGCTGAACAGACCGTTGGGCCATTATTCTTCTTCAAGCCAGGATTCTGGTTTTTCCTCAGATAAATATGTAAATATCCAAACGAAACCTACAATTTTCGTGTCCAATGTGAGATTTATTTGTTCTGCTAATAAACTGAATGGACAGAATAGCTGACAATTCACATACTGAGTGTTAGTTTGCAATCGGATTTGGTGTAATGCTAACTATATTTCTTTCAGTATTCAGATAACGTTACTGATATTTAGGAAAAAGAGTTAAACATACTCTGGTCATGTAAATGATAAAGTGGCTTAACATTACGCCAAAAGTTATAAGCCATAATGAAGCTATGAAAAGTGATTGACATTTCAGCACGACAGACAGCAACATAAGCGCGTTCAATCTAGTCAACAAATAATATCTGTTACCTATTGGCCAATAAATTGTTAGATTTAACTTGCCAGCGTTTTTGTTAAACATGTAAAAGAAATTTCAGCACGGATACATTTTCACTTGCCTACATTTGAGCACTCGGAGTGAACGATTACGTTTCACTCTGTATTCTATTGTATTGTCTAGATTTAAACTGTCAGACTGTCATCTACATTAATGTTAGTCTTTTTGGTTCTTATTCCGAGGTCACTGTAGCCACCCAGATCCAGACTGTATCCAGGTCAAATGGTCACTGCAGGTACCCGGATCTAGTCCGTACCCAGCCAAGATGGTGGATCAGCACCTAGAGATGATCTCTACAGCCCTGAATGTCAGCGGAGACCAGGACAAATAGATGAGCATGTTGGTTTCGTCTGGCCAGAGGAAAACAGAGCTATTTCGACACACTATTTCCCTGTTTAAAGGATTACTCCACCCCAAAATGAAAATTCTGTCATTAATCACTTACCCCTATGTCGTTCCAAACCTGTAAAAGCTTAGTTTGTCTTCAGAACACAAATTAAGATATTTTTGATGCATTCTGACAGCTTTCTGACCCTCCCATATACAGCAATGTAATTAAAACGATCAACGTCCAGAAATGTGGCAAGGAGATCCGCAAAATTATCCATGTGACAAAAGGTGTTCAACCTTAGTCTTACAAAGCTATGAGAATACTTTTTGTACGCAAAGAAACCTCATCTTGTCATGCTGAAAACAAAGAATGAGACTATACTCTCTTCAAGGAGGTCCAAACAACATTAGCAAAGACTGTTGTTTAGGCTGATAAATGCAAGCATTATAAACCTTATGACATTAAGAGTACATAATATGCACCACATTAGAATGTGTATTTTGTGCCTTTGCATTGATTTTGTCACGGTTCACAGATCTGCCGTGTTCTCACGTCTCGTGATCTGTTGGTTTGTCATGTGATCGTGTGCTCGCTCAGCTGAGCTGCCAATCAGTCCGGCACAGGTGTTTCCCATTGTCTCAGCCTATAAATACTCACCTCATTCTCTCTCCCCTCGTCCGATAGTTCTACTGGATGTCGCGGTGTTGGTTCTGTCTTCGTGTGTGTCAGTCTGCAGTTGAGATCATTTCATGTTGGATTTCGTCGTGTCTTCGTGTCTGCACCACCTGGACTTCAACCACCACGGGACTCACGCCACTTCACCGCCTGCCATCTAACCCCTGCCTCACCCAGCCGAGAGACTTCACCATCAGACTTTTGTTCACATTCTGTTTCTCAATAAACCTCCATTTCACCAGCATTTGCTTCCTCCCTCATTTCAGCACGTCACAGATTTGCCTTGACATTATGATGTTTTAATTGTTGTAAGAACATGTTTTTTTACATGTATTGAAAACACTGAATGTGAAGACATTTTGTTGCAGGGAAAATTATTTACAATGTTTCATTTTAAAAATAAAATTGTAAATAAATGTAAACGTGTATTGTTTTGTGTGTTTTTTTTTTTTTTCCCACCTGAACATTCTTGCTGTTGACCAGTTAATCTATGAGTGTTAACTTTAAACACCAACTTTGGTATTTTCATCATCCATTCTGTACTGATTCAAATTAGTAATCAATAATAATTATTATTTTACACTCTGCACACCTCCCCTAACATGATCTCTTGTATTAACAGGCAGAATGGGGCGCGGGCGCATCAGGCGCATCAGGCGCATCAGGCGCATCAGGCGCATCAGGCGCAATCATTAAACATGTTTCAAAGGAAGCCAGCGCCACGGTCCTGACCGCATCATCACTGTCTTTACTGTGTGATTTTAGGGAATATTTGCATTTATTCACATGCGACTAAAGTAGCTATTCATGTGGTGGACTGTCAGGACACTACTGAATGATGCGCATTTAATAGTAGGTATAGGCAAAGCCGACTGATAAAGTCTGTCGTATCAAGCTCCTATTTGAGTCCTCCTACATTAGTGGCTTGCTATTTGATTTTTGATTTTTTGATATTTTCTTGTTCTCTGTTTAGACCTGTGCCTGCTGCGTATCATTCTCTAGCCCCGGACTGTCTGTCTGGTTTTGACTTGTGTCTACCGACGTTCTCGTCTGCGCTCCCCTGTTCGCTGTATTCTCCAGTCCGGAGTCTACCTCATCGGCCGGTGACCTGCTGACTGTCTCAGCTGCTTTTCTTTTGTTCAGCAAACATTCTCAAATGCCTTTTTTTCCATGCATGCAATGTTTTAATAAAGTTGGATTATATGAACCTGTATGGCATTTTTTCCTCTTTAAAGTTTCATAGCAGGTTTTATGTTAAAAAGAACAATTAATGATTAAACAGCATTTAAAAAAATAATAATAAATGCAAATAAAATAAATAAAAACATAAGACGCAAATTTATAATCTGGCATAAAAATAAATGTTGTCGGAACGTCGTCTCACAGTTGCTGAATGTCGCGCAACAACGATGCTACAGCCTTTTCACATCTTACATTTCAACGTTGCCAAAGTAAAAATGGAACGTGGCAGCGACGTTGCCACAACGTAACTGTGTTTGTTGGGTAAGAGGTTCAGTAATAACTTTAAACTGAGTTACTGTGACCAGGATCATACAGAGGTTTTCCAAGACAGGTTCCATTCGGAATAGGCCTCGCAAAGGTCAATCAACGAAGCTGAGTACTCGTTTTGTGTGTCAGGTGCAGAACCTGGCTTCCAAAAACAGATGCATGAGTGCTGCCAGGATTGCTTTAGAGGTTGCAGAAGTAGAAGGTCAGCTTGTCAGTGCTCATACGCTGCACACTGCAACAAGTCAGTTTGCATTGGCGTCATCCGAAAAGGAAGCCTCTTCTGAAGCTGGCTTACAAGAAAGCCTACAAACAGTTTGCTGAACCTGTCCAAGAGCACGAATTACTGGAACCATGTCCTATAGTCTGATAAGACTAAGATAAACTTGTTTGGCTCAGATGGTATCCAGCATGTGTGGTGATGCCCTGGTGAGGAGTACCAAGAAAACTGTGTCTCTCCTACAGTCAAGCATGGTGGTGGTAGCATCATGGTCTGGGGCTGCATGAGTGCTGCTGGTACTGGACAGCTGCGGTTAATTGAGGGAAACATGGATTCCATTATGTACTGTACATTTCTGAAGCAGGACATGATGCCTTCCCTTCAGAAACTGGGCCGAAAGGCAGTTTTTCAACATGATAATGACCCCAAACACACCACCAAGATAACAATTGCCTTGCTGAGGAAGGTGCAGGTGAAGGTGATCTGACCTGAACCCTATTGAGCACCTATGGGGCATCCTCAAGCGGAAGGTGAAGGAGCACCATGTGTCTAACATCCAACAGCTCCATGTCCATTATAGAGGATTTGATTGTGCAGCTCTGGTGAATTCCATGCGCAGAATAGTACTGAGTCTGCTCTTAGAGTTACAAATGATCTGCTCTTGTCATCCGATCATGGTTGTATCTCTCTATTAGTGCTAGTGGATCTTAGTGCTGCATTTTACACTATTGACCACAACATTCTTTTGAACAGACTTGAAAATTATGTTGGCATTAGTGGTAGTGCATTGGCATGGTTCAAATCGTACTTATCTGACCACCTTCAATTCGTGGCAGTGAATAAAGAGGTATCATATCGATCACAAGTGCAGTATGGAATACCTCAAGGCTCAGTACTAGGGCCATTACTTTTTACACTTTACATGATACCCTTGGGAGATATCATCAGGTGTTAGCTTTCACTGTTACGCTGATGATACTCAGCTCTATATTTTTTTACGGCCCGGCGAAACATACCAATTTGAAAACGGAATGCATAGTTGATATAAAAACTGGATGACAAGTAATTTGCTAAATTCTGAAAAAACAGAGGTGTTAATTATTGAACCTACAATCTTCGCATTTAATAACCTAAAACACTGTCTAATACTTGATGGTTGCTCTGTCAATTGTTCATCATCAGTTAGGAACCTAGATGTGCTATTTGATAGCAATCAAACCTTCAAAAGCCACGTCTGTAGCATTTGCAAAACCACATTTTTCCATCTCAAAAATATATCGAAATTACGACCTATGCTCTCAATGTCAAATGCCGAAATATTAAATCATGCGTTTATGACCTCAAGGATAGATTATTGTATGATTAATGCTTTATTGGGTGGTTGTTCTGCACGTTTAATAAACAAACTCCAGTTGGTCCAAAATGCAGCAGCTAGAGTTCTTACTAGAACCAGAAAGTATGACCATATTCAGTGTTGGACAGTAACGCATTACTTTGTAACGCATTACTGTAATGTGATTGTTTTTTTAGTAACGGAGCAATTTAACGTGTTATAATTTCCAAATGAGTAATTAGAGTACAGTTACAAGCATGCGTTACCACTGCGTTACATAATTGCAGACAGAATGTGTTTTATCATATAGACTGTAAAAGGGTGTTGGCTAGCACACACGACGTCCTCTACCTGAGACCTACTTTGACCAGTGGTGGACGAAGTACACAAGTTGAGTACTTGAGTAAAAGTACAGATACGTATAATAAAATATTACTCCAGTAAAAGTAAAAGTGCTTCTCTTTCAATTTTACTCGAGTGAAAGTACAAAAGTACCCGATTTTTTATGTACTTAAGTAAAAAACTACTGATAGATTTATTTTGCAATTTTATATAGGCTACTTAATTTGATTTTATATTAGCACATATTTTTTTTTAGAATCCTACTGCTCAAAATACCTGGGATTTTCCCAAAAAATAAATTTTTGTTGTTGATGTACCTGAGAGAAAACAGATTTGACCATCAAATTTTTAACCAGTAAGAAAAAAGTTTTAAAGCTTGTTTTGCATAACGTCACAGTTATATATGACATGAGAATAAGGCCTGAAGTTAGCAAGAACATTTTAAGGAAAATGTAATTATATTTTCATAGTGATTTTTTCCTTTCAAATATTATCTGTGTAAAAACACCCCTGGCCCAATGCCCCCAGAGGGCCTCACTTCCCACTTTGATAATTATTGTAGTTAGATGTAATCTATCCATGTGGTTAAATAAAAATATGTGGACTTTGTATCTAAAAATTATCTCAACTTAGCACCAGCAAGCAGCTAGACAGTTAGCATCAGCTAACAATATTTACTTATTTTCAGTATGGTTATGAATAAACATTCATATCTGTCTACTCTAGCTGATCCAAACAGTATAAAACATTATACGGTTGCTAAACAATATAAAAACAGACGTCACGTAGGGCTACATGCGTAGCATTTTAATACAACTGCTAACGTTACATCAGCGAGGAATATGAACGTGCAGGAGTTATTTTATTTAAGCTGTTATTTAAATTTTTCGTTTTTGATGTCTGAATTCAAGCATTTCAGTGCGCTTAAACAGATCACCGTTTACAGCAGATGTAATTCACAAACAACGGACAGCTTTGACCTAAATATGATTTTCAGTTATAATAATTAATCCTAAAATTCAACATTAGTAACCTACTTTTCGCAGCATCAGTCGCGCGTGCACAAGATCTCCCAGTTCTTACTTGTGAATTCAGTTGACTGGAGACTCGCTCTAAACGGATCATTTGAATCAATGGGTTGTTGACTCGAGAACAGCTGCAATCGGATCATTCCAATTCGTGAATGAATCGTTTGGTGCGATTGGCGATTCAATTTAACAGGTTCATTGAAACCCAGCCAACATGTATATGTGGGGCCCACATGGTTTCTGCTGGGTCTACATGGGTACCAAGTGGGCATGGTCCCAAAATAGGCATCTTATCTGGGGCCCACTTGGGTCAGCTAAGTAGGTCCCACACGGGCAAAAACAGATGGGCTCCCTATGTGGGACCTAGTTGGGTCACAAATGGGAAATGAGTGCTTGGGCTCGAAATGGGCAACACAAATGGGGCCCATATGAGTTTAACAAATGGGTTAGACATGGGAAAACACAATTAATCCCATATAGGCTATCTACACTGGCCCAAGGTAGTACCCACATAGGCCACCTCTATATGGGCTCAGAATGGGGAAACACATATGGGGCCCTCTTGGTCAAACCATATGGGTAAAACATGGGCAAACACAATTAGTCTCATATAGGCTGCCTACATGGGCCCAAGGTAGTACCCACAAAGGCTACCTCTATATGGGTTCTGAATGGGGAAACACATATGGGGCCCTCTTGGTCAAACCATATGGGTAAAAAATGGGCAAACACAATCAGTCCCATATAGGCTGCCTGCATGGGCCCAAGGTAGTACCCACAAAGGCTACCTCTATATGGGTTCTGAATGGGGAAACACATATGGGGCCCTCTTGCTCAAACCATATGGGTAAAACATGGGCAAACACAATTAGTCTCATATAGGCTGCCTACATGGGCCCAAGGTAGTACCCACAAAGGCTACCTCTATATGGGTTCTGAATGGGGAAACCCATATGGGGCCCTCTTGGTCAAACCATATGGGTAAAAAATGGGCAGACACAATCAGTCCCATATAGGCTGCCTACATGGGCCCAAGGTAGTACCCACAAAGGCTACCTCTATATGGGTTCTGAATGGGGAAACCCATATGGGGCCCTCTTGGTCAAACCATATGGGTAAAAAATGGGCAGACACAATCAGTCCCATATAGGCTGCCTGCATGGGCCCAAGGTAGTACCCACAAAGGCTACCTCTATATGGGTTCTGAACGGGGAAACACATATGGGGCCCTCTTGCTCAAACCATATGGGTAAAACATGGGCAGACACAATCAGTCCCATATAGGCTTCCTACATGGGCCCAAGGTAGTACCCACAAAGGCTACCTCTATATGGGTTCTGAATGGGGAAACACATATGGGGCCCTCTTGGTCAAACCATATGGGTAAAAAATGGGCAGACACAATCAGTCCCATATAGGCTGCCTACATGGGCCCAAGGTAGTACCCACAAAGGCTACCTCTATATGGGTTCTGAATGGGGAAACACATATGGGGCCCTCTTGGTCAAACCATATGGGTAAAAAATGGGCAGACACAATCAGTCCCATATAGGCTGCCTGCATGGGCCCAAGGTAGTACCCACAAAGGCTACCTCTATATGTGTTCTGAATGGGGAAACCCATATGGGGCCCTCTTGGTCAAACCATATGGGTAAAAAATGGGCAGACACAATCAGTCCCATATAGGCTGCCTGCATGGGCCCAGGGTAGTACCCACAAAGGCTACCTCTATATGGGTTCTGAATGGGGAAACACATATGGGGCCCTCTTGGTCAAACCATATAGGTAGAACATGGGTAAACACAATCAATCCCATATGGGCTGCCTACATGGGCCCAAGGTAGTACCCACATAAGTAATCTTTGTATGGGTTCTGAACAGTGAAAGACGTGTAGGGCCCTCTTGCCAAACTATATGGGTCAGACATGGGCATACACAATCAGTCCTTTATAGGTTGGCTACATGGGCTCAAGGTAGTACCCACATGGGTAAGCACTGTATGGGTTGTGAATGGGGAAATACATATGGGGTAGTGATCTTCCCATCATGTGGTAGGGTGACCAAACGTGCCGCTTTCTGGGGACATATTCTGCACAGGATTTCTATATTGCTTAAATTAACCAGGTTGGTTGCTTGTGCTGCGGCAATGGATCATTGCATGACAACAAAGTACCGCGAGAATGATTCGAAAGGATGGAGCATCTGCTCTGCTCTGCATAGCTCTTGCGGTACTTTGATGTTGTACAATAATCAATCAGCACAGTGAAAACAACCAACACCTGGTTATTTTAGGCAATTTAGAAATCATGTGCTGAATGTGTCCCCAGGTAGTGCCATGTCTGGTTATCCAATAGGGGACATGAGCAAACATAATCAGCCCCATATAGGCTGACTGCATGGGCCCTAGGTAGTACACATATAGGTACTAGGTGGAGTTTGGGATCTATGTGTGTACAGTATTGACCTTATTCACCATTTTTAAAATATTGTCTTTGAACTTCCATTTGTGTGGTAGCATGGCATTTCTATTAATAGTAATTTAGCTGGTAAAGTGGATTTATGTATTTTAGAGTTAACAAAAGTTATTGTAAACACTGTAATGTTTAAAGCAAATGTCTTAACAAATGTCAGTGGACAGACAGAAGAAAGACAGAATGGACATTTATGTTTCTGATGGGAAAAATCCAATGTATATCCAGAAATCGTATTTGCAGCATATGATACAGGGGTTCAGAATAAAGTGCTGTTTCATTCAGTTAGCATATTGTGTTTTGTGTTCAGTTTTCTTTTTGAACCAACAGTACAGACTTTTCTTTTCAGTCTAGTTGGCACATGACCGACCTTCAAAGATGAAATATGATTGAAATAATGTCAGCTGCTGTTTTAACATTGACACAAATCGATAATGTATAATGCTAAATCATTCAAATTTGTTTTTAACAAAAAAATCTTTAAAAAAAAAAAAATAAATAAAAATAATAATAATAAAAATAATGTTGAATAAATGTCATGTCTGTAACAAGAAATATCTGGCTTTTGAATAATTATGATTATTAACATTTTATTTATTAGCATTTTACGATATTTTGATCAAAACACCTCTTCAAAATCCAAATGTATATGTATAATTTTAATTATTAGCCTTAGTAACAATAATTATAATAGATACAGTTTTAATCTCAAAAGAGCAGTGAGCTTCTGTGTGGACTTTTACATATCACTATTACATTTTTATTCATACACTGTCATGAAAACCCTGTTTGACCAAAAAAATAAAACTAAATACACACACGTTTGTTAAAAAAAAAGTTTATTTTCCATTACCACTCTGAAACAATTTCTATTGGTTGTTTCAGCTGTTGCGTTCATCAGGATTGGTTAATGTGACTGTCATTCACCAAACTGGCCAATGACAGCCTCGCGCGCCTTTTACTAGTGCAGTTTGAAAATATACTAATCAGTTTGGTGATGTGCTGCTACTGATCCGCAAGATTACGCGCTCAGTTCCTGATTGTGCCTGTTACATTCTTATTGTAAACTAATTTGAACTGTGAGATGTCAATGGAGAACAGAAGCTGGAATGTGAACACGGAAGAAGGGGCAGACTGGATGTGTGAGATCCCGAAAACATATGGCGATGTCAGGTAACAAAACATTTTTCAGTCAAACCATCATAAAGTAATGATTTGTACCCACAATTAATGAATATGAGTGAGAGGAAATTAAAGGGAGAGGTTAATCGCGATTAGCATATTAGCGCGCTGGTGATATTAGCACGTATTTCAGTGTAAATTAGTGTTTACATATGCTGGTAGGTATGTTTTGATGCTGGTTTTTGCTGGTCATTTGCTGGTTCATGCTGGTCCTTGACCAGCAACATGACCAGCAAAAACCAGCATCAAAACATACCTAACCAGCATATGCTGTTTTTTCACCAGGGGAAGTTGGTGTGTGTTTGTGTGTATTAATGTTTAGTTTAAAACTCAAACGCATGAGAAGTAAAGGAGCACTGGAATAGGTGAAGTAAGTGATTAAACTGTAATTCACACTCAAAAACACTGGAATATACAGGAGAGTTGAAGTGTTGTATGAGAGTGTTATGTTTGTGTAGATGACCGTTTCTGAGTATATATTTTTACTTCACCTCTTCAAATACTGATAACTTCTAATGATAAGATATTGGTTCACATTTTTAGATCAAGCACACGTTTTTCAGGGAAAACAGGCACCCAATACAGAGACTACAGTAAAATGTTAATCAGTTTTAACCATTGTTTCCAGACCTGAATTATGATTATAATCATTATAAGTACATTTGTAACACATTTCCTCCACTGGTGATAGAAAATCTGAGTAACTTTTTTTCCCTGTTGTCTTTCTTTTTCTGAGGTGGCCCAAAGAAAAGGAAATAGAACTTGTCACCATCTTCAGTCCTTTATTTTATTCACTGGAGAACATCACAGCCTTCAGATGTGTCATATCAGGATAAATGCAACTGCAGGTAAAATTATATTATGGTAGATTTAATTGTGGTGTACAAATTTTTTTAAGATACAGCTGTTTTAAGATACAGTTATATTTACCTTGCTATGATATCTACGGGAAGAGTCAATTTTTTTGTGAATCCTCTTTGTCTTTCTTTTGGGGATTCACATTTTTCTGATGGTATTGTTATGCATTAGGTTCATGTTTCGATCATAACTAACAGTTTCAAAGCTGACAGTTTGTTTATGTTGCCTAAATGGCTTATAATGGCAAGTTTCAGTACAATTTAAATATGTTTTGTTTAAGATTGTAAAGAAATGGTAAAAAAAGAAATTATTCTTTTTAAGGACTCATCGGGCCCACCCCACTACAGATTCACCAAGGACCCAGCTGATCACTGCCAATTTGGAGGAGGATTGTCCTTTATCTGCTACATTGCACTCTCACTTCTGGTAAGGAACGTTCACCCCAAAATGAAAGTTCTGGCATCATTTACCCTTCATCACCCTTATGTTTTTCCAAACCTGTATGAATTTCTTTCTTCTGTTGAAGACAAAAAGATTTTTTGAAGAATGTTGATAACTAAACAGTTCATAGTAGCCATTAACTTTTATAGTAGGAAAAAAATATTATGGAAATCATTGGGGCCCATCAACTGTCTAGTTACCAACGTTTGGAACAACATAAGGGTGAATAAATGATGACAATTTTCATTTTTGAGTGAACTATACCTTTGATACAATGTATAGTTATGATTCTGAATTAAAAGTGTAATGTTTCTCTTCAAATATTATCATAAATAGATAGAGACACATATATTATCAGAAATTAGAGCTGCACGATTAATCAATTAAAGTTCATAATCTCGATCCAAACCCCACTTAATCTTATTCGTAAATGACTAACACAGAGGTGACAGTTGTCATGGCGTGACAGCTAAAGTCTGTGTACACTAGATGTGGCCAAGCGACCATTGAAAATCATTTAAAGGCGTCATCGGATGCAAAACCTATTTTTACAAGTTTGAACATAAATGTGTGTTGACAGTGTGTGTACACAACCACCCTATAATGATATAAATTTACACAGTGGAATTTTTTAAATCTTAATTAAGGGAAAAATCCAATGTAATCCAAGTAATATGCCTTTTTTCAAATATGGTCATTGTCAGTGTCTTGTCGGTGTGATGTCACACGGACCAAGGCCACTTCCATGATAGTTGATTGACATGACAGTCTTAACTTAAACCCACCCTAACTGAGCCAAGTGAGCGCTGAGAACAGTCCGACCACCATTATTGTTTCGACTCCAGTGCAGGGGAATCTCCGATTGAGCAATTGAGGTGTTCTATTGTTGGATGCAGTAATGCACATAGTAGCACTCATCATTTACTCCCGACATCTGAGATGCAGAGGATTAACATTACTTTTGTTTTTGAAGGAAATGTGCCCGGCAGCCTAAATAAATGCGTCTATGTTCACGCGAATCATTTGTAATCTAGTTTCACCTACAGCAGAAGTGAGTATATGGGTGTTTCTTATGCATCTTTGCAATTCGCCTTTTCTTAATAATGTGCTAGGTAGCAAGTTTTGCGGTTAAATGCGGCTAAAGTAAACATTACTGATCGTCGCCCCACAGGAGATAGAGGCGGGGTGGCAGAGCTCATTAGCGTTTAAAGGAACATGGAACAGAATGGCTCCCTCTATAAAGGGCTGATGGTAAAATGGGTGGGGTTTTTTTTACACTACCACTGAGAAATTTTAACCAAAGTATGTTAAAGACTTCTCATTAAGACCCTAAAGAATCATATAAACTTGTGGAAAATGGGCACCCAATGACCCCTTTAAACTTTGTCAGTACATCATAAATAAAACAAGGCATCAGTTTGCCAGCTGGGATTTATTGTGCCGTGCCGTGCCGCGCCGGATCCAGTATAGAAAGTACACTAGGTGCATTTCCATTACGGATTTGCACAAAACTTTTGCGATGTTGTTGATAAAACAATGTTGCGAAATTACAGCAGTTTCATTAACCAATGTTATGAGACTAAAATGTAATTTTTTTCGTCTCACGATAAGTCATGGCGATGGATGTTGATAGGTTTACGTATGTCGCAGCCAACGCACGAGCCATTAATTTTAATCGTAGGAGACGTAGACAACAGATGTCTTAACAGATGTGAACACAAGCTTTGACTAGTGTAACCATCAATTTGTTTTAAAAAGCAAACTTAACATCTTATCTTTTTCGATTCCTGATTACGAGCCACAAAGCTTTGTGTTGTGCTGCTATATAACCAAGCAATAAAAACCCCCTTTCTCATGCTTAAAACAAGGTGTCTGCAAATCAGAGTCTGAAACGGTCACTTGGACAATGTTGTCTTATACCACTTCACAGTTGATAAGTAGAAAGAGAATTTTTGATTGACATTGCAGTCATTTATTATGTTCTTTAATATAATATTACAACAACATCAGCTCATTTTGTGCATCATATGTCATTTCTACTTCATTACACATGCGCAAAACTTTTCTAGTTCAGTTATCAATTTGATCAAGTGTTTACATGTCCTTTGTAATGGATTAGAAAAGATTTGTCCTACCTTTCTAAAGTAATTGAAATCGTAATCGGTTTGAGCATTTTTATTTCGATTGAGTTGTTTACATGGAGCTTTTTTGCAATACAGTGCTTCATGTCAATGTACCTACTGATCCAGAAAGAGAGGGCAGTTGTCATGTGTAGGAATAAAACAGTGTCAACCTTTTTGAACAACACCTATCGTTTTTTCTGTTAGAATTATTTAAATGATCGAAGAAGTACTGGGATAAAAGTTTAGTTTGGATATAATCACTGATGTCTACAGTAGCTATCAAAATAGAGCAAATCATTTGAAACAAAGTTGACAATTCAGATAAAGATTATATCAGTGATATTACACCAGTAGGTGCTGACAAGTGACTGTTAAACACATGTATTTGTCATTGAATCATTCAAGAGATTCATTAAAAAAACACAGATTCATCCAGTAATGAAACAACATATATTCATTTAGAGTCATTTAATCATTAATTTATACAATAATAAAAAAATCATTCAAGATTAAACATTTTAAATAGACTCCAGTCATAGTATTTCTAGTACAGAACTTCTAATAAATTACACTTTATTTTTAGTTCGATGTTCAGAATCTTGATATCTGTTTGAATCTAAACAAAAATGGGATTCTCTATATATCCAAAATCATGCAGCTCTAATTTAAGTTATTAAAACTGACACTCTTAAAGGAATAGTTGACAAAAACAAAAAAATCTGTCGTCATTTACTCGCCCTTGAGTTGCTCCAAGTAAAAGTTATTATTTTGTAGTATTTTAACATGTGTAAGTAACATAATATTTCATGTTTACTAAACATATTGTAGAAAGGTTATTGGAATAGCCTGTAAACAAGCACCTTTGCTTTTACTGTGTTGTTTTCCTTACTGTAGTGGAGGGCAGCATCTTCATACCTCATCCTCCTGAAAAATTTAAAAATGTCCTATTTTTAAATATATTTGTTTTGCAGAGGCTGTTAAGAAGACTGCACTGATGTCAAAGATCAACCAGCAAAAATCTGAGAGGGAACTCTCAAAATGGTTTACTGGGACAAGAGACAGAGGAGGACTGAGGGTGTCTAGAATGCACAAATGTCTGTCTGCAGTGTAAGCAGTACTGAAAAATGTATAGTTGCTGCTGCTGTTTCTTACTGTCTCTGTTTTCTATGTGCAAATGTTCAAAGCTTTCAGTTTGTTAACTTTACCAATTAAATGATTTTAACAGTTAGGTATCAGAATATAGCATATGATGAGTAGTTTCAATAAAATTGAGATTTGAAAAGATTTCAATCTCACTGTGTACTGCTGAATGCTAATGCTTTAAAACTTTAAAACTTTTTTTTAATACCACTTGCAAACCATACTTTATCCCATGTAGTTCCCACATAGAGTTTGAAGATGGGACCTAGGTAGGTTTTGTGTATGTTTCATAGTTGGGCCCCACCTTAAACCCAGGTAAATCCTGCATAAAACCCACATTGGTAAATTGCATGGGGCCAACATGAAACCCGTGGACAAACCCATGTAAAACCCATATTTAGATGGAACCCAGATGGGTTTTGCATATGTTCCCTAGATGGGCCCCACCTAATGCCCAGTGAAATCCTACATAAAACCCACATTGGATAAGTTGCATGGGGCCAACATGGAACCCGTGGACAAACCCATGTAAAACCCATATTTAAATGGAACCCATATGGGTTTTGCATGTGATCCCTAGATGGGCCCCACCTAAAGCCCAGGTAAATCCTGCATAAAACCCACATGGGTATGTTGCATGAGGCCAACATGGAACCCGTGGACAAACCCACTTAAAACCCATATTTCAGCCCATGTAGTAAAGATGGGGCCAAGATGGGTCTTTTGCATGTTGCCCAGTTGGGGCCCACCTGTTGGCAAGTGTAATCCCACATGAAACCCATGTGGGCAATTGGCATGGGGCCATTATGGAACCCACGGACAATCCCATATAGAGCCCATTTTTCAGCCCATGTCAAACCCACATGGGCCCCACAATCAAATATTAGCTGGGTTAAAGCTGGGACCGAGATGGGTCCTGCAAATGTTTCCCAGTTGGGTCCCACCAAGTGGCAAGTGCAGTCCCATATGGAATCCATGTGGGCAATTGGCATGGGGCCATTATGGAACCCACGGACAATCCCATATAGAGCCCATTTTTCAGCCCATGTCAAACCCACATGGGCCCCACAATCAAATGTTAGCTGGGAAAGAATCAGTTTATTCATGAATCAGACACCGCTTGTACGTCTCAGAGCACGTGATATATTATAAGGAGTAACGATATGTTTTATGAAATGTAGTGAAGTAAAAAGTACGATCTTACGCTTTGGAATGTAGTGAAGTAAAAGTGAAAGTTACTCAAAATAAAACTACTCCAGTAAAGTACAGATACTTGAAAAATGTACTTAAGTACAGTAACGAAGTACAGCTACTTCGTTACTGCCCACCACTGACTTTGACTGGTAAGCGCCTGTGAGGTCGATACTACCAATGAAAACAAAGTCAGCATGGAAAGAGGAAAGTACGCGTTCTGTAAATGCAATCATTATTTTGAGTTTATTTCTGTCAAAGGCAAGAACATTAACGTGCATTGTCGATTAGAGGGGAAGAAACCCTTTTCAACCATGAAAAACTCCACATCCAATTTAAAACACCTGAAAGGGCAGCACGACACATTAAAACTTCTTAAGAAAGTACCGGGTGCTGAGGGCAACGAATCAACTTCTATTGTCTTTATACGAGTCTCTGCCCGCCCGCGCCCGCGCCCGCGCCCACACGTGCGGGATGCAGACGCTTTCTGTCAGTTTAAATCTAGATTAAAGACCCATCTCTTTGACCTGGCTTACACATAACACATTAACACATTTCTATAATTCAAATCTGTTAAAGGATTGTTAGGCTGCGTTAATTAGGTCAACCGGAACCAGTAACACTTCTCATAACACCTGATGTTCTCGTTGCATCGTAAGAAAAATGGCATCTACACTAATTTTAGTCTGTGTCTTTCTTATTCCGAGGTCACCGTAGCCACCAGATCCAGTCTGTATCCAGATCAGATGGTCACTGCAGTCCCCCAGATCCAGTCCGTACCCAGCCCAGATGGTGGATCAGCACCTATAGAGACGACCTCTACAGCCCTGATTGTCAGCGGGGACCACGTCAACTAGATGAGCCCCAGAGACTGATCATCAGTGAAGAACTAGACGGCTGTCGGCGTAAGACCATGGGAACCAGATGAGTCCTCTGCAATCGGACTTTGCTGCAACATGGAACTTTTGCATTATTGACACACTATTGTCCTATTTAATACTGTAAAGTTGCTTTGACACAACCTGTTTTGTTAAAAAGCGCTGTATAAATAAACGTGACATAGTGACAGACTGCAGGAGGTTTCACTTAAAAAGCAGCGATGTCTCTTTAAAACCTAATGCATGACGCGGATCTGACACATATTCCCAACTCCCAACTCTTTATGGTCATTTAACACTTTATCCCCCGGTTTCACTGACAAGGCTTAAGTATAGTCCCAGACTAAAATGCATGTCTGGGCTGTTTTAACTGAATGAAACTTGCACTGACTGATTTTAAAATATGTTTTTATCTAAAGCATGTTTATAAAATAATCCTCGCTTGACCTAAGCCCTTTCTGTGAAACCAGGCCTATAAGGGGCAGCCATGGCCTAATAGTTAGTGAGTTGGGCTTATAACTGAAAGGTTGTGGGTTCAAGTCCCAGGTCCAGCAGGGATTAAAGGGAGTGAATAATCAGTGCTGTCTCCACCCTCAATGCCATGACTAAGGGGAGTCCCTTCAGCAAGGCACCAAACCCCCAGATGCTCTGCGGGTGCTGCAGCAATAGCAATATGGCTGTTCTGAGTATGGGCCATACTTGGCCTCACGTCACATCTTCCTAACTCATTTAAGACTGTGTTTATGAGGTAACTCACCTAAACAGCACATTTTGACATAATTGTGTGTGTTTTGTCCATTAAAGTGCTACTTCCGGCCTGTCCGAAGCGTCTCACCTTATGTGTACAGCCGAACATGCAGACTTTCAAACTATACTTTGATAATCACCTTCGTCCAGTATCTGTACTATTTCTTGCCAGAACACAAGTTAATGTTTTTATTTATTTATTTATTTTTTTAAGATAAATTAGTTAGATTAGTTATATTAGATTACAAACGAATGCTTGGTGATGGCATCTCCGAGTACTTCTGGCAGAACTGAGCTGTGTAATGTGGTGCTCACTTATTAAGTCTGGGAAACAAAATTTGTGGCCATGATATAGTCCTATACCTATATCATGTTAAGTAAAGTCAGATTTTATGCTTTTTTACTTTTATAGTGCAATAGTTTGCGATACACATTGTTTCAATATTTTGAAGTGAGGGGATGCGGTGGTTGAGGGATGCTGGAAAACTGTCAGGGAAAAGAGGTTGTCCTGGAAGAAAACTTGCTTCCTTCTGCCCTGACATAGTTCCCCAACTCTGAGGACTGTTTTTTTTTTTTTTTTTTTTTTAAGCAGGACAATGCTTCATGCCACACAACCAGATTAATCAAGGTGTGAAATGGAGGACCACCATATCAACACCCTGTCATAGCCAGCCCAATCTCCAGACCTGAACCCCATTGAAAACTCCTGGAATGTGATCAAGTGAAAAATGGATGCTCACAAGCCATCAAACAAAGCCAAGCTGCTTTAATTTTTGCACCAGCTGTGGCAAAAGTCACCCAGCAACAATGTGAAAGACTGGTGAAAAGCATGCCATGATGCATGAAAGCTGTAATTGAAAATCAGAGTCATCACACCAAATAGATTTCTGAACTCTTCCTAAGTTAAAACATTTGTATTGTATTGTTTAAAAATGAATATGAACTTTCCTTTACATTGTTTGATGTCTGATAACACTGCATCATTTTTGTTATTTTGACGAGTTGTGATAATGAAAATAAATGCTCTAAATGATAATAGGTTTATTTGGAATTTGGGAGAAATATTGTCAGTAGTTTCTTCATTTTACTCAAACACATGCCTAAATAAATAATAAATGAGAAAAATTTATAATTTTGTAGTTGTCTCTTAATTTTTCCAGAGCTGTTTGTCATGTGACAAAATCATTGTCACAAGCGCATACAACACATCTTTTAAACAGATATCAGTGACTGTAATACTGGTGTATACTAGAATTCAATATATATATATATATATATATATATAAAACATTCCAATATCCAGGGTCTACAGTTATACATTTGACTGCATCAGCTGTGCAGCTGTCATTTAGATAAATGGAAATGCTAAAAGAAAGCTTTTTATGTGCCAGAAGTTGATTGCACATCGTGCGGCAAGTGACTTGGAGCAGTTCACCTTGTGTTGGGCCTGTCCTGACTTGTAAATTAAATGACCTTTCAACATTTTTCTAGTTTTGATGCTTGCTGATGTTTTTTTGCTCTGTGCTTGCAGCTGCATAATATGACAAAATCATATTAAAATAGTTATTTGGTTTGTTTTGTTTTTGTGCTCTCCACAAGAGCTTTCTACAATTATCCCCTACTCACTTGTTTTCTTCTTGCATGTACTTTCGCCCCAGGCAAATTACAGTTTACAAAAGGAGAGTTATCATCCAACCCTTCTTTCTTTGTGAGTCTACACTCATAGCACTCAGTTTGCACTCAGTCTCCAGCTCTCTCTCTTTCTCTGTGTGTGTGTAAAGTGATGGGATTGATTATGTGGTTGTGGGTGGTTGGATTTATTGTAGAGATGGTCAGTGTTTGTAGTGCAGGCCTGTCCTGTGGTCTGCAAAGCAGATTTGTCTCAGAAAGTCTGTATAAAGAGGGAGATGTAATAATTGGTGGTCTATTTCCAGTTCATGTTGAAGCACCAGAGACTTATCATGCTTTTACTCAAATACAGCATCTTTCTCGCTGCCAAGGGTGAGTATATTGTGTGTCGGAAAACTACAAACTAAAAGGCAAAATAACTCTTTATACGTTCAAAATGCCAAACTGATCTCTCTGAAGAGTTTTTGTTAACTGTAATTCAGCACAACCTTACCTGACCCTGATTTTCTACTCAGCCTAAAATAATATTGTATTGTCTTTATTGTATATATTTCAACACATTAGGATTATCACATAAGGATAAAGTTTATTTTCCTTGCTGTAAAGTCATTTAGTTATTCCTCATATTAACAAAACTTCACATTTTACATTATCTTTCAGTGTTGACCTTCGTTCATACCGCTGGCTCAAAACAATGATCTTCACAGTGGAGGAGATTAATCGGGACCCTGTCCTGCTTCCAAATGTTACTCTGGGGTATCTGGTAGCTGACACATGCCTAGCTGAGGGCACAACACTAAGTGCTGCTTTATCTCTGGTAACAGGGCAGGAGGAGACAGTGTCGGGAGCAGAATGTAAGGGGGTACCAATGGTGCCTGTCATTATTGGTGACGCTCGTTCCTCTGCCTCAATAGTGGTGGCTGACACGTTGGGAGTGTTTGATATCCCCATGGTAGTATTATTTATTTATTTGTTATTGGAAATAATTTTTAAAAATAACTTATTGTGACTTAAAAAAAGTCTTATATTTCAGTGCAATTATTATACTTTTAAAGATAAGTATGTTCCATTGACATCTATGAAGCTTTCCTAGTATTCACTTTACATTTTCAAGTACATTTTTTAAAAATTTAATCACTGATAAAATGCACTTAAAATGCATATTTAAAGACAGTAGTCGTCTTAAATTTCATAGTGATCTCTTCAGTAACCTAAAAGGTTTACATGTATATTCATACTAATCCAAGCGTTCCTGTAAGGCTACATTTAAAAAAAAAAAAATAATTAAAATAAAATAACCAAGAACAGGAGGTCCTCGAAGCGTGAGTTTGTGTGCAACTAATATTGCATAAAGTAAGTTATTAATGCAGACTTTTAGAATTTATTATTATAAATGAAAATCATATTTAGTATATAACTGCCCTTTGTTTGTGAAGTAAAGCTGCTGTAAAAAGGCTCTTTAAGCCTTCTGTGTGAAATGCTTGAATTCAGAAATGTTCACACATGTGTATTATGATCTGAAGGGGGACGCTTAAAAAAACAAAACAAAAAAAAACACTAATGTTAAAATAACACAAATAACTGCCTATGGATTTACCTTGCTGCTGTTGCAGTTTCAAATGATGTAAAGCTAGTATGTTTGCATACATTAACAATCAAGTACTTGCTTAATACTTTTATTGGAAGAATTGCTTAATACTTTTATTGGAGTAATAGACTTTGATCTGTGTTTTGTCTGTCCAGGTGAGTTATTTTGCATCCTGTGCCTGTCTCAGTGACAGTCACAGATTTCACTCTTTCCTGCGCACTGTTCCCAGTGATGCTTTCCAGGCCAAGGCCATGGCCCGTCTGCTGCGCCTGCTGGACTGGACCTGGGTGGGGGTGGTCGCAGGGGATGATGAATATGGTAAAAGTGGCGTGCAGCTCCTCTTGAAAGAACTGGAAAAAACAGGGATCTGTGTGGACTACCTGGAATTCATTCCAAAATCACACTCACAAAGCAGGATCAGACGAATTGTGGAGACAATCCAGAGTTCTACAGCTCGTGTGGTGGTAACATTTGCCATTGCTCCTGACATAGAAGTCCTGTTCAAGGAAGTGGTGGTGCATAATGTGACCAACAGGCAGTGGATAGCTACAGAGGCCTGGAGCACCTCTATTTTGTTCTTTGACCCAGCAAGCAGTTCTCTCCTAGCTGGTACCATTGGTTTTGCCCTGCGTCGGGCTGATATTCAGGGTCTTGGTGCTTTTCTTGCCCAGCTGAGCCCTGTGAAGCAGCCAAATGAACCGTTTGTAAAAGATGTTTGGGAAGAAATTTTTGGGTGCTCACTGGCACAGGACTGGCAGCCTTCATCTAAAACTCCAAAGTGCACAGACTCAGAGAATGTGGAGAAACATGGCCGCATCTACACAGATGTTTCACAGCTGAGAGTCACTTACAATGTGTATAAGGCTGTGTATGCTATTGCCAATGCTATTCACAACATGATGGCTTGTCAGCCTGGTAGAGGGCCGTTTGAAAATGGAAAATGTCCTGATGTGACCCGAATAAAGCCCAGACAGGTACAGACCTCCTGTCTTAAAAAAAAGAAGAAGAAGAAAAATGAATGTAATAAATTTAAATTAATGTTTTATGCTAGCGTATCTTCAAATTATTTAGTTACTGCATATAATCCTTTGCTCTCTGTTTTTTTTCTGTTACAGCTTCTGCACTACTTAAACACAGTAAACTTTACAACACCAGTGGGTGAGCTGGTCTATTTTGAAGATAACGGTGAGCCATCTGCCTCATATGACATTATGAACTGGCATGTAGATGAAAGTGGAGCAGTGACTTTCATCCAAGTTGGACAATTTGATGCAGCCAAAGGACCAGGCCAGGAGCTGAACATAAAACTTGAGAAAGTGGTTTGGGGAGGGGGCTGGGTGGACCAGGTAAGAGTCCAGTGACTTCCAGTGATTTATGTCAATTAAAATGTTCCTGTAAAAAAAAAACAAATACATTTATGGATAAAAATGCAAAAAAAAGCTGTAAACAGTAAACCTAACTAACCAGTGTGTTCATGATTGCAGAAATAAATGACAATAATATAGTAACAAATACCAAATTTGCAATATCTGTTTTGTACAGCTAAAATAACTGGAAGCAAATGACACCAAATGTGTTGCATATTTAAGTTACAAATGGGTACACCTCCACTTTTGTTAAGAATCAGGTGGATACAGCTTCTGAGGAAAAAAAACAAAACAAAAGCAAGATTGTGAGAAATAATTTACTCCCTAATGTATGTGTGTGGTGTTACCTGCTTTAGATTTACTCTATTATTATTATTATATATATTTTTTCTGTACAGCCATTAAAAAACATGAATGTATGTGTTTGTGTGTAATTGTTTGCAATCAACTGCATTCAAAGGGTATGAGTAAGTGTGCAGGTGAATGCATCCATAATCTAACCTCTCAGTATGGTGCAGATACAATCTTTTTAAGGACATCCCCATGCTGAGAGGGGAGAGACATGGCATGGGGTTGTTACAAGGTTGCTGTGAGTCTGATGGAGTTTTTTCTTCAAACATTCAGGTTCCTGTATCTGTGTGCAGTGCAAGCTGTCTTCCAGGCACTAGAAAGGCTGTACAAAAAGGAAAACCTGTCTGCTGTTTTGACTGCCTCCCATGTGCAGCAGGGGAAGTCAGTAACATTACAGGTATTAACCTTTTAATTTTACCACAAACATCACAAGAGCTGTGCGAATAACATTAAAATATCTGTACAATGTTCTTTAGACTCTACAGAGTGTATGAGATGTCCTGAGAGGTTTTGGTCAAACACTGAAAGAACAAGGTGTATCCCAAAGGTTGTGGAGTTTCTGTCCTTGCAAGATACAATGGGAATTGTCCTGACAGTCTTATCTGTCACTGGGGCAACACTGACCACAACTGTTCTGGCTGCCTTTTTCCATCATCGTGACACACCACTCGTACGGGCTAACAACTCAGAGCTGAGCTTCCTGCTACTGGTGTCGCTCACCCTCTGCTTCTCGTGTGCTCTGGTTTTTATTGGCCGCCCTGCCCCATGGAACTGCATGCTGCGTCACACCCTGTTTGGAGTGAGCTTTGTAATCTGCATTGCTTGTGTCCTCAGTAAGACTGTGGTGGTGCTGGTGGCTTTTCGGGCCACTCTGCCTGGATCTAACCTAATGCAGTACTTTGGACCCATCCAGCAGAGGGCAGGCATCTTTCTTTGCACTCTGGTACAGGTTGTCATATGTTTACTGTGGCTGCTGCTGGCTCCCCCTTTGCCTGGGGAGAGTGCAGGAGGTGAGATTGGTGCTCGAGTGATCCTGCAGTGCACGGTTGGATCTGTCGTGGGGTTTGTACTAGTGCTGGGCTACATCGGTTTATTAGCAGTGGTCTGCTTCCTGCTGGCCTTCTTTGCTCGAAAGCTCCCAGATAATTTCAATGAGGCAAAATTCATTACTTTCAGCATGCTGATCTTTTGTGCTGTGTGGATTGCCTTTGTGCCAGCATATGTCAGCTCACCAGGGAAGTACACGGTAGCTGTGGAGATTTTTGCCATTTTGGCTTCCAGTTACGGCCTGTTGCTGTGTATATTCACCCCAAAATGTTACATCATTCTGCTTAAACCTGAGAAAAATACAAAAAAGAACATGATGACCAGATAATGTGTACAAATGAAAGGATTTTGTAATGAGACAACATTTTCATAAGGACAGTATCTATAGATATGTACAAACAAGTTCTGCTGTATTGATCAGTTTGTGATGATATAAGCATAGACTTCAGTGATGGGTTCCCTCGAAATGTTTGTTATTATTATTACTGTGTCTCAATCATAAACATGAAATAAATGCAATTTAAAACATACATTTTGATTTCTCAAATCGTGATTTCCCTGATCCTGCCTGACTTCTACAGTGTGTGCTAAAAAGATAAGAAGAAGAAGATGACGAAGAAAAAAACAGCAGTATGAACAGCTGTTTGGACTCATCAACTATTCAGCACACATCTTTCCCCTAAGTGACATGAACTAACTACCTGTGTAGAACTGCCTTTCAAACACACTACAGAGAGAGCTGGGTTATCAGGTGTCACTTTGGACACAGTTACTAGCCACCATGTCAAGCTGATCCTAGAATCCTGTAAACCCCAAATTGTTCCACTGTGCCACCTGGGTTCCATATCTCTGATATTAGACAGTGAAAGAAAGAGACATTTACCACATCTTTACTCTAGAGTCTAGACTAAGCCTGTAAAAGGCTAAGATGATAAAAGAAGGAAAATAAATTAATGATGCCCCGGCGTTTGAGTTTGTCCGAGGATATGTCATGAACTGTCAAGCATTATCATATGCAGCTTGTTCTGTGTTTTGAAACCAGCGAAAATGGCACAATAGTGTATAACACGGATTCACACAAACATTACAAACCATCAACTTTCAACCATTAAAATAATTAAAAAATGGTTTTCTATAGTGTATTTTGGGACATATTCCATTGGGATTTAGTAGTTTTAACAAGCCACCAATAGAAGGCGACCAGTTCCCCTTCAGGAACTCGAGCCGCGTCGCAACGCTTTGGGAACGCCTTCAGCGTGACCGCGCTCTGAATCACGTGTGCAATCAGACCAATGGAAGAACGAGACGTCATAGGCGGGTGACGTCACTGACCAGGAAGCATAAAAGCACGTGCGCCAGAACGAGCGTCAGCTTCTGTCTTTCAGCAGCGCTCTGTGTTTTGTCTGTGCTGTTCCCGTTTTGGTTGCTAGTTTGCACCACTTTTCTTTTGGAACAGATGTCAAAAAAATCTGAAAAGACCAAGAACGTTGGCAAGCCGGGTTTTAGAGCGTGTGTTCCTCCCTGCTCTCGTTACATCTCGAGCGGGGATACACACGCTCTATGCGTGGCTTGCCTGGGAGCGGAGCATGCGGCATCGGCCCTCGAGGGGGGCGATTGCCCGCATTGTGACGTATTGCCCATGCGTCTGCTCCGCTCCCGGAAGGCTCTCTTCTCCGCGGAGGGAGCCTTCATCAGCGTTCCCCGCGGGTCCGGTCCCGCTTCCGCCGAGGCGGAGCGGCGGCTGCACTCGTGGGGTTCGCAACTGGATCTGGTGGAGGGTATGGAGACGGGTGACCCCCTATCTCCTGCCTCACCCACCAGATCCGCTGCCCGGCCCTCGGGATCGGAAGCCCGCGCTGCGGTTTCTTCCCCCCGGGGGTCGGCCTCCACGCTCCCCATATCTTCCTCTGAGGAGGTTGATGTGGTGAGTGTGGATGAGGCTGCAGCACCTCAGTTTCCCCAGTATGAGGAGCTGTTGGAGGTGGTGACTCGGGCGGTGGCCAAGCTAAGCATCGATTGGCCCGCCGAGCCATTAGTCGAGCCGCAGAAGAATAAGTTGGACGAGAGATTTCTGTGGTCTCGGCCACCTCCAGCACGCCGGAGCCTTCCATTCTTTCCTGATCTCCACACTGAGGTGTCGAGATCATGGAATGCACCCTTCTCGTCCCGCTTGTTCATCCCTGCCTCGTATAACTACAGGTATGTGGCGGGGTTGGATGAGCGAGGGTACAGAGCGATGCCTCGGGTGGAACAGACGCTCGCGAGCTATCTGTCCCCCGAGTCCGCATCGTCTCTGAAGGCTCCGGTCTTGCCCTCCAAGCCGCTGCGAGTCACCTCAGCGCTGGTGGGCAAGGGGTACACGGCTGCGGGTCAGGCTGGTGCGTGTCTGCACACCATGTCGGTGTTACAGGCGTACCAGGCTGACCTGCTGAAAGAGTTGGATGAGGGCGAGGAGATAAAGGATAGTGACATCTCCGAGCTCAGGAGGACCGCTGATTTGTCTCTCCGCGCCACTAAGGAGACCGCCCGTGCCATTGGGCGGTCTATGGCAGCCCTTGTGGCCGCGGAGAGACATCTCTGGTTGACCCTGTCTGACATGAAAGAGAAGGACAGGATCTTCCTCTTAGACGCCCCGCTTTCGCCTGCTGGTCTGTTCGGCGACGCCAACAATGCCGTCGTCGACAGATACCGGAGGCGCGTAAGCAAGCGGCAGCGTTTCAGCGGTTCCTCCCTCGCCGTCTACCAGCTCCTCACACAGGGAAGCGCAAAAACAGAGCGTGGCCACTCGCACTCCTCCCCATCGAGAGCGAGTGGTCAAACGCTCTAGGTCGAGGACCTCCCAGGCTAAGCCCGATCTGAGGGTCGTGCTTCAGTCGAAGAGGTCCTCGACCAAGCGATCCTGACGGGTCGGGACCGCCGGGGGCAGCCCCATCTGGGGGGAAACGGGTAGCACCGCAGTATTCGGTGTCCGGGTCCCCCCGTGCCCTCGGGAGATCGTTCTGCCAACCCTGCCGGTGCTTCAGGGCGCAGCGGTCTCCAGCAAGCATTCACCCCAGTTTTTCCCGCCCGGCAACGTAGCGGGGCTGGGGAGCTCGCCACCCCCGCAGGGGTCTCTGGGACCGCTGGTTCAGGTGCTTCCTGCCGGGGAACCGTTTCAGGACACTGTTCCAGCGGCCCACATAACACCAGAGGCCAGCCTCGAGAGGCTGGTTCCCTTAGTAGATCATTTGGCAGCGTGGAAACTACTGCCCAATGTGTCTGCTTGGGTCCTGCATACTGTAGAGCGAGGTTATCGCATTCAGTTCGGCGCACCACCTCCGCCGTTCAACGGGGTCTCTCCCATGCTGGTGGGCCCCGAGCAGGGTCTGGTAATGGAACAGGAAGTAGCTACTCTCCTGAGGAAGGAGGCCATCGAGGTGGTCCCTCCTCACGAAAGAGAGTCCGGGTTCTACAGCCGGTACTTCATTGTTCCGAAGAAGGATGGGGGCCTGCGTCCCATTTTAGATCTGCGTCTGTTGAACCGCTCAGTCAAGCGACTGAAGTTCAAGATTCTCACCATCAAGCAAGTCCTGTCTCAGATCAGGTACGAGGACTGGTTTGTCACGATAGATCTAAAAGACGCATATTTTCACGTCTCCATCCTTCCTTCCTCATCACAGGAAGTTCCTGAGGTTTGCTTTCAGGGGCGAAGCTTACCAATATCGGATTCTTCCGTTCGGCCTAGCACTCTCCCCCCGCACTTTTACGAAGTGTGTGGATGCAGCTCTGGCTCCTCTGCGACTCCAGGGCATCCGCATACTCAATTACATCGACGACTGGCTGATCCTAGCCCAGTCGGAGATAGAGGCAGTTCGGCATCGAGATGTCGTTCTCGCTCACATGAAGGCGCTGGGGTTGAGACTGAACGCCAAGAAAAGTGTGCTTTCTCCATTACAGAGGACCACTTATCTGGGTGTGGTGTGGGATTCGACCACGATGCAGGCACGTCTGTCTCCTGCTCGGATCGAGTCGATCCTCACTGCAGTCAAGAGAGTGAAGGAAGGCCGGTCACTCACTGTGAAGCAGTTCCAGCAACTGCTGGGTCTGATGGCAGCAGCGTCCAATGTGATACCTTTTGGCCTGCTGTACATGAGACCCCTACAGCGGTGGCTCAAGACCAAGGGGTTCTCCCCGAGGGGAAACTCACTTCGCATGATCAGGGTCACGCGGCGCTGCCTACGTGCCCTGGACATGTGGAGGAAGCCTTGGTTCTTGTCTCAGGGCCCGGTGTTGGGAGCTCCTTGTCGCCGCGTAACGCTAGCGACGGACGCGTCCCTCACCGGTTGGGGAGCGGTCATGAGTGGCCACCCTGCCCGCGGTCTGTGGAGCGGTCGCCAACTCACGTGGCACATAAATTGCCTGGAGATGCTGGCCGTGTTTCGGGCTCTGAAACACTTTCTCCCGGACCTAAGAGATCGCCATGTGTTGGTCCGCACCGACAACACCTCGGTGGTCTCTTACATCAACCACCAAGGAGGTCTGTGTTCGTGCCCCTTGTACAAGCTGGCGCACCAGATCCTTGTGTGGTCCCAGGACAAACTCCTCTCGCTGAGAGCAGTTTCTGTTCTTGGGCATCTCAACTTGGGAGCAGACATCCTGTCGAGACAGGGGCCGAGGCCCGGGGAATGGATGCTTCACCCCGAGGTGGTGAAGCAGATCTGGAGGATGTTTGGTCCAGCCCAGGTGGACCTTTTTGCCACGAGGGAGAACACGCAATGTCCCCTCTGGTACTCTCTAGTTCATCCAGCTCCCCTGGGGCTGGATGCCATGGTGCAGACGTGGCCGAGGCTACGTCTGTACGCCTTTCCCCCGATCGCTGTGCTCCCGGGAGTTCTAGAGAGAGTGCGCCGGGACAGGGTGTCCCTTCTTCTAGTAGCCCCATACTGGCCGGGCCGAGTATGGTTCTCGGACCTGATTTCTCTCCTCGACGGCTCTCCCTGGGAGATTCCCGTCAGGAGAGATCTCCTCTCACAGGCAGGGGGCACCATTCTTCACCCCCGGCCGGAGCTGTGGAAGCTGTGGGTGTGGCCTCTGAGGGGGCACATCTCTTAGCTTCCGGTCTCTCAACTGAGGTTGTTGAGACCATCCTCCAGTCTAGAGCTCCCTCCACGAGGAAACTGTATGCCTTGAAGTGGAAACTTTTCACTTCTTGGTGCGGACACCGCCAGCAAGACCCAGTTAACTGCCCAGTTGTTTCAGTGCTGGAGTTCCTGCAGAGCCGGTTGTCTGCAGGGTTATCCCACTCCACCTTGAAGGTCTACGTGGCGGCCATTGCGGCCTACCACGCCCCTCTTGGTGGTCTTTCCGTGGGAAAGGACCCTCTTGTTACACGTTTCCTCCGCGGTGCTTTGAGGCTCAGGCCTCCGGTACGACCTCGTGTCCCTTCCTGGGACCTGTCGGTGGTGTTAGAGGCTCTCTGCAGGCCTCCCTTCGAGCCTGTCAAGGAAATTTCTGACAGATTCCTTACTTTAAAAACTGTCCTTCTTTTAGCACTTTCCTCCCTTAAGAGAGTCGGGGATCTTCTGGCCCTCTCTGTGCCCCCTTCCTTCCTGGACTTTGCTCCAGGTCTGTCTAAAGCTTTCCTTTATCCAAAACCGGGTTATGTCCCTAAGGTCCCCTCCTCGACACCACGGCCTGTCATACTTCAGGCCTTTTGTCCTCCCCCCTTTCGGGACGCTGACCAGTAGAAGCTTAATTGTATGTGTCCGGTGTGAGCACTGGATGCATACGTCCACAGGGCTGCCAGGTGGAGAAAGTCAGACCAGTTGTTTGTCTGTTATGGCCCCCCTAAGAGGGGCCTCCCTGCTTCCAAGCAAACTTTAAGTCGCTGGGTAGTGGACGCTATCCTTTCCGCTTATGAGGCCTCTGACCTTCCTCCTCCTCTAGGGGTCAGGGCCCATTCGACTCGGAGCATGGCTGCCTCCAAAGCTTTTCTTGCTGGGGTTCCCATGCAAGATATTTGTAACGCTGCGGGATGGTCCTCACCTTTGACCTTTGTGAGGTTTTATGAACTTGACCTGCGGGTCTCGCCTGGTGCCTCTGTCCTTTGTCCTAGCACATCCTAGGCAGGGACTAGGGGTCTGGCAGCGTGGGCATCTCGTTCCCAAAGCGTTGCGACGCGGCTCGAGTTCCTGAAGGGGAACGTCTAAGGTTACGTATGTAACCCCCGTTCCCCGAAGGGAACGAGACGCCGCGTCTCGTAGCCATCCTCCTGCGTCCCTGCGAGCGCTGCTTCTCTCCTGGAAGCTGACGCTCGTTCTGGCGCACGTGCTTTTATGCTTCCTGGTCAGTGACGTCGCCCGCCTATGACGTCTCGTTCTTCCATTGGTCTGATTGCACACGTGATTCAGAGCGCGGTCACGCTGAAGGCGTTCCCAAAGCGTTGCGACGCGGCGTCTCGTTCCTTTCGGGGAACCGGGGTTACATACGTAACCTTAGACGTTACTAGTAGAGACCAATAGGAACCATTACAATATCTATTAATACCAGTACAATTCCCATTATAACCAGTAAAAGCATTACAAATTCTGTGATGGTTTCTATTGCTGTTTTCAGCAGGGCAGGGCCTCACTCTGCTGTTATAGCCTATGTAAAGAATGATGCTTTATGTCAATAATGCAAGTGAAGTACAAAGCCTATAGTTTACATAATAAATAATATTTTTTAGCATCTAGATACATAGCAAATATGGAAATATTTGGATTTGTGCCGAATGAGGGTGGTAGGCTTCAGTTTCACTTTATTCATTTTAGTTAATTGGTTTTGGCTTTACGTTTATATAGCCTAAATGCTATTAACTTTAGAGAATTTGTTGTTGAGAGAATGGAACTAAAATAGCATATAGCTGTTTATAAATAGTTAGAAAAAATAATAACGGTAACACTTTATAATACAGGTGCACAAATATGCATTAATTCATGCCTAATTAATGCACAGATAATCACGAGTTAATGTATAATTCATTATGAACTAAACCATTTATTAATAATGTTACATCAGAAACTAATAAACATTTTATATGATTCATAGATTAAGTAATAAATAAATTGTTATTAGTTAAATGTGTCATAATGTATTAGTTCCCTAATAACATATTATATTAACTAATGATGTAAATTCATATGTTAATTACTACAGTGGTCAAAGCTATGTACTTCAACTTCCAGTTGTCTGCTTTAATTAATAATTAGCTAATTATTTGCAAATGTATCATTATGTTGTGACTTTACTTATTGAGGCACAGAACTGTTAACTAATTAAGTAATGCTTCCTGTTTCCCGTGCTGCAGAGTGCTGTGCGTTTGTAGCTCCCTGGAGCTTCGTTTTTCTGTAGAAATCTCTATCGTACTATTACTCTCTGTTGTTTAAAGTGATAATATAGCTTTATTCCCACCAGATTTCTGATATTATCCATCAAACTAATCTGATTGATCTGATCGTTCGCTTTTATTCTATAACGCCGTGCAACGCCGTGCTGTGTGTTAGCATTCCGTTTGCCGGTTAGCCTGCCATTTGCGTTTCCACTCAGGTTTCTGTTCGCGTCTACTACCACTTTCCTTTTTTCCCTCGCTCTCGTTGATCACTCGTTTTTATTCTATAACCGCGAGTGCAGCGTGCCTGCAGCACGTTAGCTGGTTAGCTTGCATTTCACGTTTCCTTTCTCATTTCTATCCACGTATACTACCTTTGTTGTTTTCTCCCCCTGCCTTTCTCTTCACGAGTTCATCAAACAACAGTGGTGAGTTGAAATCGTTCTACAACCACGGTGAGTAATTCTCCTTCTTCTCCTTTCTTGGTTGTGTGCACTGCCTGCCACATGTATAGCTTATCGATCTCTGTTGGCAGTGAGGGATTTACATGTGATAAATAGTTAGGCTGACAGAGAAGATTTCAGAATTAGAGATATGCATCCAAACTTTAATACAGGATAGTAAGAATGTGAGGGCCTTAGATACAGCTTTGGATGCAACTAGCTCAGGTAGTCCAGTACATTGTTCGGTTCCGGTAACTTTGTCTTTGCAGCAGGGCAGCTGGGTGACTGTGAGACGGCATAGTCGCGGGTCAAAACAACGCTTTTCCGTTCCGATCAGAACATCAAACAGGTTCTCCCCACTCAGTGATGCACCCATTGAGAAACCTGATGAAAGTGCTGTAGTTACTGACGATTCTATTGTACGGAATGTGAAAATAGAGACACCAGCCACCATATTCCAATGTTTACCGGGAGCCAGAGCGCCTGACATGTTGGCAAATTTAAAAATGTAAAAGAAAATTTAAAAACAAATTCTGTAGGCTTGTTATTCACGTCGGCACTAATGATGTTTGACTTCGCCAGTCGGAGATCATTAAAAATAATGTTAAAGAGGTGTGTGAACTTGCAAGTACAATGTCAGACACTGTAATTTGCTCTGGTCCCCTCCCTGCGTGTCGTGGTGACGAGATACATAGCAGACTGTCATCACTAAATGACTGGATGTCTAAGTGGTGCCCGCATAGGTTTCATAGACAATTGGACAATTGGAAGTTTTTGGGGCAGACCTGACCTGTTGGTGCCACTAGGGGTGGTGCCACTCTTCTTTCTAGAAATATGGCATATAGCCTTAGAGTTTGCACTTGACTAACTGGGGCCCAGGTCATGAAGCAGACAGACTGGCTAAACCGACCGTCTGCTAGCCTCCTCACTTCACCGAAATCAGTTCATTCTCAGCACATTCTCAGACCATTTCACCTAGATATCATGCTATAGAGTTTGTGTCTGTTCCCCAAGCTAGAAAATAAAAAAAAAATGTCCAAACCAATTTAAGAGTAATAATTAATGTTCAACAAATAAAAAAATTAGATAATACAGAGAAACAAATGATAAAGCTTGGCTTATTGAATATCACGTCCCTTTCTACAAAAGTGCTTTTTTGTAAATTAAATGATCATTGATCATAAACGTGCTCTGTTTGACAGAAACCTGGCTTAAACCAGATGATTACATTATCTTAAATGAGTCTACTGTCAGGCATTCACCACAGCCACCTCCATCTGCCACGTTACCTACAGCACCGCCCACTTGTCTGCATCACCGGAGTTCTGATTGCTCACACCTGAATTCCATTACCACGCCCTATATAAAGACTCTTTCTTGCACTTTGTCCTTGTCTGGTCTACCGTTCACATCCCCTTCGCTAGCTTCAGACCTCATGCCTCAAGGAATCTCCGGTGTGTGCTACAGCCTCTCTGCTCTTCCCCTCGGACTGCTAAATCATCTTCATAACAAGGACCGTCAGATAAGCTACTTGAATACCATTTACTCCTGCACTCTGTTCATCACAAATCTGTTAATAAAACATTTCTGTTGTTCTACTTACCATTGTTTCTGGTCTTATCCCTGTGCATACGTGACAGAAGACCAGACCAACACCGAAAATGAGCACCGAGGCACCTCCTGCACCCGACCCCCCTCATGGAATTGGTGAATGCCTTTAAGGCGGCTTTAAAACCAACACCTACCCTGCCTTCTGCCTCAGGTTGTCCCATGGCCATGCCCGTAACATTTGCTGGCGAAGCGGCTGAGTGTAGCGGTTTCCTCCTCCAAGTCAACCTGTTTATCCAGATGCAACCACAACAATCCACATCAGAGAGCGCAAAAGTTGCATTTTTGATTTCCCTCCTGACCGGTAAGGCCCTCCAATGGGCAAAAGCAATCTGGAACTCTAACAATCCAATAATAAATTCATTTGAACAATTTACTGCACATTTCTCCGAAGTTTTCAGCACCGCTACAGACACGCTAACCACTTCCGATCAGCTGTTCCGTCTTCAACAAGGGACTTCTTCGGTGAACGACTACAATCTCCGCTTTTGCACGCTGGCGGTGGCTAGTGGCTGGAATGAGATTGCACTCCTCGGCGCCTATCGTCAAGGACTCAACCCGGACATTCGCGCCGCCATGGCACTGTATGACGACTCCATTGGATTACAGACTTTTCTACAACGCACCACCCATGTTTCCCAGCGACTAGCCGCCTGCCAGCCCCCTGTAACTGCTCCTCAGTCTGCTTCGGTGGCTGCTTATTCCCCAGTACCAGAACCTATGCAAGTGGATTCTACTCGCCTATCTCGCACTGAAAGGAATCGCCACATCACTTTGGGATTATGTTTATACTGTGGTCAACCAGGTCATCTCATCCGTAATTGTCCAGTTCGACCCCCACGCCCAGTGGTGAGTACCGTACAATCTGACGTAGAAACTGCTCATCTCACATTATTACCCGTAGTACTTCATACTGCTGAATGTTCGCTGTCTGTTTCTGCTTTGGTTGACTCAGGGTCCTCCAGCAATTTCATCGCACAGGAATGTCTAAACCAGCTTCAACTATCATGCCAACGTCATTCACACGAGTATGCAGTCAAGTCATCGACCCAGGTTGAAAACCCCGATCCTGAGATCCCTCCAGAAATCCCGGCGGAGTATATGGCGTTCCAGGATGCATTCAGTAAACAAGCAGCCACCCATCTTCCACCATGCCGGCCATGGGACTGTGCCATCGAACTGCTGCCTGGAGCTCAGCTACCCAAGGGAAAAGTCTACCCCATGTCCATCCCGGAGCGCCAGGCAATGGAGGAGTACATCAAGGAAGCCCTGAAACAAGGCTTGGAATTAGAAAATATTCCTTTAAGGGGATATGGCTGAATGCCTAGGGTTTCAGCTAGATTTGGCCTGTCACACAGGGGGCTACCATGGGATCTGCATAGGTTCCCTCAGAAACCATCCTACAGAACATAGGTAGCAACAACCTGCTCAGGATGCGTGAGTAGAGTGGTATCCAAGGTCTGGGAACAACCAACTCAGAGAATGGGCACGAGTTTGAGCGTGAACCCATATCATAGAGGGTGCGCATGAAGTAGTGCAAGTATTACCGTTACTTTAGCCTGGCAGATGCTCACAAGGAGCGGGACCCAAGGTGGCCGGGGTTTTAACCAACTCAAGAAAGGGTACGGGCCATAAGCGCATTAATCCCTTACCGTAAAGGATTTTAGAACTCCGGTGCATTCCATACCACAATGTGGATTTTAGAAAAGTGCCCCAGGGTTCACGTGTGCACTTACCATATACATGGATTTAAGAAAGCGCCCAAGGGTTCGTGTGGGCCTTACCATAAAAATGGATCTTAGAAGTACCGCTTGGAAACGGTGTGCTAGTAGATGACCCTCAGAATGAGGGGAGCTCTGCAGGCATTCCAAACGAGGCTCCAAGGGGAAGGCAGTAAGGGCGAACCTCAGTTGCCCAGTTGGGGCAATGCTCAGAGCAGACCCTCAAGGTGAGGGGAGCATCGCTACTCCAAACAGACAGTTAGTCGCAGCTAGCTATCTGATAATACTGCCATGGAGCCGATACGCTTAACCAGTGTGAGAGGTTAGTGCGTTGGGACAGGCTTCTAACTCCTGAGAGACAGGAGGAATACCTGATCCGCCCAGGGGTGACAAGCTCTAAGAAAACCCTCACACAGCGAGGGGAGCATCGTCATGCCCTGTCAAAGAGGCCTTCGATGTGATCTGATCACAGGATATCAGATATCGCAGCAGAGATGAATCCATCAACACTGTATGGCTGCATAGAGAGCAGCAGCATCCCCAGCCCTCGGGCTGTATTGTGGGTATTCTCTTGAGGGGGCAAGAGTCACTACCAACCCAAACAGACCTGTGCTTACTATCTCGATTTGAGCAAGGCCCGCAGAACCTCAAGAACAAGGGCCTAGTCCGTAGTCAATGCTCCTCAGAGCACTCAGAAGGGTTCCCGCAGAAACACCTTCCACTCATACGATGGTGAAACATAGCGTGGTCAAGCCCCCTCTTTAGAGGGGCGACTCACTAAATCACCAAGATGGTATGAGGATAGGTCTGTATGATGATCGGGTGGATACCCAGAAACAGGAAGCCCCTCAGAGCAGGACGCAGATGGAGTGTCTCAGTCAGGTGCCCTCTAAGTCATGCGTGTCCACCCAGGGGTGTCCAGGAGCATCCTGCGAAAAATAATTTCCAAAGAGCTTACCTGGTAGGAGGACCGAAGCCCTAGATGTAGTGCTGTAGTGTGGACCTGAAGGTTAGGAGTGGCCATGATTGTTTCGAGGTGGATATGACGAAGGCAGATCCAATTAGACAAGCAGGCCATAACCATTGTCAAAGACCGAGTGCTCGAAGGGACCTACCTAACAGAAAGAGAAACACAACAGAAGGTCCCAGAAATACAGCAGAAGAGGCTAGACACATAACAGGGTGGTACTCACCCACCATGGTTCCCCTGCATGACTCCAGTTAACCCAGGCAGACCCCCTTGAGAAGCTGCCCAGACCACCATAGTGGGCCATCTACTTACAACCCTAACAGGGGAAATAGCACCATCTAGGCAGGGGCATTGGGAGACCGCTGCTTAAAAAACCCTAGGAAGGGGAGCAATCACAGAGTTAACAAAGGGGTACTTAGAAGTCAATGTGCCTAGGAAGGCTACCAGAAGGGAACCAGCTGAGACTAACCTGACCACAAAGAGTGGACTGTCTACTTACAACCCTAGCAGGGGAGACAGCACTGTGGGTAAGAGCTCAAAGAGGCCACTACTTAAAAACCCTAGGAAGGGGAGCGGTCACCGAGCTAGCACCTAGCTATCCTCAGATAGCTGGCTGTAGGAAAGGCCAGAAAGCTGCTATCAAGAACACCAAACAAGGGTCTTAACTAGCACTAGGGCTGTGCAAACAATCGGATGCAACCACCACAGGCATCCCAGCAGCACACGCAGCCAGACGGAGCGCACACAACCACACAGAGCTGCAGCCCACCGAGAAGCCGCGCAACATTGCGCAGCCCACCAGCGAACCACGGCACCGTGCAGCACACGCAGCCCCACCCGACAGCAGGCGAGATCCATGACCAACCGGCAATTGCATCCGACCATTCGCACAGCCCCAACCAGCACATACCTATCCTCAGACAGCTATGCTTCCAGGAAGGGAAAGTTAACACACAGCTAGCCTCAGATAGCTGCACTTAATCACATAATATGGCTTAACTATAACCACCCTCAGATGGCTTTTACTAGGGAAGTCCCCTTTTAATTTCTGTCCATACACCTGAGTATTGGCAGAAAATTAACACCACAACCGCGACACGCAGCATATGTTCAATTCCCTCGGGAACAGAACACACTCTACCCACACGCCAGACTCCCCCGGGAATCAAGCGGGACGGAGCCGCCGCCGCGAATGCGTTGTCAATGCCGTGAGAGGCGAACACACTCATGCAAATTCGGGTATACAGTGAAGACTCACCTCCCTTCCTGCGAATGCATTCACGATGAGCACATCCAGTTCCCTCAAGAGCTGGACGCGCAGCTCTTTACCACACACACACAGCCCGTGAGCCTGTAAAGCGGGTATGAGAGCGCGCTAGTTTCTCGCAAGAAACAAACACTAAATGTGACAATCGCATTCAGCTCCCTCAAGAGCTGAATGCGCCGCTCTTCACCACACAGACGCACAGCCCGCGAGCCCCGTGTAAGCGGGTAAGAGAGCATGCCTGTTTCTCGCAAACAAGTAATAAATGAAACGATCTCATTCAGCTCCCTCGAGAGCTGATTTCGCTTACTTCTCACCATACATGCACAGCCCACAAGACATATGAAAGGTGCCGGTATCAGAGCGTGCTTGCCTCTCGCAAGAGACAAGGCAAAAAATAAAACGAGTGCAATAAACTCCCTCAGGAGCAGAAAGCGCTTGCTCTTTACCACGCATCGTCAAACGCGAGCCGTCATTAAAAACCTCTGGTGAGAAAACATGCACTCAATTCGAACTTGGTTACAGACAAAAGGTCAGTGAAGACGAAGAAGAGAATGTTGTGTTCTACCAGTGGTCTTTTATACTGTGGACACACCGGTAGTGACGCACCGGCAGCGACGAGTCGCGCTGGAAGTGACGTCATAGGCTGTCGCCGGCCAACACTGTTGTCATTTTTGTATATAGGCTTCAGACACAGGTCACGGAGATGTCGTTCCCCATAGCGACCCCTAGAGGACGCAGTTCGAGTTCCTCGAAAGGGAACTTGATGATGTAACAGAAACTATTGACTCTCTCTTTTCTAGCACTCTAGATACGGTCGCTCCTTTGTGCCTAAGGAAGATTAAGGAAAACAGTCCGACCCCGTGGTATAACGAGCACACTCGCGCCCTACAGAGAGCAGCCCGGAAAATGGAGTGCAGAAAATTTTGTTTGGAGGAAAACAAAAGAGGTTTTTCGTACCGCCTGGCGTGAATGTACCCTATCCTATAGAAAAGCGTTAAAAACTGCAAGATCTGATTACTTTTCGACTCTTTTAGAAGAAAACAAACATAACCCTAGGTATGTATTCAATAGAGTGGCTAAGTTAACGAAAAATAAAGAACCAACAGGCGTTGACTTTGCCCCTCAGCATAGCAGTAATGACTTTATGAACAACTTTACTTTACTTTATTACAGATAAAATTGTCACCATGTAGCCGTCAATTACAGTATCGCGTCAGATAGTACGCTATAGATCTCCTGGGGAACAGTTCCACTTATTCTCTACTATAGGACAGGAAGAATTGTATAAACTTGTTTAATCATCTAAACCAACAACATGTATGCTAGACCCTATTCCATCTAGGCTACAAAAAGACTTGCTTGCAGATGTCATAGGTCCTCTTCTGAATATTATTAATTCGTCATTGTCTTTGGGATATGTCCCCAAAACCTTCAAACTGGCTGCTATTAAGCCTCTCCTTAAAAAAACCACAACTTGACCCCAACGAATTAATTAATTATAGACCAATCTCAAACCTCCCTTTTCTGTCAAAGATATTAGAAAAGGTAGTATCCTCACAAGTATGTTCCTTCCTACAGAAAAATGGTATCTGTGAGGATTTCCAGTCAGGTTTTAGACCGTATCATAGTACTGAGACTGTTCTTATTAGAGTTACAAATGACCTGCTTTTGTCATCCAATTGTGGTTGTATCTCTCTGTTAGTGCTTCTGAATCTTAGTGTTGCGTTTGACACTGTTGACCACAACATTCTCTTGAACAGACTTGATAATTATGTTGCCATTAGTGGTAGTACATTGGCATGGTTCAAATTGTACTTATCTGACTGCCATCAGTTCGTGGCAGTGAATGAAGAGGTATCATATCGATCACAAGTGCTGTATGGAATACCTCAAGGTTCAGTACTAGGGCCATTACTTTTTACACTTTACATGTTACCCTTGTGAGATATCATCAGGAAACATGGTGTTAGCTTCCACTGTTATGCTGATGATACTCAGCTCTATATTTCTTCACGGCCCGGCGAAACATACCAATTTGAAAAACTAACAGATTGTGTAGTTGAGATAAAAAACTGGATGACGAGTAATTTCTTACTGCTAAATTTTGAAAAAAACAAAACAAAATAAAACAAAACAAAACAGAGGTTCTAGTAATTGGACCTAAAACCTCCACGTGTAATAACCTAAAACACTAATACTTGTCTAATACTTGATGGCTGTTCTGTCAATTCTTCATCATCAGTTAGGAGCCTAGGTGTGCTACTTGATAGCAATCTTTCCTTTGAAAGCCACATCTCTGGCATTTGCAAAACCGCATTTTTCCATCTCAGAAATATATCTAAATTATGACCTATGCTCTCAATGTCAAATGCCGAAACGTTAATTCATACGTTTATGACCTCAAGGTTAGATTATTGTAATGCTTTATTGGGTGGTTGTTCTGCATGCTTAATAAACAAACTACAGCTGGTCCAAAATGCAGCAGCTAGAGTTCTTACTAGAACCAGAAAGTATGACCATATTAGCTGGGTTCTGTCAACACTGCACTGGCTCCCTATTTAACATTGTATAGATTTTAAAATCTTGCTAATTAAGTTGGCTTGGGAAAGCCAACTTACTGAAATCCTATTTAAACTTATTATTAAGTTGGCTTGAGAAAGCCAACTTACTGATCTACTATTTAAACTTTTTATTAAGTTGGCTTGAGAAAGCCAACTTACTGATATGCTATTTAAACTTCTTATTATTAAGTTGGCTTGAGAAAGCCAACTTACTGAAATCCGACTTAAACTTATAGTTAAGTTGGCTTGAGAAAGCCAACTTACTGAAATCCGACTTAAACTTATAGTTATTATTATTATTATTATTCTTCTGAGACTAAAATTATCAACTCTAACTCCTCCTAGAGCTTTAACTCTACAAACTCCAAACTCAGCCCAGATCTTCAGACTGATATGGCCGGGTGTGCTATATCTTTTCTAACAGATCAGACTTCCGGTTTTCCTAAAAATGACTGTTAAAACTGGGAAAAATCCCATAGACTTACATTGACGGAATGTTCAAATAAGCCAACACTATTCAAATCCCAACTGTCAAAACTCCCAGAATCCTTTGAGACTCAATCAAACTTCCCTTCTATGTACTGTATTTCTTATCCATTCAAACTCATTCAAACTCATCTATCTATCTATCTATCTTTGGCTAGCAACCAGAAACATGCTAGCAACTTTGCTAATCATGCTAAAAAACATGCTAGCGACATGCTAGTCATGCTAAAAAACATGCTAGCGACATGCTAGTCATGCTAGAAACATGCTAGCAACTTGCTAATCATGCTAGAAACATGCTAGCGACATGCTAGTCATGCTAAAAAACATGCTAGCGACATGCTAGTCATGCTAAAAAACATGCTAGCGACATGCTAGTCATGTTAGAAACATGCTAGCAACTTTGCTAATCATGCTAGAAACATGGTAGTGACATGCTAGTCATGCTAGAAACATGCTAGTCATGCTAGAAACATGGTAGCGACATGCTAGTCATGCTAGTAACATGCTAGCAACTTTGCTAATCATGCTAGAAACATGCTAGCGACATGCTAATCATGCTAGAAACATGCTAGCGACATTGCTAATCATGCTAGAAACATGATAGCAACATGCTAGTCATGTTAAA